>JAWWES010000081.1:30800320-30822187 GCA_035583135.1 Lophotriccus pileatus
TGACCTGACCTGACCTGACCTGACCTGACCTGACCCGGCTGTGCCCTGCCCCTCTCCCTGAGCCCGGCCCTGCCCGGCCCCGCTCCCCGACCCGGCTCTTCCCGGCCGCACCTGCCGGACAAGGTGCCCGCGCGCCCCCGCTGCGCATGCGCCGCCGCCGCCGGCCCCTCCCGCCAGAACTACGTATCCCGGTGTGCCGCGCGCGCCGGCCTCCGCAGCCGCGCCAATGGGGAGGGGAGAGGCAGCTCCCGCCCACACACAGCAGGTGTGGAAGCAATCCTCGGGCCGCCCTTCCCCCCCAAGCCTCTGGGCCGGCGCGCAGGCAGAGGGCTGGCGCGGGAGTCCGTTACAAAGCAGTAGCGCGGCGGGGGAGGGAATAGGCCCCGGCTTCCATATGGAAGCCGTAGGGGCGTCTCTTCCCCGCTCCCTGGGCGGCCGGAGGGAGTGGCGGGGGGAAGGGTGGCCGCGCCTCAGGGGAAGCGGCTGTTCGGGGGCTTCCCGCGCGCTGTCAGTTACGAGCGCGCGAGGCGGGCGGGCACCCTCGGGTTGGCCAGCGGCCGCGCGCAGCCCCGCCCACCTCCTCGCCGGATTCGCTGGCGGCCGGGCGCGCGCGCCGTCAATCACCGGCTCGATCCGCGGCGGGACGCGGGGCCGAGGGCCCGGTGTGGCCCCGCCCCGCCGCTGCCCAGGCCCCGCCCCCCTGCCCGCCCCTCCCTCCGCCCGGCGCTGTCAAGCGAGCGGCGCGAGGGCGGGAGCTGCGGCCGCCCCCGCGGAACGCGCGCGCCCCGGCGGCCACGCCCCTCCCGCGCGGCGCGGACGGAACAGCACCGGGAGGAGGGGAAGGAGGAGGAGGAGGAGGAGGAGGCCGTCGCCGAGGGCTCTGGGCCGCGTCCCGCCCCCGCCCCGCCCCGCCCCTCGTGCCTGCGGCGTGGGGAGCCGGGCTGAGGAGGAGCGGGGTGGCCGAGGGGCCGGCGGCTGGGCTCGGTTTCCTGCTCAGTGGGCGTCGTTGGGGCCCCGGCGGGCCCCGCCCCCGCCCGCCCCCCCCGGCCCGCGACTGTCACTCAAGGCGGCGGGCTGAGGCCGGCGGCGGCGGCGGGCGGAGAGAAAGGCAGCTACGCCACAGCCCAGCGGCGGCCATTCGTGGAAAAATAGGCCGTCCCGCTCCTCCCAGCTCCCGGCTGCGACCGGCCTTCTCCCCGCTACCCCCACCCCACCCTCCGCCTCCTCCTCCTCCTTCTCCTCCCCCCTAGAGCGGCGCCTCAGCGGGGCATTAATGCGGGATGAGCGGTATGTAACCCCCTCCCTCTCTCCCTCCTGTGCACACCCCTCCCTCCCTCCGCTCCTCCCTCCACCCTTCATCGCCCCTCTATCCCGCCCTCCCGGGTTCCCCCTTTTCTTCCCTGCTTCTCCCCCTTCTTACCCCGCTCTTGTCTCGCTGCCCCTCCACCCATCCGTGCTGCTTCCTCTTATGCCCCCTTTCTTCTCTTCCTCTCCTGCCTACCCCTCCGGCTTGCCTCCTCCGTACCTCCCTCCTCCATTCCCCCTTTCTTCGCGAACCCTCCCTCCTGTGCACATCCCTCCCTCCTTCATTCCTCTTTTCCTCCCTCTTTCCCTCCCATGCACAACCCTCCTCCTGCCCCCTAAAGCATCGGCGGCCACTCAGTGGCCGTCGATGCTTTAGGGGGCAGGAGGAGGAGGAGGGTTGTGGGTGGTTTTTTCCTGCTGTCTCTGGGAGAGGAAACCAAACCTCCCCTTTTTGGGTGTTAACTCTCCAGCCCCCATGGGTTGGGTTTCAAACCACGTTTCTTAGGACTCGTTCTTTTGTAATAATGATTTCTACTGCTGTTTTTATGAAGAAGCAAAAGCGGCGAGCTGGGAACTGAAAAGGATATGCTCGTAGCTTTTGTTATTGTATAAATGAAGGTGAATAATTAACCTGTTACACTTGATATTTTTGCAGATCAAAAGAAGGAGGAAACTATGCCCACAGAGGGAGAGAAATCTCCCGAGGCAGAGAATAACAACAATAATAATAAAAAAGGGAAAACTGGAGGCTCACAGGTAAAGAACACACACCCGAAGAGGGAAGTGCCCAAACTATTAGCATTTAAAATGAAACGTTCAGCTAAAAGCATTTCCTGCTCAGGGCATCTTTCTCTGGGTTGGATGAAACACAGTTGGTTGGGTGCAATGTTTTTACTGCCTGGACATGTTTATTTGATTGCATTTTGCAGCGATCAGCTGCTTTACATGTAATAGAAACATTTTTTAAATTTTTTCTATTTTAGAGGGGAAAAAAGACTGAATTGAGGATGCAGTTGAGGTCCTGGCTGTCACATATTCATTGATAATTAAGGACTGTGTTTAAATATTACTTACAGCAGCTCATACTTCCTTGTTCAGAGCTGTATTGTTGGTCTTCACGCAGAAGCACCTTTTTTTTTTTTCGTGCTTCCTGTGGAAACCTTAATGCTCGATTCTTCTGATGGTTCATACTCAAGCTCTTCTGAATCTATTCTGTTTTCTCTCTTTATGGACAGGATTCTCAGCCTTCACCTCTCGCTTTGCTAGCAGCCACTTGCAGCAAAATAGGAACTCCTGGTGAGAATCAAGGAACTGGACAGCAGCAGATTATTATAGACCCAAATCAAGGTTTGGTGCAGCTTCAGAATCAGCCACAGCAGTTGGAATTGGTAACAACTCAGCTTGCTGGAAACGCTTGGCAGCTTGTTGCTGCTGCACCTTCTGCTTCAAAAGAAAATAATGTTACTCAACAAGGATCTTCTGTTGCCTCAAGTGCAGCAAGTCCCTCCAGCAGTAACAATGGAAGTGCATCTCCTTCAAAAACTAAATCAGGCAATTCTTCTTCAACAACCCCTGGACAATTCCAAGTCATTCAAGTACAAAATCCAAGTGGTAGTGTCCAATACCAAGTGATCCCACAGATTCAGGCAACAGAAGGTCAAATCAATCCATCTAATGCTACTGGTCTACAAGACATACAGGGTCAAATTCAGCTTATTCCTGCAGGGAATAATCAAGCTATCCTCACAACTGCAAACAGGACAGCTTCGGGGAATGTTATTGCTCAAAACCTAGCAAATCAGACAGTTCCAGTCCAAATTAGGCCTGGTGTTTCCATACCACTGCAACTGCAAACTATTCCTGGTACTCAGGCGCAAGTTGTAACAACCTTACCTATAAACATTGGTGGAGTAACCCTGGCGTTGCCTGTGATTAACAATATTGCCACTGGAGGAAGTTCAGGGCAAGTTGGCCAGTCTACTGAGAGTGGAGTTTCCAATGGAAATCAGCTAGCGTCTACACCAGTCACTTCTGCCTCTGGTACCACCATGCCAGAGTCTCCTTCCTCATCTTCCACTGCTACGACCACTGCCTCAACATCTCTGACTAGCAGTGACACGCTGGTAAGCTCTGCAGAAACAGGGCAATACACAAGCACAGCAGGCAGCAGCTCAGAGCAGGCAACTGAAGAGCCTCAAACAACTGCTACAGACTCCGAAGCCCAGAGCTCCAGTCAGCTTCAGTCCAACGGACTGCAGAGCGTGCAGGATCAGTCGGGTTCCCTTCAGCAGGTCCAAATTGTCGGTCAGCCTATTCTGCAGCAGATACAGATCCAGCAGCCTCAACAGCAGATTATTCAGGCCATTCCTCCGCAGTCATTTCAGCTCCAGTCAGGGCAGACTATACAGACCATCCAGCAGCAGCCTTTGCAGAACGTTCAGTTGCAGGCAGTGAGCCCAACTCAGGTGCTCATCAGGGCTCCAACTTTAACGCCGTCAGGACAGATCAGCTGGCAAACTGTGCAGGTTCAGAATCTGCAAAGCCTTTCAAATCTTCAAGTTCAAAATGCTGGGTTACCCCAACAACTAACCATTACCCCTGTGTCTTCAAGTGGTGGCACAACCATTGCCCAGATTGCTCCGGTGGCTGTTGCTGGTACCCCCATCACTCTGAACGCTGCACAGCTTGCTTCAGTACCTAATCTTCAAACAGTAAGTGTTGCCAACCTGAGTGCTGCAGGTGTTCAAGTTCAAGGAGTTCCTGTTACCATTACCAGTGTTGCAGGTGAGTGGTCTGACAAAGTTTTGGGTTTGTTTTGGGTTTTTTGTTTTGTTTGTGGTGGGTGGTTGTGTTTTTGTGGGGTATTTTTACTATTGCAAGAATGGTTTTAAATTAACGCTTTTTTTCCAGAATTTTTTGTAATAAACATTAAACTCCTAACTGTGAGGAAATACCTTGCACTTACCGCTAAAATTCAGATTTTGAAATAGCTGAAATTTTTGCTAAACATTGAGCTATTATAACCAGTTGTGTCAGTTGAAATGGAACGGTTTGCATTTAATAAACTATACTTAAATTATTCTGTCCTCCATCTTACTAAAGACATGTAGACTCCAAACATAAACGTGAGACTTTACTGTTAGAGCTTTGATATGTTTGAAAAACACTAAGAAAAAGCGTTTTCCAACCAGGCAGTGTTCCTAATCTCTGTATGAGAGATGTAGAATGAGAAAAATGACAATATGCAAACTGGGATACCTTGTGTCCTGGCATGCATTTGTATGGAACTACTCATTGCATTCTGCACTAGCTCATAAAGTTGTTCCCTTAAAAGTTTGAATTCTGCAAAGAGATTGAGTGGAAGAAGATGTGCTCATGCACAGCATAGTTTGTGTGATTCGTCTTTAAATGAAAATAAAAACAGCTGATAACTGTACCTCAGTACTTGCTGATGAACTTTTGGTAAGTATTACGAAATGCCTGTTTGGTTGCTATTCTAATAGCTGCGGAAGGAGCTCTTAAAAGGCTCTAAGCTGGATGACTGAGCTTAGTTCTATGGTAAGTTCTGGGCAAGGTCTCTGCAGTGTCCCACAAGGACACTCTCCTGTGTAAAATTTGCCAACTTTTAATGTTTCAGATAAAACTTGATTTAGGTAGAGGGTCTCTTTGCCAGCTTGATAAGTGCTTACATAAGCTTGGGTTTGTCATACAAGTAGAAGTCTTCTATTGTAGTAGTTACAGTAAACTGTTATTTTAACAACAATCTGACTACAGGCACAGCTTTTTAGTATAAAACTGTAAGAAAAAACTTCATGTTTAACTATTGTCCAGTCTGCATAAGCAAATGTTAGTATCATATTGACTCTTAAAGTGTTTGGTTTTTTTATAATCATATGTTAAGATGAGAAATGTTTAACTGGGCAAAGGATTGTGTCCTTTAATTGAAATATTTTTGAGGAGACTATATATTGTTTGATAATAAGAAATTTGCCATTGGGAGAATTTCATTTGCTATGGTATTTTTGGCACTCAATGGCATGTTGAAATACTAAGAGCTGAGTTAGATTCGCTAAACCTGGCTTATTTAAGGAGTGTCACAGAAATGTTAATCTGGGTAACCAGAATTGAAATCTTGACCTTGTGTTTAGTAATGGTTCAAAGAGAAGTTTTGGTTAGCAGGAGCTGACCAGCTGCTACATCTTGCAGTCTTATGTGCCTTGGAACATTTTTTTCCATGATGGGAAGGTGCTGGTTGACCACTTTTATTAGCCAATAGTCTCTTGTTTGGTAGGGGACTCTTCATAGGATGCCTGCTTTGTGACCAGCCTGGATTTGGGGGTGCAGGAAGAGCCTTTCTGCATGCAGGTTTTTTCTCTGCTTACTAATCGTGTACAACTGTTTAGTACACACTTACCAGGTATTAGTGCAAGAGATTCTGAGTCTCATCCCTCTTGGTTATATGGAACTTACCTCTTCTCACATATGATGTCTTTTGGAAAACAAAGGGATTGAGGATTAAAGAAGGGGAATGAGTCACAAATATGGTCCTGGACAAGCCAAGCCTTAGTCATAGTGTTTGTATGTTAACTAGACTTAAGCTTTGTGACCACTGAATTCCTCTCCACCCTCTGCCACCTTGCTCCAGGTAGGCCTTATGGCTGTTTCTGTAGCACTTCTAATTTTATGCTGGCAGCAGTGAATCATAAAATGGTTTGGATTGAAATGGACCTTTAAAGGTCATGTAGTTCAACCCCTCTACAGTGATCACAGACGTCTTCTAGATCGGGTTGCTCAGAGCCCCATCCGACCTGACCTTGAATGTTTTCCAGGACTGGGGCATCCACCACCTCTCTGGGCAACCTGTTCTAGTATTTTGCCACCCTCACTGTAGAAAACCTACATGTCCTTGTAAGAAGTTCCTCTCCAACTCTCTTATAGCCTCTTTAGGTACTGGAAGGTGCTCTGAGGTCTCCCTGAAGCCTTCTTTTCTCCAGACTGAACAACTCCTTTTCTGTCAGCCTTTCTTCATAGGAGAGGTGCTCCGCCCTTACAATCATCTTCTGACCTTTTCTCCTTTACCTAGGCAATAAGGTATTATTTCTCCCCCCAAGACATGAGGTTTTGGAGAGAGAACAAGCTTTGTGAATGCAAGAGATTAGTTATAATTGCCTTCTCTTATTTGTTTCTGCTTCCGTCTTGTGTAACTTCCTGATGCTACACTCTGGGAATGAGAGACATAGTAGCATGGAAAGGAAAGTGAAGAGCATGATGTGCTCTTAATGCTATATTAAGATTTCAATTAAACAATGGCTATGAAATAGAAAATTACAAATATGCTAAGATCTAAACTTTGCTTATCACTTAAAAAGAGTAAGCTGACTTGGCCAGTGCTATTAACTTCCTCAGATTTACTGGGTTTTATTTGAAATGCTTTCTGTTATTATTGTTACAGGAAACCTTTTGAAAAAATAGAAAGCTCAGTTACCTCAGTACTGCAGACTGGTGTTTCCATTCTTTTCTGCAGTACCTGAGCTTGCCAGTATGAAGTGTCTTGAAAATAAGTTGAACTCTCCAGAAGTAGATCATTCACTACAATTGAACAGTAGGTGTTAGAAATGAGCCATATGGAGGATGTCCAGCAAATGTTAGGAAGAAGACTGAGTGAAGGACTCATCCCATGCACTGATTCAGGTGCTCTAACTCTGTTAGGGGAAAAAAAGTTACTTTGTCCTTCAGGGAAACCCCTTTGATCAAGCCAGTTAAGTTTCTAGGAAAAAAACTAAAAATCACAATAAATATTTTTTTCTTGTATTTGTGTCGTATTTCTGTTCCATGAATAGTGGGTTTCCTAGTTATTTCCACAGTGAGGTAATTTAAGTACCTTTTTTATAGAGAGTTTTTCCGTAGTAAATTAAAAAGTAAAGCAAAAAAATTCTTAATTTAAAATTATAGTAGAAAATGTTAAACTATAGAACAATCTTGAAAAATGGGGGGGTGGGATTGTTGTGGGGTTTGTTGATTTGTTGTTGTTTTTGTCTGTTTGGTTTTTCATTTTGTCAAATGGATTCTAAATTCCAAACCAGAAAAATTTCACATTGGGAAGAAAAATATTAAAATAATCTCATAAATATTATATTTTGGTCTGTTTTTTATAATCTTTGTTACTCAAAGTCTACTGTAAACCAAGCAAAATATATGTGTGTTTGGGGGCTTTCGTTGTGTTTTGCAGTTAAAAGTTCAAACACCGATATTGGTAAGTATCATACTTTGGGTTATAGGTTCCATGTGATCAAAAAGCAGGGCAAAGCAGAGAAGTTCTCACGTCCTTTCGTTTTCTGGCCTGAGGGAGAACTCCTTCAATATCAAAGATGCAGAGGAAAGTGGCTTTTTTACTGTAAGAATGACTGAACACTGACACAGGTTGCCCAGAGAAGTTGTGGACTCTTCATCTTTGGAGATATTCAAAAGCTGTCTGGACATGGTCCTGGACAACTTTCTGTAGGTGGCCCGGCTTGGGCAGGGTGGTGTGGCCAGATGCCTTCCAGAGGTCCCTTACAGTCTACACTATTCTGTGATTCTGTGAAATATTTTTAAGATGCACAAAGTGTCAGTCAAATGAGTAATTAAATGTACAGAAGAAATCTAGACGAGAAGAAAGAAACTAAGTTTATGAGTCTTAAAACCAGATATTTAAACCATTATTTAATTAAACCATTATTTAATTAAGAGCTAATCAAACAAAAGACTACATAAAAGCAACTGTGTTTACTTGAACCTGCAGGGATCTACAAATACCTGCCTTGCTGTGAGATCAGTACCTGTCATGGCCTTTTAGCAAGCTAGTTCTGTACAAAGTAAGCTTAATTTCTTCTGTTCTGTGTGGATTGTTGTTGTTTTGTACATGGTTCGCTGTGGAAGGGGGTAGCCTGGAATGGTATAGGTGGTGGCCTTCTGAATTTAGCCTCTATGAGCTTGAGGACAGACAAGTACTGCACAGTACTCTTGCCCTTTTTGAAAGCTCCTGCTGTGAAGAATTGCAGATGCAAATGCAAAGGATTCCTATCCCCAGCCCCTTCTTAATATGAGGTATCTTTTGCCTTTTTAAAAGTTTATTTTCAGTTGTCCAGATGTGTTAATTAAGAATGTAAGTGACTGTGTAAAAGGAACTTATTTTAGTACTAGATGATTCTAAGAAAAATATACATAACATTGTTCATAACATTGTTTCCTTTTGGTGGGCTAAATTATTTTGGTTGGTTTGTTGGTTTTAAGGTTTTTTTGTCACTCAGAATAATTCCCTGTTTCTTATGAGGAAAAAAGTAATAGATCAAACTCCTATCTACCTTAATTATACATCTTGAAGTAATTTGGTTACACGGTAGTGGAGGTATTTGTCCCATATAAAAGTGAATGAGATGCTTTTGTTTTAAAAGAGTGAAAAATATTACTTGTATTTTATGTATACTTGTTCCAAGCTTTTTTACTTGCTTTAGGCAACAGTCACCAGATTCCATCATCTTGCAACACGAGTTCAAGACATTTTCTTTAAGATGAGTGGTGACATGGCCTGAATTATGGAGAATTTGAAGTTTGTTGGCCAAAATAACCTGAAGCAAATGAGTTCTATTCAGTGGAACAGTCTGTTGCCTGGCACTGCTACAACTGGCTAGTTTTAAGTCTTTTGCAAGGATGTGCTGTGGACTCCAAAACAGTTATTAATGACAATGAAATCCAATGCCAAGTGTTCTTACTGGAGTGCTTTAAAAATGTAATGAGGCTTGCCCTTCTGTTTCATACTCTATAGTAGTGTGAGTTACTAAGGCATTTCTCTCTTTGACCATTTACTTTCACTTCATTGCATTTAGTAGTTATGCAATTTGTCAGTACTTTGAGGTCTCCAGTTCCTTGTGCCTTTTCCCACTTGTCTGCATCCAGCTTCAGCCTGTCTTCAAGGCGCTCTCTTCCCTTTCTGTCTTTATTCACTCTTCTTGTGTGACAGTCCCTAGTTTTAGGACTTGCTGTTCAAAGACTGAAGACATTGTTTAAATATTACTGTCATTTTGGGTCAAAGTTTGCAGAGGAAATTCTTTAAATAGGAATAAAAAGGATAAGATGAAATGTACGTCTCTCAAGAATAGTGACTGGGAAAAGGGAAACATCACACCTATTTTTAAAAAGGTAAAAAGGAGACCCCTGAAAACTACTAACCAGTAAGCCTCATATATATCTGGTAAGGTCATGGAACACACCTGCAAAGTATGTCAAGGCATAGGGGTGACAGAGGAGAATTATACATAACCAATATGTTGTCCCAAATCTTCATCAGACTTGTCTTTGCAAAGGGTAAATCATGCCTGACTAATCTTGTGACCTTCTATGACAGAGTGACTGCATTGGTAGTAAAGGAAAAGCAGCTGATTATCATCTACTTCATCTACCATGATTTATGTAGGGACCTGGACATAGTCCCTCATGGTAGCCTTGGAGAGATATGGGTTTTATGGATAAACTATTTGATGGATAAGGAAATGGCTGGATGGCCACATTCAAGAGTCGCCATCAATGGTTCCATCTCCAAATCGAGATCAGTAGTCAGTGATGTCCCTCAGGGGACCAATACTGGTCAATAGCTCTGTTAATAACTTTGTGGGGTCAAGTGCACCCTCAGCAAGTTGGCAGATCACACCAAAATGAGTGGTGCAGTTGATGCCCTTGAGGGAAGGGATGCCATACAGAGGGACCTTGACAGGCTTGAGAAGTGTGAACCCCGTGTACTTCAGCAAGGCTGAATGAAAGGTTCTGCACCTGGGATGGGGCAATCCCCAATATCAGTATAGATTGGGTGATGGACTAATGGACTGAGAGCACCTCTGAGGAGAAAGACTTGGGCATATTGGCAGATGAAAAATTGGATATGTACCGGCAGTGTACATTTGCAGCCCAGAAAGCTAATTGTATCCTGGGCTGCATAAAAAGAAATAAAATCAGCAGTTCGAGGGATGTGATTCTCCCCCTCTTTGCCACTCTTTTGAGACCCCATTCGTAGTACTGTGTCCAGGAATGGGATCCCCAGAAGAAGACAGACATGGATCTGTTAGAGGAGGTCCAGGGGGAGCCATGAAAATGAAGAGAGCTGGAACACGCTTGTACAAAGACAGCCTGAGAGAGTTGGGGTTGTTCAAACTGGTGAAGAGAAGACTCTGGGGAGACCTTATTGCAGCCCTTCAATATACAAAGGGAGCTTGTAAGGAAGACAGACTTTTTACCAAGGCCTACCTGTAGTCACAGCACAAGGGGCAGCTGTTTTAAGCTGCAAAAAGGTAGGTTTAGACTGAATGTAAGGAGAAGAAATTTTTTCCTATGAGGATGATGAGACACTGGAACAGATTTCCCAGAGAGGTTGTGGATTCCCCATCCCTAGAATTGTTCAAGGTGAGGTTGGCTTGGTCTTTGAGCAACCTGATCTAGTTGAGATGTCCTTGCCTATGGCATGGGGATTGGAACTGAGTGATCTTTAAAACTCCCTTCTGACTCAAACCATTCTATGATTCTATGAACGTAAGAATCAAAGGTGTTTCTGACCCTGCCTGTTGCTGACAGGTGATGCATACAAGAACAGTGCTCAGATATTCTTCCCACCATTCAGTGATCTGCAGCTCAGGCCTTCCTGAGCCAGAAGTGGGATTTTTTTTTAATATATTTAATAGTCCTTCATGGATTTATTTTCTCTGAATTGGTCTTTTTTTGAGTCTGCCTAATATTTTTAAGCACTCAATGGTTGTCTGCAATATATTCTGTTTTAGTTGTTGCATAAGACATGTTTCTATTTAATGTTCTCCACCTCTTGTATTATGAAAACTTAAAATATCTTATCCACCTTCATACCATCACAGTCTATTATCCTCTATCACATATGCTAGATTTTGAGGGAGGGGAAGGTGTTTAGTCTGAAGTTAGAATATTACACTTATGTTGTTGAATGAAAGAAAATGCATTTTTATGACATGTATCCTGTGGGTCTCCTTGCTCATGTTAATGTTATAGTGAATATGTATGGAAACAGAAGTTAGTAAGTGGTGTAGCTGAGCAAGGGATGATACCTGTAGTTGGTAAGAAGGTGAAAAGGGTCTAAAATAGCCACATTATATGCAAGTAAACTGGCAAATATAAACACCAAGCATGGAAGTCAAAAGAGTTGAAGGATAGGGGTTGGATGATTTTTTAATAACAAATATTATAACATCCAGTGTTTCCCTGGATGTTCATTGGCAAGCAAGATGCAGCAAACATCTTGAAAGAAACAAGCTGCAAGCTGCAGAATGTGCAATAAAAAGATAAGTACAAAGAACTGAGCTATATTAAAAAAAAAAAAAAAAAAAAAAAAAAGAGAAAAACCCACTCAAAAATTTTAATCTTTCTTTGTTTTTTACTTCATAGTGTGTGACTTGGCATTCTGAGAGTGTAGATGGGAGGAGTATAGAAATGTAGCATACTTTTTCCAAAGTCATGAAAGGTCACAACTGTTCTCAGGTTGCCTTGAGCTGAGAATTGTTGCAGAACCAGAGTGTTCTAAACATTATGGTACTGGCATCCTTTTCAAATGCTTCAGAGTAATTACAGGAAAAGCATTTAGTCTTCTAATGACAAAATTGCTTTGGTTATGAAATTTTCTGAAACGGAAATTAAAAATAATGGCAGAAATAGTTTAACAACAAACTATGCTGGTGAAAACAGACATATCGCGTGGTGATGGTGGCATAAAAGGAAGTGTCAGCATATGGGTCCTGAACCTGATGCCTAAAGAACGCTGTTCAGCTAAACTGACAACGAGAATAAACTGGTAAAAACACCTCGGTAAAACAAGTCTCTTCTGCCTGACCAGTGAGTAGCAAGGCATAACTCCACCATTATTTCTAAAATAAGGTGGGAAGGGGAGGCATTTCAAGTACGAACTTTGCTCGTAATTGCCCTGTAAAATAGGTTCATAATGAGCTATTTCTATGCTATAAACTTCAAGAATAAAGTATAAGTTTTAAATTCTTCAGAGAAGATTGTTACTGAAGTTGTATTTCCGTATTAGATTATGTGGTCTTATAAGAATGTTTCCTCAATACACACACACTGTCCGAGAACATTGGATTTTAGCATCTCCTCTCTCACTCCCTACTGTCAGAAATCTGAGCATATAGAGCAGGAAATTAATTGGCTGAGCTTCTTTGTTCATAAAATTTCAAACAAGTAAACTGAGTGATATGGCACATCTTCATCAGCCTGTTAGTATTTTTCCTTTGTTAAACGGTGCTTAGGTCTGCACTAAGCCAACCTTCTTGTGCTTCCATTCCCACCTGGCATGAGGGAAAGACAAGAAGCATGCTCAAAATCTGATTTCAATTCCTTACTGTAACTTAAATTATGGGGTACTGAGCTTCATATGATTTTGGTGCTGGTAGATGAAATAATTCTTACTGGATTAATATATTAAAAACCTTTAAAGGCAATGGTGATTATTTAAAAAAATCTAACTATATATGGAATGGCATGTTATGTTCTAAGGGGAATATTAATTTCAAGTATAAACAGTGTTATTGTTGGGGGTTGTCCTGTGCAGAGCCAGGAGTTGGACTCAGTGATGCTTGTGGGTCCTTTACAACTCAGGATATTCTATGATTATTGAAGA
Source organism: Lophotriccus pileatus (assembly GCA_035583135.1). Classification (NCBI taxonomy): domain Eukaryota; kingdom Metazoa; phylum Chordata; class Aves; order Passeriformes; family Tyrannidae; genus Lophotriccus; species Lophotriccus pileatus. The sequence continues at coordinate 30,813,303 of JAWWES010000081.1, forward strand.
ACAACTATGTTTTTCAATGGTCATTGATTTTTAATGAATAATTCAGTTAATAAGTGTTGCTTGAATTATATGCTATAGCATAGTAGCTTTGGAAGTAGCTGGGACTGCATAACAAAAAGTAATTTTTGTAATGAATGTTTTGCTCTTGTCATGACTCTTTCACCAAAATAGTAGTTCTGGACATCTGCAATCTCTTGAGAAATGTAACATTTGAGCACATGCTTAGTTTAGTTTGGGGTATGGTTATATAGTTACATTGATTTCTGTATGCATCAATTCTTAAGAATGGAGTTTCCACTGACATTTAATACTGCTGAGAGTTGATAACATTCATATACCTTGATCAGCTCGTCATTGGAAAAACATTTTACTCCAACATGCATATTTAATCTTCATAGATTGGCAGTCTAGTATGAAGTTGTTGTAAAGAGAAAATTATTAATTAATATCCTTCTGCCAAAAGAAACTTGGGATGCATGTTAGGTCCAAGTCTGACTTTCCTTAATTATAGTTTCAGGTGATGGTGTGACCACTTTTCCTTGAGAAAAATACTGATGTTTAAGAAATATGGGCCTTTATTGTCTTATTTCTTTGCTCATCAGAAAATAATTGACAAAAACATGAAGCTTTTAAGTTTCTTCTGAACCAGAAAAGATGACTAGGTATACAGTTTTATAGGGTTAACAGTGTTACAGAAGATGTCAGAACTTCTAAGGGTTTGAATCTCAGAGATTTACATGACCCTTCTTTTGTGATTCTATAATATGTGGTTTCGTTGGTGCTTACCTGATGAAGGCTATAACAAAGTTTCAGTTTTTACATCTGGTTTTATTAAAGTTTATAGTCATAAAGAATTATTAACCTATTTACCCATAGGCTGTTAATAAAAGCAAGGCTTGTGTCTTATATTTAATCTCCCTGTATAAGGTCTTTGAAAATGTTTTATGAATCTTGTTTTATTCCTGATAATAATTTCTAGTCAACTTGCCATCATTTTTTGTTCTGAATAAATTATCAACTGCTATACAATTTAAACTAATTTTAAAGTCATCAATCTTTCTTTCTCTTGAAAGGATTTTCTGTTTTCCATGTATGTATGTACCTGTTAACTAATCCCTCCTGTACATAGAGACATATTTACTCTTATCTTGATCAACATAACATTTCATATAGCCAAAATGTTTATTTCAAGGACATTCATGAACATTCTAGTCAAGTGTAAAATATGTAAGCTAGCTACACTATAGTCAAAAATCCTATAAAACCCAATCAAAAAAACCCTCATCACAACCCCCCAAAATCCAAAGAGAGTACTGGCAACTTAGCATATTTTTTTTTTATGTCAACCTACTTCTGTCGTTTCATGATTTGGCTATTATTGTTTCATGGTAATACTCAGAAATTGAATGGAGATGCAAACCCCCACACTTTCTGAGACCACTATTTATGTTTCCATATGTCAAAAGTGTTTAAGATAGGCTTTTTTTGGGGGGGAGGGGGTGGATGTTGTTCTGTTTTTGTTTCAGTTCGTCAGGTATTGAGCTCCTCTAGTCAGACTGTGCAGACTGACAGTCAACAAGTTTCTCTCTAGTCCTCTCTCTGTTTAAGAGTTAGGGGGAAGAGCTGGAGGAAAGAAACGGGCCACATTCTGTTGTGGCTATAAGCTGTAGAATAATGTGAGAGTTGGGCAAGGTGATGGAGTAGAGGGAGATGTTCCATAAAAGTAAACCTAAAAACCTCAGTTTTCCATGCAGCGTGTCTGATACTTTGCAGCTCAGTTGGTGCTTGGATTTTTAATAATCTGTTACTCTAAGGTTCAGTACAAAGAGAACTACTTGTGTTCATCTGCAGAGAAGTTTTCTTGAATACTCATCCTAAATATCGTTCTTTTTGACTATTTACTCAATGATGATAAAAACCAAGGGTTTTTTGGAAGAGTCTCTTTCCTTTAGTATAACAAGTTATTTTTCTGATTCCACCTTCTTCTTTAGAATACCTAATGAATTGACCATATTTTCTTTCCATTTAAAGTCACAGTATCCAGAACAACCAGAGATATTGCCTTCTTTAGCTGAAACCACCAGTTGGTTGTTCAAGACTAAATTCTGTGGAACTGTAGCTCTGTGGTTGATTTTTATGTTGGTTTTGTATAGGTCTTTCTGTGCTGTATTTGTGGTAGCTCTCTCCTGTGTTTAATAAAGTAATAGAAAAGAAACTTGCTTTGGAATAATGGAAGATACTACCTGAAAACTTCATTTTTGTCTCAAAGTACAGAAGTGACCTCAGTTGTCCTACACCACTTTGGTAAAGCCTTACATTTTTGAAAAGTCATTAAAGCAACTTTGTGAAACTTTTTGAGCATCAGTTTGATTATTGGTAACACAAAAGATTATTGCACTAAAAGAAACAGTCTTAATTTTTTTAGGATGCTTAAACCCTTCAAAGTTTTTAATACCTTAAATTTCATGCTTTTAAGTGGTATTTTTAACAGAAGTCAAGCTCAATTATGATGCTGTTCAGTAATTTTTTAACACACTGAGGCATAGGAAGCTCTTGAAGAAGAGGATAACAAGTTGGCCACAGGCAAAAGATAGAAATTTGCTGCAGTGCCCCGTAGGAGTAGAAAAGACAGATGTCTAGTTGACACTGCAGTTTGCACTGGAAACTTCTTGCTTGTAGTAGTTGGGTGAATCCAAACTGATCCAAATTACAAACTGATCTTCTCTACAGAACATGTGGGTCCCTTGCATCAATGCTTGCGCAGTTTCTGTTTTGGGGAAATCTTCTTTTGTCATGTATTGTTTCTTCATAAATCGTTATAAACAACTGCTCTAGAAGAGAGAGACAAATTGTCACACACTGCATCATCTTCTGTGTAAATACTGAAACTTACCGTTGTCTTCACATATATTTAATTTTAAAATATGAATTGCACTTCTTTTTTCAGTATGAAACCTCCTTTCTAGTAGTTGGTTTGTTTTTTTTCTAAAAAATTGATCTCTAACTATAAACTAGTGCCACAGACTTTTAAAAAATGTTAGAATCTTGGTTATATCTTAATAAAAGTGTTGTTATAAATTATTTATAAATTATTTACATAAAACATATTATAAATATATTTTACTACAACTAAATATATGAAATATGTAGTTATTATCTGTATGTCTTTGTGGAAAAAGAATATTAGAGTGAAAGCTGACTGTACCTGTTTATGCAGGGCAAGGGTAGATAAGAAACTTCTTTTTCCCTATTGCTTTGCATCAGTAAGTTGTTAATGGGTGAGTTGCTGCATCAGCTCTGATGCTGGTAGAGCTTTGGAACTGTGCAGACCATCATTAACTTTAGTTAGCTGTCCTTCAGTAATAGGCATTGAATTATGAGTGTTAACTGCAACCTTCTCTTTGCATTTTAGAATATGCAGTTGAACACATTTTCTTTTTTGCAACATTAGCCACTGTGGCTCTAGGTACATTTTACAAAATGTTTCTCAGGTTTTGCGGTAAGGTGCACCCCACTTAGATAAGTCTGTCATTAATTCTGTCCTCTTTTGGACTGCTCAATGTTGGTTGTGCTACAAAAACAGGAAATCTATCAAATTGTTCTGAGGAACTAAGTAGTAGAACCTAGAATTGTCCTTTTCTTAGTCTTGAGTTTCACTTATTTCCAAGATCCATTTTTCTAATGATTGGCTTGCATGTTTTCTGTAGATCATTAAAGTCCTTTTCTTCTCTTTCTGCCCTACTTGCCTCAGAGAGCAGTTTTTTATGCTTGCTACTTCAGGTGAACAAGAACAGGAGTGCAGGTGCAGTGTGTAGTAAAGGGAAACTTGACTTAGGATGGATGGCCGAGCCTAATAACCACAATCATCATAAGTCAATCACTCAGTAGGAAAGTACTTCTTAGGTACCATGCTTTAGCTTTCTTTAGTCATCCAGGTGCTGTTGTGGGAGTTACTATTTTGAAAATCAGTTTTTAACTCAAAATGTGATTGAGATATATGGGTGTGTGTATATATATTATTCTACTTATAGTAGTTACTTAAAGTTTTTCTATTTTCTTGTATGAATGTGTTACAAACTTGTGTATGGCAAAGTATATGTGAGTTGTAACTGCTAAGATGCAATTTTACTGCAAAATTGGAAAGCTGAGTAGGTGATGCTGAAGAATAAAGGATGTGTAATCCTTTATCTTGATAATCCTGTATCTTGGATTAATAAGTAATGCATTTACTTAGTGGCTTAAATGGGAAAGACTGGTGACTAAAGTCATGCAGGTTCTTCTGTTTGAGAAGCTTATAAATTTCTAGAACATTAATTACATTCAGCCATAATCATATATGTAATACTGCAATAAGTGAGAGTCTTATTGCACTGGATTTGCAAAGTAAATACCATATCAGGTTTCCTTGCTGTTTGCATTTTGTCCTGTGTTCAAACAAGTGGTTACTATCCAAAAGGAAGAGACAACGTAGACCTGAGAGAAAATGAAATGCAGTGAAGTAGTTGGTGTCAGTGTTATTTTGTATCAATGTTATTTTATAGCATTTTGTTGTAACTTTATATCCCTACAGAATTTACAATAAGTATATAAGCAGAATGTTGTAACTTTATATCCCTACAGAATGTCAGTCATACGCAAGTTCAGTGGTGATTTTGTTAATCAAAAATATTGCACAATTTCAGAAAATCATTATTTAAAAAATCATGGAAACTTGAGGAAAACTCTTTACCTTCCAAAAGCAGGTGTAAATCTATGGTGACTCCTTTGACAACTTACATAGAATAACAGATGAACTGAAGTGTGACTTGGTTCCTTTGTCCAGTGATTTGCTTAGGTCTCCTTCTGAAACCTATGCTGAAACTTGAGAGCTCTTATTACTGAAAGGTTTGATTATGAATGGTGAAGTGTAGTGATATCAGGTCTTGTGGTTTGGAGTATATCAGGAAGAAGCAATGTCAAGTAATCTCATGATTGTGGTAGAATTTCTGGAAGGCTTTAAATGGTATTTTAATGCCACTAGTAAGAAGTTAAACGGAATATTTTTGATAAGTATTTTTCTCCATCTAGAAGGTGTCAGGAAATCATTCTCTTCCTGTATGGATAACATTTTTTCAACCTGCTGTTTTTAGAACCAGCAGGCTTGTTTATTGGGTTTTTTTCCAAATAAAAAGCTAATTTATACCTAGATCCTCTCAACTGAGAAATCTTCATTTTTATAAACATTAGAAGTTGCCCTGATTTAATTTAGTAGGCTGCTGGCAAACTAATATCAGCAGTTAATTTTTCTCAATATTTTTCTCTGGTAGGTTTGATTCAAGAAATAATGAAATGATTTTATCTTCCCCTAATAAATATAAATGATGTAAAAGTTAAAGCCCTTAGTGATCCATAGTGGATAGTATGTGGTTTAAAAAAATCAAAATTCCATACAACTCAAGACTACAGCATGTTTACTTTGAGATTTAGGGCATGTTCTGTCAGTTGTTTTGTGAAAATTTTCTGATTTTTCTTTAAAAGAAAAGGTGTTTTCAAGTGGTCTCTAAAATACATTCCTTTTATTCTCAAGATTCTTTGTGCTTATTTTTTAGTTTTTTTATGTTTAACAGCTTTAAAATGAGAATAGATAAGTTTCTATCCTGTAGATCACTAGCGTGCTAGGTTGTTGGGATGCTCTCTCAGAAGTTCAAAACAAAAATTAGGTCCAGGAATTACATTATTGAGCTTCCCAGTGTTTTCTGATAGCTGTGTAAATATCTGACAAAAAATACTTGTCATGTATGTGTGCTGCCTTCAATTACTCTTTTACCTCAAAAATTAGGTTTGCTTATTGAATATTGTGGTGTAGTTCTTTAAATAAGGTAATTTGTAGGATATTTTCAGAGTTTCAGAATGTTCTGTTCTGAATTTAGTAAGTGGAATCCAAGGGAAGGGATTTTAAAATAGCAGCTCCATGAGAATAACTTAAAGGAGAAAAATCAACATTTGCATTAAAAAATGTTATAGCTAGTTAATCCCATCTAAAGAGCAGTCAATTAATTACTGTTTAACTGAAAATATACGGATAATGTAATTTTCTGCCTGAGCAACCTTATTTGGCATTTTCTCTTTTGTATTTACAGTTAATGGGAAGGATTTCTACTCAGATGTATCACTGTATTATGTTTAATAAATAGATTAAGGTTGTAGCTCAGTAGTGTGTATCCTGTACTCCAAGATACACCTGGTCCTCACATGGGAGAAGGAAAGTTCAGAACTCAGCAGTGGTACTTGATATTCTGAAGAAGTATCAGAAGACCCTTCCATGGTTGGTCATTTCATGGCTTAGAGAGTGGAATTTGCCTTGTATCTGTCAGCATAGTATGATGGGTTTTTAGAAATGCGGAAAAGGCTTCCCTATAAATGTGGATTATTCAGATCCAGCAAGAGTTATGCACTAGACATTGATCACTAGTCATAGGGTGAGAAAAGGAGTCATCATCCTTAGGGTTTGAATGCCTCAATTCACACCTTACTTGAAAAGCCTTGGTCTGGCAGCCCAGGGAAAGGTTGCATTGAAACTTTAATATCAATTCAAGAAAATCAAAGAGAAAGAGAAAATGAAGAGACAATTATCCTTTTCAGCTGAGTTCTGACCACAGACTGGTTAGGTTACAGGACATTTTTGCTCAAAGAGGACTTTGTGACATAGATGGAGTCATCCCTCTAACAGACTGTAACAATAAAGGGTAGTTCTTAATAATGTACTTGAAAATGTGATTGTAGTGAAAACAGAATAAAAAGCTGCAGTAGTGTGGCCATAATATCTGTTACATCTTTAACTTTTGTCATGACCATTCACAGGCTCATCATTTGTAGTGCTCCTTTGTGAATTTGCATCTTGGGCATGTTTAGCAGCGAACAGGTTGGGAAAAAGATTACAAGCTGAGCAAGTTCTTCCTTTTCATGTACCTTTGGCTCACCAAAAAGTACAATTGGTTTTCAACAAAAGCAATTACGTTATCATATAAGATAAGCATTAGATATAAGAAAAATAAATTATTGGCCTTTTTTGACTCTGGCTATTTATAGCACGTGGTCAGCATTTCAGCAGCTTAACAGCCTGACAAACCCCTGAACCTCGCACTTTCTTTGGAAGCTCTTGTGTCCTTTTCTGCCATTGTTAGACTAAAGTACCAGATATTACTATTTGCATTTATATTATGATGTTCTTCTTACTCTATCATATGGTCCCTGAAGGATTCTCATGAGTGCTTTTCTTTCCCATTAGAGTTGGAAAATAAATTTATTTCCAGTACATTGCTATTCTGAAAAGAGTTTGTTCTCCCGTAGACACGTGGGGACTCAAGATTAGGGCTGTAATTATTTTTCCTCTGCTGTGAATACCAGGCTTTTTTGGAACTTTTTTTTGTTTTACTACCTGTGTGTCCTAGTGGGATTCAAACATTATCTTTTGTGAGTTTGTCCTTGTTCTTTTCAGAGAACTCGAAACACTCAGCATCTGTCAATATTTGTGGCCTGCTTAAGAAAACAAGGGGTTCATGTGTATTCATATCTAGGCATATCAAATGCAACTTCCAGGTATAAACTGAGGGAGATAACTGAGACAATTTGGTCCATACTTCTGATGAAAATAATCAGGCAAAAGACAGATTTATTCTATTTCTTGTATCCAACAGTGGCCTGTTAGAGGACAAGTCAGGTCACTTTGGGAGGTTCTTTGTATATTGTGTTCTTTAGTCCTAAGCTACCTGCATGTGAGTGGTGGTGGTAGGTGGTTGTGTTAGATTTCATCTATGGGTGTTAGCACCATGTCCCAGAAGATAGCCTGTCCAGGCATCTATTGCTCCTCAGCGATCATGTGAACAGCGTAGTCATTGTCCTGGGCTGGGTTGTATCTGAACTCCCTCAGTAGCTGGGCAGTTTAGACTTCAGAGAGAGTGTTCTTCCCAGTCCCCAGTGATGGTGTCTATTATGGGTGCTTGAGAAGTAAGTTGGAGTAACCATTACAATCTCTCTGAATCATGTTACCTCCAAGGGATTTCTGAGTTTTAAATGAATGCTTCAATACTGAGGACTTCCAAGTCTAAAAATATTGTAGTCTGTCCTAAGGAATTCTCATTGTTCATTACACTCTCTCAATAAGGAGGTATTATTTCCTTTAATTTCCCATTTGAATGAAGGCACTGAATTTTAAAAATGGCAGCATCTAGTTATATTTTGTCCCATTCCTGTTACTGGCAGGACTGGCATTGTGTTGTCATATTGCAGCTGGAAGTCATATCTCTGTGTCAGATTTATTTTATCATGTTATTTTCTTAGACTGTATAGTACTAATTTTTAAAGCAAACATAATATTATTCTGCTGCTCAAAAAATTACATTTCTTACCTATATTGGAATACTCTATTTTGCTTTGATATCAAGACAGTAATCCTGATTTCCTTTGATCAAGAAAGCCATTGAAATAAATGGACTTAAGCAATGAAGCTGAGTTCTTCATTCATCAAGTCAATCTTAGAATTCCATTTGATCACTTCCCTGGGGAGCCTGTTCCGGTGACAATCTACCCTCTCAGTGAAGAACCTTTTCTTTATGTCCAACTTGAACTTCTCCTGGTGCACCTTCAAGCCATTCCCTCGTGTCCTATCGCTGGTCACCAGAGAGAGGAGATCAGCACCTGCCTCTCCACTGCCCCCCTTGAGGAAGGTGCAGACTGTGTGGATGTCACCCCTCAGCCTTCACTTCTTCAAGCTGAACAAACCAAGAGACTTCAGCCACTCCTTGTAAGTCTCGCCCTCGAGGCCTTTCACCATCTTAGTTGCCCTCCTCTGGACACACTCTAATAGTCTGATGTTCTTCTTATGCTAAGGCACCCAAAACAGCACA
>JAWWES010000081.1:30822287-30833852 GCA_035583135.1 Lophotriccus pileatus
CCATCTTAGTTGCCCTCCTCTGGACACACTCTAATAGTCTGATGTTCTTCTTATGCTAAGGCACCCAAAACAGCACATAGTGCTCAAGGAGGGGCCACATCAGTGCAGTGTAGAGCGGGACAGTCACTTCCCTCGATCAGCTTGCTATGCTGTGCTGGATGCACCCGTGGATACGGTCGGCCGTTTTGCCTGCCAGGGCACATTGCTGACTCGTACACAGCTTGCCATCATCCTGAACACCAGATCTCTTTCTGTGGGGCTGCTCGCCAGCTTCTTGTCCCCCCATTTGTACACATAACCAGAATTACCCTCCCAGGTGGAGAATCCTGCAAAACAACAATACTAAGAAAACTCTGGTATGTTAGCTTATTCAAGTCTAGTCCTACAACGTTTCTTTTTCTTTGTGAAAGTTCCTTTATGGCTCAATGTTGATTCAGGACAGATTGTAAGAGAAGTGACAATTCTGCCAGTGCCATAAAGCAACTCTTAAAATTAGCTCATTTTAGTTTTCTGAATGCAGATATGTTTTCAAAGGTTATTAGAGAGACATTAATTGGCAGTTGATTGAACAATATTTCTCCATAAGATTTTGTTTAATTTATTTCATCTTTTGAGAAAAAGAACTCTTGTTAAACTAGTTAATGTTTCTCAGTCAGTAGTTTGAGGTCTTGTGCTGTTCTAATAACAAATTACAATAAACGGTTATCTAAGCTAGGACGAGATAGGTACTCTGGTAGTGCTTCAGGAAAATGGCTGGATTTAATACTTGGTTTGTGGCTTCCTTTAACATTAGGTGGATTTTTGTTCTACAAAATACATTATGTTTATTGGTGCATTTCATTTATCAAAATGACTAATAAAAGGTGCAAACACTTTATTTTACAGGTCAACAGCAAGGACAGGATGGAGTGAAAGTACAGCAAGCCACAATAGCTCCTGTTACTGTAGCAGTAGGTGGCATTGCTAATGCAGCAATTGGTGCTGTTAGTCCTGATCAGATAACACAAGTGCAGCTTCAACAAGCACAACAAGCTTCTGACCAGGAAGTGCAGCCTGGCAAGAGACTGAGAAGAGTTGCCTGTTCATGTCCTAATTGCAGAGAGGGAGAAGGAAGGTAAATGTAAATTTTATCAGTATATGTTTTAGCATCTTATCACTGCCTGCCTCATTTGGGCATGAGATTGTCTTATATCACCTAGATTTTTAATGCTTTCAATTAGAAAGTACATTTGGGGGGGGTGATTTAGACAGGGGATTATAATTGTCTCGATTAGCATGAAATGTTTTTCCCAATAGCTCATAATATTCTAGAATATAACTACTTACCTGTTTAAATATGATCTTTTTTAGAGGCAGCAATGAGCCAGGAAAAAAGAAACAGCATATCTGCCATATTGAAGGATGTGGAAAAGTTTATGGCAAGACATCTCATCTTCGAGCACATCTGCGCTGGCATACTGGTGAAAGACCATTTATATGCAACTGGATTTTTTGTGGCAAGCGATTTACAAGGAGTGATGAGTTACAAAGACATAGAAGAACCCACACAGGTTGGTCATCCCTCTCTTGTATGCGTAGTACATCAAGTCTGAATCACAGTGGCCATGGTTAAACAGTGGCATCAAAGTTCTCACTTGTTAGATTATCTGAAAACTATTCTTAAATGAAAGTAAAGTTACTTTAAAATGAGGAAGTGCTATATATTTCAGTTTTCATCAATTCAAGCTGACTATGAAATCATACAAATTAAATGGGATCTGTTTCAACTGTTCTTCTCTATTTGAGCTAGAGAAAGATGACCACTTCATCACAGATAGCTGACGTACATTAACTAGTGCCTGATCTAAATTTAACAAATTTAGGTTGGGCATGTGGGACTGGTTATGGACGAGGGTCATGATTTCCTCACTTGGGCTAGCTCAATCTTTAAGAAATTTGTTAACCTAGTCCATACATTAGATTTGGTCTTCTCGGGAAGTTTCTTGAAGTTTCAAGTGAGAGCTGATAAAGCAAGTTCTCTTAACAGTTCAGATTGGAAAAGTGGACCTTTTAGAAGCTGAGAATTTTATCAGCCTTCATATTTCTAGCGCCAGGAGGGCATCCCCCTCCCTGTCCCTCCTTCGCCAGCTTATAGCACCCAGTGTCTAAGTGCTAATTTTATCTGAGCACTGATAGGACCTTTTGGTATGTTGCATTTGTCTCTCTTGACACAGATTTCATACATCCTCATGGAGCATTGGGATTCATGTTTCCAAATGCCCTTCCCATCTCTGTAATCTAAATAACAAAAGTATTCTTTAAAAATGCTACCAAGTCGTTCTTTGAGGGCTTTTACCTGCCTCACTCTGTTAGGTTTATGAAAATTCTCTGGTGACCTGAGATTCAAACGTCTCACCAAATAATCACAGCATAGCAAATAATTGTGGAGAACATTTTAGTAGTGAAGAGTAGATTGCCAGAAGCATGTGAGCAAACAGAACACACCTGGAAATGAGTCAGGGAAGTGAGTCAGGTAGAAAAGAAAATGTTGTATCGTTTTAAAGACACTTCAAATGTTGAATAGAATAGGGTCAGATTCAAATGATCAAGCAGCATTCAGTGCTCTTATTCAGTAACATTTTGCTTTTGTTCTTCTTTTAAAAAGGTGAAAAGAGATTTGAGTGCCCAGAATGTTCTAAAAGGTTTATGCGAAGTGACCATCTCTCGAAACATGTCAAAACTCATCAGAACAAGAAGGGTGGTGGAACAGCCCTTGCTATTGTTACCTCAGGAGAACTGGACTCTTCAGTTACTGAGGTTCTTGGATCTCCAAGAATTGTCACTGTTGCTGCCATTTCTCAAGATTCAAACCCAGCAACCCCTAATGTTTCAACAAACATGGAAGAATTCTGAAAGGATCATTTATATGGACACCTAGTGCTGCACTTAAGTTTACATACCTTTCAGGATATGGAAGTGGGCTGGTAAAGTGGATTACAGAGCAGGAAATTATTTTTTCAGTCATGACTTCTGTAAGTGTTCCAGGTTGAAGGGTCAGCATGGGAAGTGTACACCGGTGCAACAAGACAAAAATTTCAAAGATACAAACACCGCAAATTGATGACTGGATAACCAGATCGAGGAATAATATTTCCATACTGTACTTTTTTAGTTATATGTCTGTATATTCTGTAATAATTTTAAGTGAACCTTACCCCCCTATTTTAGCATTGTATGTTAATGTCTTTATAAAATCAGATAGTATCAATGTAAAACAGGGTGGACCTTGACTAGGATTAATACCATTTGATGAAGGTACTTTATTTTTAACATAAATTTGTAATATTTTCATGAGAGCATCCTTTTCCCATAAGGCACAGCAAAACTGAGTATAGGATGAACAATAGTGGAGGTATTTTAGGCTTTTGTTAGGATTTTGCTCAGTCCATAGAACACATCAGTTAATTTTGGCCATCTTTTCTCAAGTTTTGGAACTACTCTAGAAGCAGTTGGACGATGCATGCTGTGAAGTGGTTCTGAGGTGGACCTCAGACTAATTTTAACCACTACATTATAGTAGTGTGCATAAATGACAATCAGTGTTTTCATTACTCTCTTTGTGTAGAGAGCTAAGGTTATGTAGAATTAGTGTATACAGTAGGAAAGATAAAACCATGGAAAGATATTAACGTAAGATTTTACAAAAGTAATGTTATCTTTATGTAGGATGAAAAAAATTGTGTCAATTTTTGGTAATTCATTTCATTATATATGTCCCTACCTGTGACAAGGAGGTTGGAACTAGATGATCTTTAAAGTCCCTTCCAACCCAAATCACTCTATGGTTCTGTGATTCTGTATTTTAGAACATCTATGGCCCATCTCTAACTCATAGGTAACCTGAATCTTAAAAACTCAATTTTAGGTATTTAAATGTTTTAATTTTGTTAGAATTCATGGAAATTAAATCAGACATTGAGTGTTATAGCTCATTCTCCAGCAACTCATCTCTGTAAATACTAGTTTATTATGTTGTGGTTAACGTGCCGAGTTCTTTGTGCTTTGACTTAATAGCCAAAGAAAAAAATTGTCACGTTTTAACAACAAAAAAAAAAAAAAGTAAGTAAACATTTTCTCTCTTTTCCCCTAAATATTACTGTTTTCTCTTCAAGGGTAATATGTGGGCTGGTAATAAATATCTGTTACCTATCAGCTCTTATATTGAACCTCCAACTACAAAACAAACTGGGAAAAGAGAAATATTTTGCAACATGAATTTTGGTTTCAAAGGCTTGGTTGCATTTTCAAATGTGACAGTGAATATAGAGGAAATGGGAAAAAAAACCAATAACAGCAAAACCTGCGTTTTCTGTGTGAAAACTGCAGTACATAGAAGGAGTAAAGATGGCCAAATATTTCATACGCAAGATTTTTAATTACTTCCCATGGCATAAATGTAACTTTTTACATCTAAAGTCATTTGTTAATAAATTCTCGTGACTGGTTTTTAAAGAAATTTATATACCAAAATATTTTTTAAGTAACTAAAGGAAGTACAGTGCAAGAAGGATGGTTTGGTTTTTTTCCCGTGCAAATTATGAAAGGAAGAATGTGTGTGGTAGCTGTTGGTTTGCAAGACATAACAGATACCCTATGCATTCCCTCAAAAACCTATACTTCTCATCTGAACACTTTATCAATCTTGTGGTGTTTTCTGTATTTTTGAAGCAAAAGAACTACCAATCATTGTTTACACTGTGTACACTTTAGGCCAGCCCTTTGTAGCAAAATACTAAGCTGAGGGTATTTTATACTTTCAGTTTACATAAAAAGCTTTGAGATAAAAGAAAAGCAATTTTACACTGTGGTTATGAATTTCAAGTTTCTTAAAGCTTTTTTAGACTTGTAACAGAGTCTTTAAATTTTAGTTGGGTTTTGTACATTATTTTGTATATTTTATTTAAAGTACTCTTAACTGATGTATCTGGATTTAAAACATCAGAATCAATTAGGTGTTACATTTAATACAGATGAGCATTAGGTAGTATTAACTGTTAATTTTATTATATAGGAGATAAAATGTCAACTATATATTTTATCATTATGCTTCACAATCAGTGCTCTCCATTTCTTTATGCAAAGAAGAACTTTCCTAATATTAATACCATGTTTCCTAAAAGTTAACAGTTTTTGTAAACTGAAGTTACAAGCATTCTGCACAACCATTTCATACGTCATTTTTTTCATGCATACTTATGTATGCATACTAGAAACTGAAGTAATTTTTAATCTGCAATGAATCCCTATTATAGATGTATCCAAATCTAAATCTGGTTGGCTTCATAGCATCCCAAGTACATTAACTTGTGTTAGCAGGTGCACATTTTACCGCTGGAATTAGAAACATTTTGACAGTCTGTTCTGCATACCATTCTGAATCCACTTTTCTGTCTTAAAAGGATCGTAAATTTCAATGTCCTTTATTTGACTCAGTGGGATATAGCTGTTGTAAGTAATAGGGCACAGATGTGCAGTAGTATCTTGTTTAATGGCATTTCACTGTTCATTCCCTTTGCCACCATTAAAAATTTTGCTTTATTGTAATTATCAGTGCAAAGTGTATTTACCATGGTAGAACTCCAGTGTTAGAATAGTTTTTTTCTTACAATATACTTTCTTTGGTTAGGTTTGTGTATGTGTTGCCGATTACATTAGCAATTGGTGTTAAGTCATTATTTATCACCTTCTTTCATGAGAGCAGTAATAAAAGTGTGTAATCTAGGAGAAAAAGTTAATTTGTCAAAGTTAAGTAAGCATGATGTTTAGGTCCTATTTTTCAATTTTATAACTGTTTTATTGTAACAATATTTGTATTTAAGTCTTCATTTTAATGCCTTGTGGTGTTTTTTTATGCATGTCACTGAATTGTCATCCCGCAAGAATTGATGTGCAGCATAGGGTATTAAATCTACATAATGATTTTGAAACAGAAAAATAGTTGATGGTAAAAATGTAAATGTTTTGCAAAAATTCCTTATAAAAAAAAGTTTTGTAGTAATATTTCACTTGTAAATTTTTCTAAAAAAAATGGAAAAGGAAAAAAATGAGAGTAATGTTTCCCCACATCTAGAATTTAGAAATTAATTCTGC
Source organism: Lophotriccus pileatus (assembly GCA_035583135.1). NCBI lineage: Eukaryota > Metazoa > Chordata > Aves > Passeriformes > Tyrannidae > Lophotriccus > Lophotriccus pileatus. Next base: position 30,828,417 of record JAWWES010000081.1, read on the forward strand.
CAGCAAAGCCTGTAAGGCATTAATCTGACACTTTTACAATGCTGATTTGTATAATTTTTTGGTGGGTTTGGAACTAAAATCAAGTTGTACAAGTTGTTGCCTGCAATAACGTTTTGCAAGTAACCTATTAAAATTCCCTTGAGTTTAAAAGGTTTCTTCATTTAATTGCTTACAATATAAAGCAGCAATAAATTATGTTTGTGTGATAATCTGTTCATCAAGAAGAACACTAGAAAACGAATGCCTCTCAATGGGGAAAGGTTGGCAGCAGCTTCTGGATTTGTGTAATTAAGACCTGTACTTGCTGGTCAGCATTTCCCAACTGGCAGACTCCCAGCAGGGAATTAAACCAGCAGATTCTAGCTCAGCATGAATTCTGTGGGGTTTGTTCAGCTCTTGCGAATGGAAGCTACAGTTATTCCTGAACATACCAAAGAAATAACCAAGGAAAAAAATTTTCTGAGGTAAGGAATATACACACACCGAGAGTTAAAAGATAAAAATTTAAAAAACAAGGTAATTCAGTTTGAGAGAGAGAAATAACAGAAGTGTCATAGTATTGCACACAGTGAATATAACAAATATATGGAAACCTGAAAGTACTAACTTCAACTCGTAGAGAGTATACTGAGCTTTTCTTAATGAAATGTCAGTGGGCTTCTGCATTGTATTATACTAAAATAATTCTTATGGTATACTAAATTGCTAATTATAATGGTACAGTAATTTTTTTTAATATTAAAAGAATTTTTATTATTAACTTTACCATACTTTTTGCAGTGAACAAGTGATAGTATTTCACAAAGGAAGAAATAAATACAGAATCACTGAATTATTTAGTTGGAAAGGACCTTTAAGGTTGTCAAGCCTAACTGTAAAGCTAACACTGCAAATTCCACTACTAAACCGTGTTCCTAAGCACCACATCTACACAGAAGAAGGCCACTTTGTTGTTCCATCTTCCAAAAGATGATGGAATTTAAAATTTGGGACTTCTAGCCTGGTACTGCAAGACAGAATCATCTTTTCTTATTGAGATATAAAGTATATTATTGTATGCTCGATGAAATACCTGTTAAAGTCTCAGTAACCTCTATTTGAGTGTCAGACAAACTCATTAACTAAAGTCAAACTGTGTCATAATTCAAAGTAAATGCATCCGACCAACTAATCTGTCTTTATTGGCCAATTTTTTAGTATAGTGGCACTGGTGTGTTTTGAATTCTATGTTATTGATAAGGGACTAGTCCTCCACTTATACCATTTCAATGATACAATATCAGAAAGTGTAACAAAATCTTAGATAAGGACATTAGGGATGAATGGCCGTCAAGTGTGATCATTCTACTCTGTGAAGCATGAAGTGTAATACCACAGTAAGTAGTTTTGTCTGCAACTGTAGATTCACTACTATTGCTAGAATTATATTTATTCCATTATCTTGATTTTATGTCCAGTGAGATAAAAAATACCAGGATGAGGTTTTATCTATGCGTAATATTAACATTTAATTCATATTGAACTCCCTGTTATCACCTTCATTTCTTCATGCCTTCCGTGCCCAGCTCCCCATTCTTTTCCCTTTCCCCAAAGCTACTTGCATCATTTCCTGAATCCTGAGGTCTGTCAATGCATATGGAAATGCTGTGGGGACCTAGAGCTAGTATGTGCTATCTTTGCTTGCTGGAATAATTTCCATGGAGAGAGGGACAGCAAGACACCTTTTCTAGTAGAACAGCTTTACTCTAAAAATGACCAGAGGCAGCTGAATCAGTGCTGTCTGTGGTCGACTGATGTGGATGTCATGATAGGTGCTTTCTTCAACTGAGACAGCAAATGACTGAGTGGGGATTTGGTTTTATGTGCCCACACAAGTTGTTTACCATTAACAGAAATATTGAGAGGTTTTGGCATGGAATTCTCTGCCACTTCTCCAGAAGCGCTTGGGTTAGATTTATAGCTTGCAAAAGACTTTTAAGAGGCACCAATATTTGTGAAATATTCAAGTAAAATATTTCTTCAGCTCATTCCACTGTTATTACTGAGGTATTTATCTGTCTTGTTTATTTTAGGTTTTTTTGAGTGGTTTTCATAGCAAGTATCAAAAATTACCTCCTCCTAAATTGCCAGATCAAGGAACATGGGCATTTCTTTGATTTACTTGAGCAGCAATGTGCAATATAAGGTTCATAATATACAAATTCAAAGCTTTGCCTAGCCTTGAAGCATTTAATAAATTCTTGTAATAATATTTTAGCGCAACTTTTTAAAAAAATAAAAAATATTTCAACCTTTATATTTTCTCCTAGGAAGGAGAAACTGTTCTAAACTAAAGTGTATTTGAGACTGTGAATATTCAGAGGTCTCTTTGCCACATATACATATTACAGCTTTTCTAGAATTTTTCACTTTCTCCCTTGCATCTGTCCCCTGTTCTGTATCCTAGCCTATGTTCCCATTAAGACCTCTCTCACTGCATTTTCAAATGTTATAGCTTTTTATTTGAATAATGTCTTACTTCTTGCTAAAACTGTTGCAGAAACACATAGATCAGACAAAGGGAGTACTCTCTCAAATACATATACTGGAAAACTCTTTTGGAAAGTCCTTGAGTTGAAGGAGTTCTGTGTTTCATCCCCACATCTTATGGAAGCATAGTCCAAGGTAGAATGGAGAATAAGAGTATAAGTTTGCAGGGCAGGGGGTGTTTCTCTGGTTTGTACTGCTTGTCTGAAATTCTGTTAAGCATTATTTTTTAAGCTGTTTTAAGTTCAATACATAGCTTTGTTTCTCTTGTATTTTAAAGGAAATTCTTCAGGTAAATTCCAGGAAGAATCCCATGTCAAAGCCTTTTGGTGTTGACATATTTGTCCAAGTCCTGAGAGATTTTTAAAACACCTAAAAACAAACAGTAAGGGAATCATGCTCTCCATAGACCTAGACACATTCAGATTTTTAAAAAATATAATTGAATTAATGAGGTATTGATTTACTTTCATAGCTCAATTTACTAACTTAAACTACTGCTGATACGTAATATATGTGTCTGCTAAGTGAGGCATAGGATTCTTTCAGGAGTTACTTCAAAGATTTTTGAGTTTGTCTGTCAACAAGTATATAAAACACTATCCTTTTGCTAACTTCTTTCAGTTTGTCCTATTTCGATCTTACAAATATACATCCTTTGCTTACAATTTTAAAAATCTAAGGAATTAGTATGTAAAATTACACAGGTGGGTGGAAAAAAGCCAAGAAAGTGAAAGCCAAACTAAGTGAATTAAGGTTTTCTAGTCACATATTTTACTTTTATCCTATTATGATTTTTGTTTAGGGATGCCAGAATTTCATCATCTTCTGTCAGTTCCTAGCAGGAGACTTCCATAACTAGATGTAGAAGTAGTGTTGGAGAAAAAAACAGGTGGCTAGAGCATAAACAGAATTCTGGCTGGTTTACCTTTCCCCCTAAAGTCTTAGGTTTCCATTGACAACTTTAAGACAGTTGAAGGAGACAAGAATTACCTGAAAGTGAGATGAGAGGGATAATAAAATATTTAATTAGCAAAAAAAAAAAAAAAAAAAAAAAAAAAAAAAAAAAAAAAAGTAGAGTACATTAAAAAAAAAACCAGGAGACTAAAGAACAAAACCAAACCTGAATGGAATAAAAAATTATACTATAGGAGTAGGAAAAGTAGTAGTTACCATACTGAGCTAGAAGGAGATGAAAGATAGGTAGGATTGTCCCTTTGCAAATACACATTTTTTTATGTTTTTTGACTTTAGAAACTACCCTGGTCATACACACGGTGCAGGCAGCTTCTTTCTGTCTTGAGCAGAAGTCACAGAATACTCAGACTCACTACTAAAAAGCCTTTGAAAGTGGAAATCCTTGTTAGTGTTTATTTTTCTAAACTGCTGGATTTGCAGACAGTGGAACATGGTTAAAAGTAGAGTACCTTGGGAGCTGTGCATGGACATAGTAAATGTCAATCATGTCAATCATCCTGGATCTGTTACCACTATGATTGCCACTTATTATTACTATTTAGCCAGAAATAATGATCGATTGCACCCTTGTTCTTCCTTTGGTTGTAATTGTTCTATAGCCTCTATCTTCTGCTGGTTTTAGCACAGTAGTCTGTTCCCACACTGTTAGAATAAAATTTCTTAGTCTTTTAAGAACTCTAGTCTGTATTAGATTGTTATATAATTAATTGGTTGTAGCTCACTGATTACCCAGTAATGTGCATGTGAAGAGTAGAGAGCTGGAGAGCAATGGAGTGTGTAACAAGCCAATATGTAAAGAGGCATTACCCACAAAAAATGCTAAATTTAATTCTGTCTCTATTTGATCTCTTCCATTCTCTCAAGTTCTGCATGTGCCCTGCAGAAAAAGAAACAAACATCATCTTTGGTTTTGAGAAGGCGTTTAGAAAATACACAGGAACACATGGAGTGAAAAGAAGTTGACTGAGACAAATATTTATTGCAATTAACCACTACCAGTTGGACAGCAATAACATATGGAGGAAAACAAAAAGCGAAGGTTATCCTGGAAGATGATAACAAATTTCAAATGTGTCACAGGTTCAAAGACAGAATTTGAGGGGGTTACCTTTTTGTCATATTGAAGAAATAAATATTCATGTACCACAATGATCTGTATCAATCCCTTCAGTTGAATGACTTGACAGAATGTACTGTGTGATCCCTAACTACACAAAGCTCTCCAGAAAAATATTACATGCAGTTTTTAATAAGGACCAGAAAATGACTTTTTGAAGGTGCCAACCTTTTTAATTTCAGGGAAGAAAAGCTTCTGTTCTACTACTTCACTGAGATCTTAGAGATCGCTATCTTTTTCTTGTACATCTAGTCAATTGTCACTTTAAGTCCCTCAAGATTTAATGTTATGATTTCAAATTACTGTTGAATTTGTCTGTTAATCATCTGTTAGTTGTCCTTCTGTCTGGGCAACTAAGAGATTCAAATATCCACTCTACATATTTTGCAGAATATGTCTATTCATTGTGCCACAACTGCAACTGTTAACTACAGAATTTACACTGAAGCTTTCACCCAGACTTGCTGAAGTGCACTGGTAAAAGACCTTCTGCTGAATATTTTATTTGAGGTAAGACTTAAAGAAACAAACGGATTATCAGAAAAGAAAAAGGCAAATAAAACTTGAGGGCAAATTGTGTTATTCACTGAAGTTACAGAAGTCAGGAGGATACTTTGTATCAACCTTTAGGATTTTTAGCCCTTGTTTAATTATAGATTTTTTTTTTTTTTTTTTTTAGTTTGCTTTAAAGCATATTGCACTTGATTTCCCTGCAAGGACATGGAGAAATTACTTGCAATAGATAGATAGATAGATAGATAGATAGATAGATAGATAGATAGATAGATAGATAGATAGATAGATAGATGATAGAT
>JAWWES010000081.1:30833952-30857799 GCA_035583135.1 Lophotriccus pileatus
ATAGATAGATAGATAGATAGATAGATAGATAGATAGATAGATAGATAGATAGATAGATAGATAGATGATAGATAGATGAGATTTCTTTCACCACTGCCCATTTAAGTTTGTAGACTTCTCTGGGTGTGACCCAAGAGGCAGGTTTGTCTGTGGGGAAGCCTTGAAAAACTCCTGCACTTGCACCAAGACAGCTATTTTCTCTGCTGCTCTGTGATCCCAGAAAAGACATGTAGATCAAGCTTGGCAGTGAGGAGCTATATTGCATGGATTGATGTCTACAAAGAGCAAAAGAAGTAGAAAGAGTTTGCTTTCTCTTTCCTTGAGAGAGGTGGAAAGTGCTCTAAAAGTTGGGTACATGCTAAATGTAGACCAAATGAGGCATGAAAAGCAAACGGATGGCACTGGCAAGACATCCAAACTCCGAGCCCTAGCAACACTGCTGAATTCTGACTGACCCCTGCAGAGCCAGAAGTAATCCCCTTCTCTTAGAATGTAAGAACAAAGGTACTTGCAGAAAAGAAACCAGGGGAAGAAATTTAATGTCCCATGTGTTGCAAAATAATGAGAGTAAAATTCATCAAGGAGCACTAACTACAACTTCTTGCACAAAGTGAGAGGACATACCAGCTCCAAAGGTCTGTGGGGCAAAAGCCTGGCATGTGGTGGATTGTTGTTGCTGGGCATTGCCTTACTATGTGTGCTCAACTTCTGAGAGAGCTGTACACGGAGCAGCATGGGGTTCTGTGCAGTCAGAGATTTACCCACCTGGAAGTATTGGTATCTAAGGTACGTTGGCAGTAGAACTCATCATTCCATCCTACGTGCAAGCTGTTTTTCTGGAAAACAGCTCCATGATAACAAAGGTCTCCAGTTGCCCATGCCAGGAGCACACATGTATTTTATAAGGGTGTTGTTGCATTAGTCATATGGCAGAAACCAACCTTTCCTGAGATGAATGGCTGTCCGCAGACGTGCTCTACAGTCTGCCTGACCACCACGGGTCAACAGAGAAACAGGCAGCCTGTAAGTGCCAAACTGAACAAACATCACAGGGAAACCCATCACACACCAAATGAAGCTGGCTTTCCTTGCAGCTGACATAAAGGAAGTTTTTCTCAAACATCCACGGATATTTTGCTTTCAATGGGTTGAAAACATACATTCTGCAAATATCTGTGTTTTGCCTGTGCTTAATCATTACGCAGCTTAAGCAGCTGTGAAACTGGGAAGGCAAACACTAGTAACCTCTTCTCTTTTTTTTTCTGCAAAAAAATGAGACGAGTTTTAAATCCTGGTAAGAAACGTTTATTACACAGTGAGAACGTAACTTCAGGAATCAGCTATCGTAACACCGCTGCGTAAGAAGCATTTACTTTTCTCATGGCCTGAAGTTTAACTAGGAGCTGCCCAAATAAAACCACGGGTTCCGTAGTGCTCCCTCCCGAGCCCCTGTCCTTGTGCGTCCCCGCAGGAGCGAGAGCGGGGCCCGACAGGATCTATCCCCGTGGGGCGGCTGCGTTGAGTCCCGAGTGGGGGCCAGATATTTGAGGTCTGGCTTGTGTCTTAACAGCTTTCACCTGACGGGCTGTCCCGGCATCCCCGGCGCACGCTGGGGAGCAGTTATGTGCAGGCAACAAAGAGTTAACTTGTGGCACTTTCGTACACATTTGCGGAGGGGGAGGCTGAGGCAGGGATTCGGATATCACACGTCCCCGGCGGCGCCGGGAAGGATGCGTAAGTGTTGCTGCCTGATGACTCGATGCTGTAAACGGTCGCGAATTCCCTGAAATCCCGCCGCGGTGTCGTGCCCTCCGCCGCCCGTCCCCGGGGCTGCCCGGGCGGACGGAGCGGCCGTCCCCGATCCGCCGGCGGCGGGAGCAGCGCCGGCCCCAGCTCCAGCCTCGGCACCGCGGGTGGAGGCGGCGGGAGGCGGCCGGGGACGGCCATCCCCAGGGAGAGGGGACGCGGTGAGCGGGGAACGGGACGGGGTGGGAAGTGGGGTGTGCGTTGTGCGGGAATAAGTAGCCGCGCCGGAGGCACCGGAGCAGCCTCTGGAGCTCCCAGCGCGGCCCCGCGAGGCGGCCCCGGGAGCGGCAGGTGAGCGGGGCCGGCGCGGAACCCCTTTTCCCCCTCGGGCGAAACCCCCTTTTCCCCCTCGCGGGGAGCCCCCCTTTCCCCGGCGCCGCCGTCCCGTGGGAGGCAAAGGTCGGGCGCCGCCGACAGTCGCCACGGGTGCCTCCTGCCGGTCCGTGCGGGGCTTTTCCCAGGGAATTTAGAAAGGTTGTTCTTTCCCCCTCTCCCGGGGTAGATAGTGGGAAAATGCGCCGGGTTTGTGTTTCTTATTTTCAGATCCGAGGGTTTTGTTACTTTGAAAACCTAAAGAGCGTAGGGACCAGCAGCGAAGTCAGTGAGAATGTCGTCTCTTAGTGAAATTTGGTGTCAGCCTGAAACAAAAAAGTTGTTGTTTGGTTGTCTTTTGAGGGGGCACGGGGAATGGGCAAAACCTGAGGCTGACTCCACAGCCTTGATTTGACCAGCAAAGCAGGCTCAAAAATTAACTATTCATGTAACTCTTCTTTGCATCATCGTGAGGCTCCACTTGTATCTCTTATCAAATGAGCTGGATGCATTTTAAGAATACTTTAACTCGGATAGAAACTGAGAAGTAGAAATGATGATGCTTTACAGTGTCAGTCTTCTTCCCAACCTCTCTTCCCTTCTCTTCTCTTGACTTTGTGTGGTTTGAAGACCTTCTGCGCCATTTACTTTGACAAAGGTCATTGATTTCTCCTCTGCTGTATTGGCTCTGCAACATCTTTGTTGAGAACTAGAAATATAAGAACTGTGTAAAACTTGGTCCCAGTTAAAAAGCTTTGTGGTAAATGAGTTGTTTTCATGAATGTAATGGCCAGTGGAAAAATCTGTGCAAACTTTAGTTGTGCATAGCATAGCTCCTCTTCTTCCCCCTGTCCTTCTACTGATGGAGTCGTGCTTATGCTATGGCTGGCACTCCTGCTATTTCTTACTTTGATTTCTTACGTTGTTGAGGAATGCTGACCTTCTCTGAGGGGATTATTCCTTTGCTGAGGAGCTCTTTGCTGAGAGCCTCTGTCCCTCTTAGCTCTCTGCCTGATACAAATTAGTGGGCTATAACCTCATCATAGGGTCACTTCATGCTGTATGTGCTTGTTGGTGTGATGGAGCGAACCGATCTCTTATTGGTATGGTCCCAGACTGCACCCACTTTAGCCTGTACTCAGTTATGTCTATTAAGTTTTTCAGGTAGGCTGAAAGTATTTTGCTTCAATGAAAATTCAAATTGTGCATTTTTGAGCAAACTGTGAAATTCAGAGTAACTTGCAGAGCTACCAATTCATGAAATACAATGCCTTATCAAAGAAGATGTTGAGGAGTTCGTTTATTTTTGGACATGAAGACATAATTTACAATGCAATTATGCTGTCAGAAATATTCTTCTGGTTTTCACTAACTTAAGGGGTTATGTATGTAGAGCTGAAAAGAGTTAGGTCTGTCACTGTCTCACCTCATGTCTTAAAATGCAACCTTTTTGGTATCTGGAAGGGTGACCCTGATTCTGTATCTTTTAGTTACCAATCAGGCTCTCTGGAAAATGAGACTATATGAATTGTTGGCAGAGCAGAGTAGAGATCACTAGATGCAGTTATGTATATTAAAATACGGCAGTGATGAAAGGTGATGTGGTGTATCCAGGGATGGTTGTTTTCGAAAGACGATGTGTATGATAATATTTCCAAGCTCAGAGGATCGGAAAAGGTCAATAAATATTTATAGGGAAGCTGGTAAAATAAGTTTAGGAGGAAGAACAAGGCACATATGTATGTTAGTGTAGTATAGGTGTTCTGGAAAACATTCTTTGGATTTGCAATTTGCCTATCTACACATCATGTTTTCTTCACTCAGTCCAAACAAAACATGCTGAGATTTTGATTTCTATGATGCAGAGCTCTGATGGGCAGCTGAGGCTCTTCTCACCTTTAGTCTGTTTAAATGGTAATGCAACAGTGATGTTGTCAAACCAATCACCTGTGTCTCATTTACTTCAGGTGCCACCTGAGGTGGTGCAGAAAGCTGTCTGTGCTATGAGGAAGATCTCAGAATGCCTTGGAATGGCAAACAACAGAAAGGACCTTCAGTTTGGGGAGTTGTCTCAAACCCTGCTCCAGCATTCAGTTGCTTTCATGGAAGAGCTTTTTATAGTCAAATACTTGTAATAAAGCAGAAAAAAAAAAAAAAAAAGGAAGAATAAAAGAAAAAGATATTTAACTGGCACCGATGCAAAATAACTTTTTTAACAGTGCTATTTTAAAAAGTAGCTATCCTATTCTCTCTATAATCATTAGAGATGGCTTGTTGCTGGAGGCTTGGTTCTGTGTAGCATGTCATTCTTGCTTTCTTTTTATTGCCTTTTGCATAATGGATATGACTACTGTCACCTGAATGGTTTACAGCATCAAAGATATGTTCTTGCCTGTGCTCAGCTTTCCAGGGCCATCCTCGGTACAGTGCAAGGTGATGTATTTCTTTTCCAGTGTATGTCAGTGTGACAGATGAGGGATGAGTCACTCCCTTGTGGGCAGTGGTGACTAACCACCTCTCCTTCGGGAGCAGTGACGCGATAACGCTGCCACACCAGCACTTGGGCACACAGGGAATCATCACCTCAAATCAGCCCTCTAATGACTATATGATGCAAAACCAGCTAAATAAGTTGTGTGATTAAAGGCTTTTACAGCTCATAAAGGAGGAAAGCTCATAAGAAGGTAATAAGAGAAGAAATATTTAATTTTTCACCAGTCTTCCTAAAATTGTGCTCCTTCTGAAATGTAAATCATAAGAGATTTGTGTACAAGGTTTCAAAATGTGTCTTATAATAGCTATTAGGATTAAACTATAAAAACAAGTACTCATATAAGATTTTCTTAAAGAATAAAGCACAGATATTTAAATTCATATATGTGCATTTTTTTTTTTAATGTACATGCCATAAAGCTGCTTAGAAACCTCTTGCTTTATTAATACTTTTTAGTAGACTCTAAGAATTAGGGCTGGGTAAAAAATGTTTGGGGTATTTTTTTGTCTTAATTCTGGGAATAAAATTAAATATTTCATTTTCAAGTCCAACTGAATCTATGTGAATATCTTAGAGAAAAAGGAGAGGGAGACTGCAATGCAGACCAGACCCCTACTTTTGCAATAAAAATTCCCTTAAAATTGTTTTTGAAACTCTGCATTAAAGCAATGGTGGATCAACACTTGGTAAAAAAGGCAACATCATAGATGTGAAAGTGTTGTACTGCTCCTTCCAGCTCCTGATCATGCCTCTGGTCTTGACCCTGACTATCTGTGACTCCTTTCTAAAATTTTTGGAAACATTGATTCATTAAAATAACATGTTTTTAAATGGAAATACTCTACTTCTGAGGAAATTTTTTATAGTTACAGATGCAGGGTCAAATTTTGGTTTGAGGGAGAACAATGCAGTGGTTCAAGTCCACAGCTGAGACTCGAGGAAATGCGGGTTTAAGATCAAGACAGCCAAACAGGCTTCACAGGGCAGTTTTTAGGCATTACTTCTTCATTTCTATGAAAAAAATATGTTTCAAGGAGGGAATAACTGTGTGCCATTCGGCAGTTACTACATATGCTATGTATAAATACCAATGGCAATGACAGGAAGAAGAAAACTATTCTTTTTGTCTGTTAGGACTTGGTTAACAGTGTTCAGGTTTCAGGCAGGTCATTATTTTGGCAGTTTGATCTTGAGAGACAGCAGTTATGAATAGGGGCAGGGATAGAACTGCAACTCTCCCACCGAGACGGAAATCTCTTCCTGATTGAAGCCCATGACAAAACTCCCACCAACTTCAAAGGAGAAAGATTTCAAGCACAGCAACCTGAATGCATCTGAAATCCACTGTTGGGCAGTTTGGAAAGGTCAAGGTTTTTTTTCAAAGATTAGTAGGGAAGAGAAAAAGACTGAGAGCAAATCGTGACTAGCATAAAGAGAAGAGGAAGTTGACAACTAAGTTCACAGTTCATTGCTAAATCTGTATTTGTTAAGGAACCTGATTTTTGTGAAAACTGATACAGGCATTTAGCTGGCTTAGCTGTTTCTTCTTCAAATGAGAACGGGGTTGGCTTTTTTCTTGGTTTGATGTTAAGGAAACAAATATATAAGGTTTGGTTTTCACACATGGTATGTGTAGCCCTACTGTGGCTGTTTACTTAACTAGAGTATTCTGCAAAGAGAAGACAAAATTTCCCAGAAGAAGCACCTGCTAAAAAGATTTTATCTTAAATATCTTGTAACTTTCAATTTCTATGTGTTTATGTTATAAAGAAAAAAAAACCAAAACAACCAAACAGTTGTCATCACAAAGTGCTTAAAAATTTTATTTTAAAATATTTTAAAACCTTTAGCAAATGAGATATTGAAAGATAAATAAAGGTTTAGATATTTTATCTGAATTTACTGCTCACTCAGCATACACAGAGGGAGTTTTGTGTATGGCTTTGGTACTTAAATCTAGTCCCTAAACTCCAGGGAGTTTAAACTCTCATACCCCGATTTCAGTGTTCAAAAACAGAAAAATAACCCCTCACAATGTCCATCTTGCTCCTCTTTTTCCATATTGGAGCAAACACAAACTCTATCGGATTTATGAAGTCTGTGAAGTTTAACGGGTTTATTGTGTTAAGGGAGCATAAATTACTTTGTAAAGCCACAAATGAACCCATTAAATTAATGTCCGCCTTATGAGTCTCTAGAGAGCATACAGGCAGTGTAAGGCATGCCCTCCTCATGGATTAGATGGGAACTGAACAGAGTGACAGACCTCAGGAGGCTTTTAGGAGGGAAGGATGGGGTGCTGTGAGAGCAGAGATCTGCTGCCCTGGAGCAGCTGGTGATGCTCAGGGGGAGGCTAGGATGGAATGTGATCTTCAAAGTGCTGGTAAAACTGTTTGTTACTCTATCAAGGCCTATAAATTAGAACTTGGGAGAGGGATGATGGTTAAAACAGATAAGCAGAGGCACTGTGGTGCTTATCGTAGCTTCTCTACCTCATATTTTTGCCCATTTGCTTACCTGTTCCTTTGCAATTATTACTCAATTATGTGTATGCTCAGGCTGCTCTTGTGCTATTTGTCTTCACTGTCAAAACAAGCTAAATTGCACCATGAGTTTGTAAGTACTCGTGCAGGACCAGACCTGCATCACTATTTTCCTTACTGCTTCCTCTTGTGTTGTTTTTCAGTTTCATGTCTATAAATCACTGGCACAGAGAGGAATCAATGGGACACAGTATGGATGTAGCAGCACATCTTTAGGTGCACAGGGCCCTAAACTGAGTTCATAGCAAGGGTTCATCTCCCTGAATTCTGTAACTCAAATGTTACTTGTCAATTTTGATATTTGGCATTAAAATACTTTGAGCTCCTGAGGGACTGAAGTGACTGAATTCCTCCAAGAAGCTCACTTGGGATATTGTGAAGTTTTAATTACTCTGTCTATGGCTCGGACCTTATTTATCAGGGTGCTTTGATTTGAACATACACTTAATTTCATCATGACAAAGTGATATACTTCAAGTTCCTACCTGCTTCCCTGAGCAGAACTCTCTACTGACACAACTTAAGAAACAATGTGAAGAAAAGTTAGGAAATGTTTAAGAGGTGAAACCTAATGTAGAAAGCTGATTTTGATTCAAATAGCCATGAGTTTGTGGCTTGGGTTAGCATGTTCTTCTCAGATTTAAAGCAGCAGTTTGCAGTGTGTCAGCAATAGCCAAGTTACTGTTATGACTAGTTTGTAATGTTATCTCTCCCACTTCATCTTCAGGTGTTAGCACCTATTCTAGGCAATAAGTAAAACCATACAACCTAGCCAGCTTGCTTTTCCTAAGATATGGAGTGTCATGTGAAAATCATGAAAAATAAAATACGAATTGTGAAAGGACTGGTGTGAGGAAGAACTCATTTCCACATTCCCACAGTTTCAGCAAAGACCGACTTGCATCAAATATATGCTGAAAATAAATGAGACTATTGTGAAACACGGAAGGGGGAAAATAGGGCAAAAAAAGTGTGTTGCTTTTGGTGACTTTTAATCACAGATATAAACTGGTAGTAAAATGCATTAATAAGAAAGTAATTAAATGCTTAGTGTTCCAAACATATTATTTTTATTACTCTGGTTTTTTTCTAAGTATTATAAGTTGTTTTAAAGTATTTTTGCATCAATAAGTGTGTTTAAAATACTTTAATTGTTCCACCATGTTAAAACACACATTTCCAGGAGTTTATGTTCTGGGTTTATTAATTTCAAAGGCTAATTAATTTCAAAGCTGTTTGTAGAGTCATCAGAATTTGGAATCAGGTGAAGCTAATGCTTCCAGAGCAGAAAACAAGGTTATTCTATTGAATTACCTTTTAAATGTGTTTTCAACACATTGCACTTCCTTGTTTCCTTGAGTGTTTAATAAGAACTAAACTAAATATAAAAGGCATTTTATTATTTTTTATGATATTAGCATTAATATTGAAGGACAGCATCAAAAAGGAGCGTGCCACTAATCACTCGGGCATGCATCTGTAGAGACAGCAACAATATGAGCTGTGTCCCAAAATGCTCACAGCTGAAGTAAACCAAGGTCTTGATTTCTTTTTGGGGTTGACTGTGTACAGAGATGACTGATAACCAGTTGTTGGATAAGTGAAGATTTATGATCCTGTCAATAACAAATGATCTGAAGGCCCTAGTCAGGGTCAACTCTTTGCTGTATGTCATGGTGGTGAAGCAGGTGTGCCAGGCAGAACAGTGTAAGTACTAAAAAGTCCACTAAAACTGAGGCAGAACTGATGGATTGGCTTAAATAAAGGGATTGAGTGGGGAAAAAATGGAGTGTGAAACAGAATGTAAGCTTTAACATTCCAGTAAATATTTTATTAAAATGCTTTGCTGTATATCATTAATTTCTCTTTTTGTAAACACTATCAAAGTGTAATAAAATATATTGAATAAAATTTATTTAATATTTATATTGTCTATCAGAGTTTATTAAAAATACTTATTGTGTAGTTTATTAGAAAATTAAACAATAAAATGCAGATTTTTTGCTTCTGGAATAATTGCAAGGAACCATTTGAAGGATCTGTGGCCAATAATTTCTGAGAGACTGTTTCAGGATGATGCTGATTAGTAAATACATCTGGAATGTGATCCATGTTTTCACAAATTGCCTTTTTAGCTCTGTCTTCAGGATTTTTTCTTATGATTTTCTTCTAGTCAGAACTGAATTCCAAATTTCAGTTTTGTTCATCCTTAAAGTGCAAACAGGAATGGAGGGTGAAGAGCTCTGTACTATCACAAGGCAGTACTTACTTTGAAGTTCAGGGGCCGTTTTTGTATTTTGCAGACGAGATCGTAATTGCGGGACAGTCTAATCCAGGTTATTAGGTAGTCACATGAGATTCATGACAATGAGAGCAGGGATTGTGCTGAACCTCTTCTGCATGGCCTTCATCCAGGCTCCCAAACTGAGCTGAATTTCTGAAAAGCAAGAAAAGACCATCTTTTATATAAAAAAAAGCAAGAAGGAAATTTCAGGTGTTCTTGTAAATATCAGGGAGAACTTCCTTTTGCTTTGCTTTTCTCCGTGCATTTGAAAAAATGAGGCATCAAAATGACTTTTTTGTTGTTTGTTTTTGCAAATAGCTTATGGTGGCTTCCCAAAGTAATCAGACTTCATATAAATTACCAAAGAAAAACAGAATTAAACATTAGAAGGAGGTGAAATTTAATGATTAGGGCCTATGTAGCTGTAAGGCATTCCGTTGTTCTTGTCCATCTTTTCCAAATTTCTTCCCATGACAGTTCTCAAACTCTGGAGAAAATGAGTTTGAGAAAAGAACTTATATTCAGGAAATTATTGCTAAATTTGGCATTGAAACAGACACTGTTGTTTAACAATCATAATAATGTTAATAATAATCATAGGTTGGTACAAATGAAATAGATCTTTTTAATTGAAAAAGTTAAATGCAAGGTTATTTACTTTCCAAATGGGAAATGTTGTTGGGAGCTGTGTTTAATCCTCTGCTTGTTTTCTACTTGTTATTAGCAATGTTGTGATGTCATGATGCTAGATGCATGAATATTACAAAGAGTCCAGTTCATTCCCCGTTTTTGGGTCTTTCCAAGGGTTTCACCAAGGATGGATCAGTCTACCTGCTTCTAGGCTTGAGACATAGTTATTTGTTAATTCTCTGAATGCAATCATAAATTCTACACTTTTGACAGGCAATCATGATCTTTAAATGTTTTCTTTCTCCTTTGTGAAATTAGAGTTTCAGAGTCTTGTTCAAAAAATTAAGATCTTAAAAGCTAAAGAAAGCAGCTATTATCTTTCTTTTCAAGGAAGTAGAAGGTGGTAAGGGTAGAGTGAATGAGATGTATATATTGTTTGTGTTTCTGTGTGTATGTAACAAAATAATCTAAAATTTTTCTTAATATGACAGTGTAAGTCATGGTGCTAAGTTGTATCAGAGGTGCAGGAGCATACACATTAAAACAAGCTCCATTGTGTGCTGAGATGGCTCATTATTTATTTGTTTGTGTTTGTTTTTTTAACCTTTATGTGGGTAGTTTTCCTGTCGTAGAAATAGTTGAGAGAGGTAGCAGTAGCAAAATCAATTACTATGTGCATTTTTTTCAGCATTGTTTTGATTCTTTAGGTGCAGTAAATCTGTAGACAGATAAATTCTACTGAGAAAAGAAATTAAATAAAGCAGTTATCAATAAAGAACTAAACTTTTGAAGCCACGTAATGGAGGGAAAAAACACTATTCACCAGGACCTTGCCTTCTGTAGGGGCTAGTGTTGCTCTACAGCTTTCATTTTAATAAAAGTTTTGAGAGTAAAAGAACAGACTTATGTTGAACAGAGACCAAACCAAACTGCTTGTGTGAGCCTGAATCCTTCCCGTGTTCTCCCATGCCAGCAGGGGCTCAGAGCACATGTGTTGTGCTTTCTGCTGAAGAGCAAAACAGCAGAAACTTCTACAATCTGTGAAAATAATTAAGTTGTCAGTGTTTGTTAAACATCCAGCTTGAAGAAAATGTGGAGTCCTTTTCCCCTTTGATGAAAAAGGCCAAGCCTTGGCTATAACACTGGAAGTGCACTGGAACACAGTCCTTTTTCAGAATGTCAGGATGGACTTGATGCCAGATTTTTCAGGAGTATTAAAGAGATATATAATTAGACCTCTTGTGATCAGACCTGGCCTATCCAACATACATCCTCTTTAAAATGATTGCAGGCTTCAGACTTATTTTTCTTTTATTCAAGATAGAAATTTCACATTTCCATGACCTAGGCATCTACCATGTTTCCTGCTTCTCCTTGGTCTGATTGGCATCAGTGGAGAGGAACAACAGACATTCTAGAAGGGTGTTAAGCATCCTTGGCTACCAGAAGTGGAATGGGAAACATCATAGCCACTTGATGAACCTC
Source organism: Lophotriccus pileatus (assembly GCA_035583135.1). Lineage (NCBI taxonomy): Eukaryota > Metazoa > Chordata > Aves > Passeriformes > Tyrannidae > Lophotriccus > Lophotriccus pileatus. The sequence goes on from JAWWES010000081.1 coordinate 30,845,507, forward strand.
TCTGCAGATTCATGAGTAATCTCTGGCTGTAACATGCCACAAAACCCTACATATCTTTCTCTTTTAAATAAATAAATTCCTTGCATTCCTCATTGAGGCTTGGTTAGCTTGGAAATGATCCTCTCTTAAGATGTAGAAATTTCCCTTTTATATTTTTGCAACACTTGTAAAAGCCTAAGGTATTGTTCTGTATCTGAGGCCACCGGAAAAATACGTTCAGCTCTTTCAGAAGATGAAATTCCCAAAGATCTGTAATTTAATCCCACCTTTATTTCACACCATCTGCCTCACATGGATTCAGTCCAAGTTCTACAGCATGTCTGTTTCAACCTACTTATTGACCAGGTAGCTTCAAATAAGGGTTGTAAACCACAAGTACATAATAAATTGTTCATATACAGGACACCAACAAAAAAGGCAGGGGTTTAATCTGTCTGTTAGTTGCCTAATGATCACCATAATTATATTATAGATACTTTCTACCAGTATTAGATTATTAAATTTGACTAATTAGTCATCAGCCATACCATTCACATCCTGTGTATTTAAGAATGAAATATGCTTCTTGTCTAGTGAAAGAAAATTCTGCAGAAGCATGTAATGTTTTCAGGTTGAGTTGTTGCTCCTTACCCCCTTCCTGTTGGTATAAGTTTGCTGTCTCTTATCATGTTTCTTGATAGATGTTTCTTTTTATGAATTGCAAAATGCTGGTAAGGGCTACACAAATCAAGAAAATATGGGGTTTGCAAACAAACTGTGTCTTGGTGCATTTTCTGTCCTTGTGTCACCAATAAGCTTTCCTTGAGCTTCCACTGAAACCAATTTTACTGCTGGGAGTACGAGCACTTTTAAATGCTGGCAAGCAAATATATTCTGTAGGGTTCACTGTTCTGGAGCATTTTTGTTGGTCAGGAAACAGGAGAATTATGCATTATTTATGCATGTGTGCTAGATTTGATTCTGGGACTGGGGAAGCCCTCTTCTGCTAATTTATCAAATGTTAAAATCTAGGAGGACTCACGTAGGCATTTCTGTATTTGTTGGCACAATATATGTTACCTGAGAATTAGTGCCCAAAGGCTGTGGTGGTGTTATGGTAATCAGGTGAATAAATTTCCAGTATCACTTTTACTGGGAGGAAAAGTCATTTTACTATGTTATTTTCTGAATGTTGACTGTACAGAAGATGATACATAAGGTCAGTCTAGCTGGACAGGTTGAACACACTTTGGGAGCACCTCAAAAGTGAGTGTTGCATTATGAGATAATTAAGAAACTAGATTAAAGATAACAATTTTTAAAAATAATGCATATTGGGTTTTGTGTTTATATATAAAATGAAAAGTAACTTTACAACTGGTGTCATGACCGCATTTTAAGAAGTAACTTTTAAAAACAAAGTTTTTAAAAACTTGAAAACAGCTAAAACTACCTTAAAAACGTTTAAGGATTCATTCTTTAATAGTAGAAACAGATCAGAGTTGTTTAAGACTTACCTGTTACTTAGTTACTTGCCTGTGACAAGCCATAGCTTCTGGTTCCTGCTTCTGGTTTTTTTTTTATTCTTTATTGAAACTGGAAGCAGTTGTAGTAGGAGTCTGGCTGCTGATTAGAATGAAAGAATTATAGAATAGTTTGGGTTGGAAAGGAACTTTAGAGGTCACCTAGTCCAGTTCCCCTGCAGTTCCCTGTCCAGAGACATCTTCAACTAGATCCAGTTGCTCAGAGCCCCATCCAACCTCGCCTTGAATGCTTCTGGGGAGGGGCCATCCACAACTTCTTTGGGCAACCTGTGCCAGTGTCTCACCACTCTTATTTAAAAAAAAAGTTCTTCCCAACATTCTGTCTAAACCTACCCTCTTCTAGTTTAAAATCATTATACCTTGTCCTATAGCAACAGGCCCTGCTAAAAATTTTGTCCCCATCTTTCTTGTAAGCACCCTTTAAGTACTGGAAGTCTGCAATAACGTGTCCCCCGCGCCTTCTCTTGTCCAGCCTGAACAACCCCAATTCTCATGGCCTTTCCTCATAGGAGAGGTGCTCCATCCCTCTAATCATCTTTGGACCCATGCCCTTCTGGAAAGTGAGAGAGTCACTTCTGAGATCTGAGCTGGAAAATAATGTACTTTAGCTCTGCAACTATTTACGTGGTGTGTTGTTCCATCCCATCCCTTTAAATACTATCAGAGAGTAAGAAATCAAATCTTACAGTGTCTGACTGTGCCCACCAGAGTGATCTGTGAGAGGGATTTGGAGTGAACGTGTTGGCTCTTGGCTGTTTGTCATCAGAAAGACAGGATGAGGTTCTTTGGTGGGATCCTTTCTTGGTGGGGTGACTGTAGATACTTGGGAAGAACATCCTATGCCAGCAGTTTTGCAATTGTGGCAGCTTGTGCCTGTCAGAGACATCATGCATAGCCTTTGCATATGAACTAGCTCTTGGTGGCAGTCTTGGTTCTTGATAATCAGGTGGGCTCACAGAGAGCCCTGCCCTGTGCCAGCAGGTCCCTTTGGTGTGAGGGACAGCTGATGGATGTCTGTTCAGGTGAGTTTAGTGAGCCAAGGGATCCTCAGGCCGCCAGGAATCTGCCTGGGAAACCCGTGACGGATTTGTTCCTAGGTGTTGCTCATTTCTAAACACACAAGGAAACAGTTATTTTCATACCTTTGGGACATAAAGCAATTACTTCATTCAAGTGAGATCAGAGACCACAGAAATTAATTTGGCACGTATTACAAATGAGGTTAAAGCAGGTTCAATTTTACTCCTCTGAGAAAGGTTTAAGTTTAATTTTCATAGCAACATTTTCTGTTATTATAATAAATCACGTGTCCATACATGAAAGTATGTGTTTAGGAGTGCTTGCTCTTTTTCATCTAGGTTTTATTTTAGCTTAATCTGATGAAATTGAAATGGAGGTAAGTGCATATGTTCTATGGGACAATTCATTTCTACTTGTGTTTTAATCCTATAAGTGATTCAATGAGGATAAAGCCTTGCTGGAATTGCCTGTTGCTCCTCCACCTTTTTTTTTTTTATCATATTAATTATATAAGATGGCACACATTTTAACAGCTCATTCTGTCAAACCAGAAGGGAAAAGGTCAAATGGCAAAAACCATCTCAAACATAGGTTTGTTACTGGCTTTTTTTGTAGAGGTTAACTAATTTTTATTCATTTGATCTAGGAAATTTTCATTGATAAATTGGAGTTTCAAAAGCTGAAAAAGTTGGACTTTGGTAGGCTCAAGGGGAAAATTTTAAGTGAACAGCTCTCCAGAATGAATGGAAAGGTCTTCAACAAGAGAATATATGATACTTCAAATTACAGTAGCATGATAATACTTCACCTTGTACACAAGACTCTGCACTTCTATTTCCTTGATTATTTAAAAGTATCTGTAAACTTGGCGGTTGTGATACTGGGAATTTTATAGTGCTTTATGGAACTGGGCATGAGATAGACTTCCAGCACAGCTGGATTTGGTACCATTTCTTCCTCAAAGCAGAAATTAATTTTCTCAAGAATAGATTTCTGGATGCTTTTTCCTGATCAGGTGACTGAATTATTTAAAAGTACCACATTATAGGGAAACATTCAGATGACATTTGCAAAGAATTTGAGTGAATAAACTAAATTTAAGTGAATAAAATGATTTTGGGTAAAGTGAAACAAAATACCCCACCAACATTGCCCTAAATTTTTTTAAAGAAAGTTAATTATTCCCATATAATATACAGAACTGATAGCTCTGTAAACTTTTTTTCCTGAGTGTTGGGAGGTATATGCAGTTCTGGTGTAAATGCAAAATCAATTGATTCCACACAAAAGATAGAGAAGGCTTTTAAAATGTTGCTTCATAGCAATGTCTTGCAATAATAGCTAAAATAATTCCTAACTCTATGCTCGCCAACAGTCATGGTATGTCTCCCTGATAAAAAAGAATATATATTACTGTTCTTTTTGTAGACACTTTCTTAGTTGTTTTTATTTTCAAAATCTTGGTGTTAATTCATGGTTATAAGCATCTGTGAACTTGGAAAATTGTATTTCCTGAAGGATTTAATCTGCTTTTAACATAAATTCAAATAAAGAAGTACCCTGTATTATTATGTAGTTGGCTGGCTAGACCACTTGGATGGCAAGAGGGCAGCCAAATTCTGTCTCTTCTCCTTCCTTTTTTTCCCTGCAGCTTTGTCGAGCAGGGAGGTATTGATTGAATTCCTTTTGAAGCGAGGAGGCTGGTTAACCTGGGCCTGCCCCGTCGCAGGTGTGTGCCCCAGCCCCAGGTGCAGATGTAATGGCTGCCCTGTGATGACTGTTCTTTGCCATCCTGATCCAGAAAGGGATTCTCCTAGCTGTATCCCTGCCATTTCCCTGTGCTCCTGGCACCTGTGTACTCACAGGCTTGCTGGTTTTGTCCAGATGCAGACAATTAGAAGATGGGCCCAGCCTCCCTGTGGGTATAAGCTTTGCTGGCCTTCAGGAGCATGGACGTGCTGTATCATAATGTTGGCAATGTGTTAAGGAGTGCTGCATGTGTGAGGAATACATATTTTGGATATAGTATTATTTAAACATTTTATTATTAATTTTCTGAAACAGACACAAATATTAAAGTTGTTGAAATAATAGGTAACAAATAATAATAATGAAAGCAAATAAATAATATCAAAATAATAAACAATATGATGGTATATGTGTTGATAATATTAGCTAATATTAGTAAATTATTAGCAGAATATAGAGATTTACTGTTCCATTAGATGGGGTAGGAATTGTCTTCTCTGCGTACACACACTAATTTTTCTTGCAAATATAGGGCTTAATCTACATAATGAAAAACACAGAGGCATAGTCATAAACCAGATCTAAACTAAATGAATGGCACATGTTTAGTTCATGTGGAAGCCTTGGAAAGTTGTTAATGTCTTTGGACTAAAATCCTGGTACTGCTTTCAGATCCATGGCAAAGCCTCCCGTCTCTTAAGGTCAGGACTCATTATACTGCACTTCTAAATTTCATCACTCCTGATAAAATCCCTTAGAGTTCACAGTAAATTCTTGCTAATCCCTGCACAAAGCTACAAAGCTGCCACAGAAAGGAAAAGTGAGTGGCAGCAGTGACCTATTGCTGTCTTTTTACTCCCTCCCGAGGGAGCAGGATGCTCTGGAGCATCCCTGTCTGTGGAAGATGTAGTTTCAAGACACCCCTTCTCAGGTGTGTGTGTATAGTTTGCCTGTTTTTACCTTTATCTCTGGAGGATTTCCCACATACTCAGTATATAAACATAAGTGTTGGTGAGATATACAGATAATAGTTTTAAGCTGCGAGGTAGAGTACAACAATTGTCATATTTGGTCAGATGGAGACAGTGAGAGGGTTTGAAGTGATGATCCATTTTTTGAGGGGAGAAGTCCTTCCTTAGTGACTTGGCTGACTTATGACAAAAACAGCCTTTCTAGCACGCTTCTGAATGAGCATTCTGCACTGTAAGTTTGCTTACTTAACAGCTTATTCCTGACTAAAGCACAGTCGGTGAGTACTGTTTGTCAAGTTTGAGCCACTCTCAGTCTTAGTGTCGAGAACAGAAGTGCAGGTGAAATACCAAGCAGCAATTACTATGTTGGTTTTACTGTCATTGCTGAAACATTTATTTTCCAGGTCCTTCAGAAACTATTTGCCTTTGGGTTCGACCATATTAATCAGGAGCTTTATCAAACAATAGCTGTCACCTTACAGCTAATTTATTTGTCAGAAGCTTCAAGGTTCATTCTGTTAAGTATATGATATATGAATAGTGTCCACATATTTCCAAGAAACAAGTTTTACGTGCTTCTGGATAGGCAGGTATGTGTTTGGTTAAAATGCGAATGGAATTGCCCGAAAACCAGAACTGAACAATGTTCTGGTTTGTGGTGTGAGTGGGGGGAGTCTGTTCCCAAAGAGGATCAAAAGATGCTTAGCTTTCAGGGCACAGATGTGGGCTTCTCAGACTTACTGTCTTAACTGGATTCTTGATGAGTTACATATATGTATTTTTAAAAGTGTATCACACCCAGTCAGAGAACTAAATCTGAATTTCTTCAAGAAGGGTAGTAGTCCATCCTGTCTTAGATTTTGTGTATAAATGTGTGGGCTTGTACAATATGTTTGAAACAAAAAAAAAACCAAGCAAAACAAAATGCATGTTAGTTGGGGGGGTTAGAAAGGATGAAGATTCTTAAATAAACAAGTTAATCTGATATGCCTATCCAAAGATGCTGGATTTTATTTAAATGTCCACCTTGGCTACTGGTACTTCTATTTGGTTATTTACTTATTTTTCAACTGGCTTGCAACAGAAAAGAGATCCAGACAAGCTGCAAAGAAAAAAAATCTCAGATATTATTAACATACTTAGCAAAGTACCAAATGTAGTTTTATATGTACATGTTACCTGTTGCTGTTTGTGTTGCTCGTGGAACAAAGCAGAAGTTGATGGAGCTTTCCCTCTAGAGCCAGCATGAGCTTGCATTAATATGCACCTCTATTCACTGCTCTGGTATTATTTTTCCTAAGTCTTCATCTGTGAAGATGGTTAATTACCTTGAGTATTAAGAAAGTGCTGTAGAAAATGACTATTATTCTGTTGCCTGATACATGTGGTAGCTGTGGATTAAGATAATCTAATTAAATGTAACAATGATTTGGAGTCAAAAGATAGTTTACTTAGTGAGTTGACTTCAAGTATTTAAGTACGTGAAGTTTGATGCTTATAATAACCTGCTTAAGGATAATACAGAGAGGTAATTTGGGCTTCTAAAACCTTGTTTTTTATTGGCTCTTTATTTCACAGGAGGTTTAACAGGATGAAACAGCATAAAAATAAGGAGCAATATATATGCAATATATCCCTCTTACTAAGCTTCCTAAACAAAGGTGTCACTAGTACACATGTATATATCTTACACTGTTATTTAAAATTAATCTCTATTGCTAAGCAAACACTTCAATTCCTAACTCGATTTCTGTAAAAAAGAACAGAAGCCAAGTATCACTTTTAATAACATTGATCATTGCTCATTGGTAAAAATAGTACTGCAAAATCTCTGAAGTTTGTTCAGAGACAGAGGTGAGTGCCATGTGTTTAGCACTAATATGTGTCATCCATTAGATCTTCCTCCCATGGGAAAGACATGTATTTTATACTTTTTTTTTTTTTTAACATTAAAGGAGTTTGGAGAGGATGAATTTAAAGCCAAAATCCTGGATCTTGACTACAGTTTTGCCTTGGTTCTTTGTGTTGGATTTCTTGACTGCTCTAGTTTAGAATTCATGTTCAAAGTCAGTACACATACACTTGAAACTGTCCATTTATTATTAGGAGAACAGTTTTGTGCATTGCTTAAATTGTACTTTAGCTAAACCGTTTGTGAATTGAATGCCTTGGAACACTGACTTACAGTATTTCAGCAGGGAATCAAACTGTTCTATGTTTCTGTGCTGGCTTTATTGATGATCTGAACACAGGTTCTTTCCAGAAGTTAACCCAGAGCTGAGGCCAGATCTAAAATGTAATTCAAAGAAACAAAGATTTTCAGCTCACTAACATCCTGTATTTTGCACTTTTCTGCACAAGGCACAGAGAACCCATGGATGACAGATATGTCCAGGCTCTCATCCAGTGTAGCATATAGTTAACGTGGGTAGTTGAAGCATTTTTCTGCAATAGTATTTTTTATTCTGAAACAGGAATAATTAAAAAGTAAGATAGGAAATAACTTATTAAAAACAGTTCTTCAAAATATGATTTAGGAGTTGTCATATGTAGACCATGAGTAAGTGAAATCAAGTTATTAAGCAAGAGGTAACTACGTAAATGTTCAAATGGGTGGTTGTCCTGAAAGGCACAAGGAGAAATCTCACATTTCAGTCACCCTTGATGAGGCCTCCAGTGGAGTATTGTGCTCAGGTATAAGCATTACACTTCAGGAAAGAGGATCTGTTGGTAATCATTGGAGTTGGAGAGGAAAAGAGAGAACAGGCATAAATCTTCAAATACATGAAAGATTTCTGCATACAGGAAGGAAACAGTCTATTCTCTACATCCAGAACATAATGAACTTAATTTATTAAGTGCATAAAGATCAAGTCTGGTGACTGGGAAAACCACTTTATGCCAAGCATTATGAATTGCTGGAACAGATTTCTAAGGGGTGACAAGCACTTCATTACTGAAAAATCTTTCAGGGAGGGCTAGAAAAACATCTCTTGCAAACAGCATAGGTATAGAAAATTCACCTTGGAGCAGGGAGTTGAAATAATTACACTTGAATTGCCTTTTAGACATACATTTTTAAGACAGTTTATACATCACACTCAAACTGTGGTAAAGTGTTGCAAATTAGTTGTGGCAGTAATAATGAATATTTAACTAGTAATTTTGTGTAAATTAATTTTCCTTAGGTTGCCACTTATGGCATTGTTAGCAATCAAATGGGGGTCTTGCATTTAATGTTTACCCTGTTTCTTTCCAAACTTATTTTCTCATTGATTGCATCTACTCTTTCAAAAGGCAGACAGCTTATCTTAACTTTAAACGTGACAGCGAGAATGAAGGCAACTAATCCTTAATCATTTCTGCTTGCCAATTTTTTTGTAATCTTTTACAGTAGTAGGCTTTTTTTTCCTCCAGAAAACATTAACTTACAATTAAGACTTTGAATTTGTATGAGACTTAAGGGGAAGAAGTCTTGTGACTTATGAGAGAGGATATATCTGAAACAAAAGTGAGAAAACACACAAGTTAAAAAAATGCAGGGTAAGATTTCACATAAGAGTTGGACTTGGTGATCCTTGTAGGTCCCTTCCAACTCAAAGTATTCTGTGATTTTTAAAGTATCTAGAGTGTGGAGTATATGCCTGGATCTGGAAAGCCTAGTTCCATACTTCCTAGGATCTGAGCTAATCTGTCATACTTAAGCATTCTAGAATTCATCTGTTGTGCACAATTTAAGAGCGTATTTAAAAATATGTGGTCTGTTGATTAACACATAACACATGCCAACAGTATAGCTTGGTATGGTTCCAATCCTTGTACTTCAGAAACATTTTGGATGAGATTTCAAGTTGAGAGTATTACAGAAAAAGAACTGTAATGCTTACTTTGCTGTTTGGGAGTTTTTCTCTTGTAATTTTCTTTTCAAGGTTTTAACCATCTTGGAAGCTTTTCTAAAAAAACCTGTCATTGTGGAGATATTTAGCCCAAATTACAGTATTTCACTGAAAATATTTGATGAAGAACTGCATAACTGCAGATGTGTACATGATGAACACATTAAAAAGGTATTGAACAGTGCAAAAACAAAATATTATTTTCTTGTAGGTTCATAATGGCTTAATTTCTATTAATTCCTATTCCAATAAATGGGGGGAGAGAATTAAATAATTAACAAAAGTATGCCAGTTACTATGAGAAACCTTAAAAGGTCTAAAGAACTGGAGGAACGAATGCAGGCATTTTGGTCCTACTTCTCATGGGAGTACATAAACAGTGTTATTGCTCTGTAGGGTCAAGATCTTCAAAGATACTTATGGGTGACTGAGACATCCAAGTTATTTCAAAATTATGCCCTGTCCCTTCCTCTTGTCCTGATCCTTCAGCAAACATATTTTTAGGTGGGAGCATAAAGGATGGAAGTTCCTGTGAGAGCTTTAGAAACACATGAATTAAATTATTGAGTTCCAACTGTTGAAAACTGACAAAGCTAATAACATGCAAGGGGGACATGGCTGTCTTTCCCCAAAATTTTAATTGTGTCTACTGTTCTCAATTCTTGCTTTATGCATCTTTCCCACTCTGGTTCAACTAAGTAAAGCTGTGGATAGCTTAAAAATGGACAGCATACACAGAACTTAATCTAAAAATGAAAAAATATGGGCAACTAAAACTTTTCACAAGAATTTTTTCATGGGTTGCTATCAGTAAAAAAATTGATTAGGTTGTGGGGTTTTTTCCTTGCAGATTCTTAGAAAGTCAAGAAACCTGTATTTCACAGAAATATGTGGAAACATTGAAATCCCTTGACCAATAAAAAGATCAGGGCTGCTGTGAATGGAATGTTGAGGAGGATGAAATTTGTTGGTTTAATTTAGACCAAGCTCTAATTAAGCCTAATCCTCAAAACAGCCTCCTGACTGTGAATTTTGATCCAAAGGTATGTACTTATCATTGTAACTAAATCTGTAGCTGATGTTTGTCTTTGACTTCAATAATGTTCTAGGGTATGAATAAATCTTAATAGCTCAAGTCTTAGTTATTTTCATAGACTCATACCAGCATTCAGGTAAGAAAAGACCTCTGAGACCATGGAGTCCAACAGAGAACTGTAGGATCATTTAGCTTGGAAAAGACCATCAAGTCCAAGGACTAACCCAGCACTGCCAAGTCCACCACTAAGCCATGTCCCCAAGTGCCACATCTTTTAAATACCTCCAGGGGTGGTGATTCCACCCCTTCCATGGGCAGCATGTTTCAGTGCTTGGTTCTAATTGTAATGCTATTTGAGATTAGCTGAATATTTATCTCTTGGTTCCTGTGCTTCCACCTTGGGGCCGTGCTGGAGTGTCTAAATCTGCACATAGTGGAAACTTAATCTCTTAGACAAGTAAGGGAACATCCATTAAGCTGGCAGTGAGAATTATATGCAGTCCATGTAAAGTTCAGGTTTGAGTAACTCGCAAAGGATTCTGTCAACTTTATGTGCATATAACGTAATATAAATCCAAAATAGGAACAGATGAGTGAATGACAGTTCTTCTGTTAATAGATCTCTGGGGAAAGGGGATGGAATTCCGGTCTTCCATCTGCATGTAAATTTGACCAATTGGTATTACTGTCTCACCGAAATAACAAAGTTTTTGTTTGATGCCTAAAATGATATGGACAACGTCTTTGATCTGTCTGAAATCAGGCAGGCAATAATGGATAGAGTGGCAAATGTTAACAACAATGTTACCAAACATTACCCCAGGGTACAGAAGATCTCTTGCTGGCCGTGCATCTCTCTGGTTGGAGAACTGAATTTATGAAGCAATTCCTTCTCCGTGGTCATGGTTTAGCATCCACCAGCACCCACAGAGATGCCTTTTACTGATAAAGTCTCTCAAGAGCCTCACACTATTAAAGTTTTTAAAGAGCAGACAAGAAAGCAACTAGTCTTAGTAACTTTTTAGCGGGGGATGGGGGGTAGGGATGGAGGAGTATACGTATTTATTTCTCTCTCTTCTATTCTAGATTGACACCTGTGAAAACCTTAATGTTCAGATAAGTAACTCTGAGGACTCAAAATTTTTGACAGCTGGTTTAAAGTGGATACAAAGCCTTTCAAAACAGGCTTGCTAAGCATTATTAAGAAATGGAGCTGGATGGTTAAGGAATGTCTCCTGAGATTCATCTGTTGGGTAAAATGGAGTGTGTATGTGCATGCATCTTTAAATGCACTAAAGGGTGAACTATAAGCTTGGGGACTTTTTACATGTAGTAGCTCACTGAGCTGCGTTTTCAGCTTTTTAAATTTTATTTTCTTAGTGTTTTGGGTTTTTTTTTAGTCTTTTGGGTTGGGGTTTTTTCTGCTTTCCAGTATTGTACATGCATATCCTATAGGGTTAATTCTCAACTGTAGCACTTGCCACCTCTGGAAATCAAGCCCAGACAGTCTTAAAATGACTTAGTAAAATTATATTGATTTGATTTTATAAATAATTATTTTCATTTTGTATAACAGTGTAAGTAGGGCTTACTACATTTTTATTCACCATAGTAAGGAAGGTTTTCTCTATCACCCTACCTGTTTCTCTTTGGTAATCTAACTGAATTAAAAGAAGTTATAAAAGTGGCAGATGCTGGACTCCAAAGAGAGGTGACTGAGAGAGACTACTGTATGCTAGTAGCAACCATGGGCCATCTCCTGGCTGTGAAAGAGAGGCAGACAACTGCTGATGAACTCTTTGAACCTTTAAAAGAGATGGCTGCACTACTAGAAAGATGTGGACAGAAGATGACAGGTGACATTTGTACCCAGTTAGAGGTACTGTAGCAAAAATAATATTTCATATTTACCTATGTGCATATGACCCTAAATAGCAGTGTTTGTTCTCAGGGGTGTAAATAATTCCATTCTCCTTGTTTCTTCTCAACTGCCAGCAATAAAAACAGGTAGCTTTTCTTTTGTTTGTTTGGGGTTTGTTTGGGGTTTGTTTGGGGTTTGTTTGGGGTTTGTTTGGGGTTTGTTTGGGGTTTGTTTGGG
>JAWWES010000081.1:30857899-30883909 GCA_035583135.1 Lophotriccus pileatus
TTTGTTTGGGGTTTGTTTGGGGTTTGTTTGGGGTTTGTTTGGGGTTTGTTTGGGGTTTGTTTGGGGTTTGTTTGGGGTTTGTTTGGGGGTTTTTTGGGGTTTTTTTGGGGTTTTTGTGTGTGGTGTTTTTTTTTTTTAACTTGATTTATGTGAATGATGGAAAAGCTGAAAAAGATGGAATGAGTTGAAAAAGAGATGCTACTTTTTGTTCTGATAAGGTCTATAGTTATTTTTTGCTATTTGCTTTCCTTAATAATAATGACCAAATCATGTTCACAATGTTAAGCTTTCTCCCAGGATCTGAACCATGTATGAGGAACTCCAGTGAGTGTATTTCCTATGTTTCTTTGTTGTTCATAACACAGCACTAGCTTGGGACCCTATTCAAATATAAACACAAAAGGTGGGATTTGATTGTTGTCACGTGGTGTTGTCTTACAGACATCCTTAGTCAATTGCTTCTCTATATTTTCTGTCCCACGCCCATTCCAGTTATAACTATTTTAGTTGCCAAGCAAAATTTGGGGGAATTACCTGAATAAGTAAAACTCAGTGGTAAGAATAGGTGGGAAAGCACTACAGCTGTAGTGTTTTCTACTGACGCTAAAAGAGGAGCTTTTTAAGCTCTGGCTTTCAGAGTAGCACCTGCATATGAGAGACCCTTATTTGCTCTGTTTTGGGAGATGCAGTACACCTTAAATACTGTTAAATAGAATTGGGTAGAATTAACTGGATAGCAATTAAACTAATGTTTTTCATCAAACAATCTAATTAGTCAAAATTATAACTCTTCCCCATTTTCTGTGAGTTTCCTGTCCACACTGGAATTTTTATTTCTGTGTTGATCTGGTCTAGTATTTTTTAGTAAGATTTTTTGGTGTGTTCATTAAATTGGTTTTCTACTTATGAAATGATTTGGATTCAAGCTTCTCTTCCTTGTATTTTTCATACAGACAAAAACCACCCGTCAAGGTATTTTTTTCATCCTGTTGGAATTTTTTTCACATGGTTTGCTGAACGATTTTTCTAGAGATCTTGGGGAGAATGAGAAAGCTATTTCCAGGTCATCTTTATATACTTGAAAATGTGTTAAAGCAGAGTAGAGCTCTCTGTTTTACTGTGTGGAAGATAATTTAAATGAAGTTACATGTCATTATACATAAAATAACTAATTTCATCAAGTTCAAGTAGTTTATAATTACCAATGATCCATAAAAATCAGTTCTTTTACAGTTGACAAAAGTTCTAGTACAAGCTATGACATAGAGTATACTTGTGGTTGAATAATTCATCCACTGTAATTTCTTATTCATAAGCAGCTGTTGGAGTATCTTTACTGTTAATATATAGATTTTACTGATATATTTCTGTCATGTGTGGTATTTTTTGCTTTAAGAAAATGTTGCTCTCCTAAATAGGAATTGCCTGAAGAATTGACTGCCGTTAGGAAGAGAGCTGTGTCGGCAAAGTACAAAGTATCTCCTCTTCAGGCATCTGATGTTGCAGTTAATTAGAGGAAAATGCACTTCACTTGACATAGGTTGAATTGTGGGATCAGTCTTTTTTATCTCATTTTTTTAAAATAACAATATGCTTAGTGACAAATGTCATTACCTATGCTTCATTGAGGAAGCAGATGGAATTCAGAGAAAGACTTAAAATGGAAGTTCCCTTTCAGTTTGATGTAGAAAATCCATATGCTCATCTCAGTAAGGTGACAAGGAATCTCAGAAAATTTGCTTGTAATCTTTCGGTGTGATATTTATTGATATTTTAATGTACACATTAAAATATTTGTTGTTTGTGTGGCTTTTTTTGGGGGGAGGGAGTTGTTTGTGGAGTTTTTTGTTTTGTAGGGTTTTTTCAGTTTACTGTCAGGGGGTATTTTGTTGGGGGTTTTTTTGTTGGTTTGTTGGTATTTTGTTTGTTGGTTTGGAGATTTTTTTCAAGAAAATTATATAATTCTAATGCCACTTAATTCAGGTTACTTGTTTCTCTTCACATGTTGCATATGCTATCTAAAGTTTTTAAAAGTCAGAATACTTTCTCCTGTTCCTTTAAACAGTCAGCATAATGTGCTCTTGAATACAGCAGCCTAAAGTTGACTATTTAGTGCATCTTTTTCAAAACATCATGAAGGGATTTTGTTAATATTTATACAACTTTAAGTAGGGGTTTACTAAGTTCAGAGATTTATTACAAGAGTATAAATTAACTGCTCTCTATGCAACTTTTATGTTTCAAATACAAAGTCCTTTGTATGCTTTTGGGAGCTTTCAGGGGCAATTCAGAGCTTTTTAATCTCTGCAATAATTCTCAGCTTTTCTTATTGAACCATGTATACAGGATCTGTAGATTTCACTGACAGGCTTATGTAAGCTCAATATATTCTACAACTATATTTTGAGTGCTCTTTTCCTCTTTGAGGCAAATCAAGAACTTGAGATACTGGAAAGAGAAACATTACTAATGCAGGAATCTACTTGCAAAACTATTTGAAGTAGCTATTCCAGACTGCAAGCATATGAAACCACATTGAAAAGAAGTGCAGCGTCTCAAGAAAGTTTGGGATATTCGTATTGATATTAATATAAAATTTTCAGGGTGATATTTACAAATTTAGAATATATTTTAATGTTATACTTTTAATTTGATCCTAGAATTGTTACAGTTTTGATTCAAAAAAATACGTTTAATATTATGAAGATTTTAATATTCTTTTTGTTCTTGAAATTATATTTGCTATGTTTTAGGATACTCAGAGTAGAAGTATCTGTTCTCAAGTCAATCAATTTCAAGATATTCTCAAAACAAAACAAAATTTGTATTTTCATTTAGAGATTTTTTTAATACCAATAACTTGCTTAAATAGTTAAAACAACTGAGTAAAAACTCAGAAATCCAGAAAATTCCACTTCAGAACTGAGGACTGTGCATTGGAAAGCCCTACAAAGTTAGCAGCAGGTGTCCAGAAAATTCAGTGTACAGACCTGTATGGGAAGTCAGTCTAGTAAAGTTCTGTTTCCCTCAACAAATTGCTTTTCATAGACGTGGTTAAAAATATAGTATCAGATACTGATGAAAGCATGAAACTGGTAAAATGCTTGGCCTTTAAGTTGAATTTTCAGAAGATGGATTATTATGTGTGCTTTCTACGTAGTGGTGTTGTAAGTTTGGAAAAAAATTAAGGTCCAGGAGCTATTGCTATGTGATGGGCTTTTCCCTGCATCCATTTATCTGTTATGTACCAGAAGCTCTTCTTTACCAAATGTTGTTGACGCTGTTATCTGTACTTTCTGTTTCAGAGGAACATTGATGATTGGACTAAAACCCAGTGGAGAGAGATTAATTTGGAACAGATGGATGTGCAGCTCAGAAGGTTTGCCAGGGCAGGTTCCATAGCTGTCTATTTCAGCAATTTATCTGTCTCAGTGCCACCCCTTCCTCATTCTTCCCTCCCACTTTGATGTTGCAATGGATTTATTACTCATGCCCACACTGAATTTTCTGGAACATGCTTTATTTTAGGGCCTTTCCTCTAAAACTTTGTTCTTTTGAATGAGTTTCCACTTCCTGTGGGGGTACATGATAAAACCATGCTGTCACTTCTCTGAGCTGAGGCAGTACGTGAAAGAATAAAGAGGTTGGGGGTTTATGACTGACCTCACCTGCTAACAGTCTTTTTTAGAGACAGGTGGGATTTGCACAGGTTTATCTGCTCTGCTCACAGACATAGCTCCAGAGTGTTGGGAGCTGAAGGAAATGTACTCATTTTTAAAAGGAGGACACTTTGTTTGCTTTAAGTATTTGCAATGCTTTGTTGACTGTAGCCCTACAGAAGACCATTCCCATGGGACAAGGGAAGTATGAAGCAAAAATAGCAACAAAGGCCCCCCAGACTGTTTGCAGGACACTAGAGGAATAACTGTGGTTCACAGACAGTATAGTAGTTGAGTATAAAGTCTTGAACATATGGGTATAAAATTTCTTCTTTACATATTTGTTTCATTCAGGAATTAAGAAGCTTAATTGCATGCCAAATTATTAGTGCTTTAAGAGAAAAATCAGACTTCATGGTAGATGTCTTGGCTTAAATTGCTTCTGAATTGTGGACTCTGCCTAGCCAGTTCTGATACTGGGGGTTATCATGTTGTGATAGGTGTGGTAAAAGCAAGGAGAGGATTGAGATAACTTCATTCTCCTTCTGCTTTTGCATCATTCCCTGTGGCACATATGCCAGGTCCTGGAAAATAAAAGATGCTGTTCATTGCCTGGGATCACTTATGTTGTGTTTGTCATGGGTCTAGGGGGTATACAAGTCTCCCTTACTCCTCTGAGCAGTGGTTTCAAATGTATTAATTTATATATCATTTTATCTGCAGTTAAATAATTAATAAGAAAACTATACTTAAATTATCAGGGCTGTGTTAAACTAAATGGCTCTGATCCAACTGGAATAATAAAATCACTGTGTAAATATGGTGTTAATACAGTTCCATTACTTTAAATGACATACTGGAAAGTATATTTCTGGTCTTTGATTTACCTGCCACATAAACCAATTAGCCAAATAAAATCTTCCCTAGTCTTGTGCTAACTACAACTTTCCCGTGTATCTGCAAATGTTTGCTTTTTCTAGGCCCTTTTTAGGCACTGGAAGGTGCTATAAGGTGTCCTTGAAGTTTTCTCTTGTCCAGTCTGAAGAACCCCAACTCTCTCAGCCCTCTGATCATCTTCTTGGATCTTCTCTGGACTCACTCCAACAAGAGCACATCATTCTTATGTTGGGGGCACCAGAGCAGGACGCAGCATTCCAGGAAGGGTCTCACAAGGGCAAAATAGAGGTGGAGAATCACTTCTTGACCTGCTCGTCACTCTACTTTTGATGCAGTCCAGGACATGGTGCATAGAATGAGTTCACAGGGAGACTGTTGACCTGAGAGTAGATAGAAAAGAAAAAAGAAAAAAAAGTGAGGAGTGCCTGAAGGGGAAGCAATGTACACATTTAACCCAATTGTTGATCATATAGATGGAAAACCAAAGAACGTTCTATGAACCAAAAAAAAGAAAAGTAATTTCAATTTCTCAAAAAGAATCACAGTGGTTTTGGTTCCTAAGCTATAACATGGGTCAGCTGCTCGTTTTCAAAATTTGAATAATTTTTTTTCATCATTTTGAGAAAGAAATTTGAAGACAGATTTCCAAATGTTTTATTTTTTTTTCATCTTTAAAATAAAAAGAACTGTAAAGCTGAAAGCACAAGAGACTGAATGTAACATAATGTTTCTATTCTATTTCCATATACCGGCCATTTATCACATACAGTTTTAACAAAAGAACATTTAAAATTATTTTTAATGCAGAAAGCTCCTACACAAGATTAGCACAAAAATGTTGTGATTTTTTTTAACAAAAATAATGAAAAAAGGATTGACTGCCATCTTTTAGAATCATAGATAAAAAATTTAGGGTTTTTTTTTTAATTGATATCTTACAAAGTAGTAACAAAATACAGCAAATACCCCCACCACTCTGCAAGGTTTCTAGTCTGCAAGTACAGTGTCTGTATTTTACATCAAATTCAATGCAGCTGTGCAAACAAACTTGCCTTTTAGTGTTAAGATGTATAATATATCACAGTACAAGGCAAAACAAAACAAAAAAAAACAACACAGTAACAGCATCAAGAAATATTTCACCTAGGCCAATTAAGTTCACATTTCTGTGCAAATCTGAAAGTACATCCAATATCTGGAGTACATATAATTTATTTTGTTGTGACTTTTAGTTAGATACCATTTGAACGTTTTGTTATATGCTTATGTCTGACTCTTCTTAGCCGTAGACTTATTTTGCTTTCTACTGTCTCTTTGCTTTACAGGTCAGGCTTTTAGTCCTGGAAGATACTACCTTGCCCAACCTTCTGGGACTCCAGCTTCATAAAAGTAGAAAATGAAGTCCAAAGTGTAGTTGCCAATCCTGTGCAAGAGTTGAGTACTGAAAAAGAGAGAGGTGCACGGTTTTTTCTTGGGTTTTTTGCAGAATAGTATGTAATAAACTATTTGTCTGATTAGGGTTTTTTTCAAGCAGTTAATGATAGAAGTTAATCATGTGACTTACTTAGGAAACAAAATTCACAGCCTAGAGAAATGAACTTCTTGTCTGTGGTGTAGTTTACCATCACTGTGAATTAAATATAATTTAATTAAAGTTACCAACTCAAAATATGAAATATGATATACATATATATATATAGAGAGAGAGAGAGAAAGATATTATTATGACTCTTCTCATTCCCAGATTTTGGCAGAAATCAGCCAAACATGGACAGCCATTGAATTTTCTTATGAAGAGCATCAGAGGAAATAAACTCCTTTATTGAAGTCAGATGAAGTCAGTTGCTTGAAACTTTAGATAACAATCAAGTAAGGATTTAATTAATAGCAATACCATTAGTGTGTCAATATTATTCACTCCCTTGATACACTTTTATTTAAAACTTTTTTCCTGAATCATTATTGCAGAGAGTTATATAAGTGAAAGGTTGGCAAAATAAATTAAACATGGCAGATTCTGTCATTTTCATTTGGATAGAAGTTCAATACACATGGTCTTTTCTAGAAAGTATTTTGACTGGCTCAGAAAACATCAGAAGCTGGCTGCCTTGAAGATGCAAACAAATTTGATTAAATCAACAGAGACTTCAAAGTTAATAGAGTTTTTAGTTTCTATTAATTTATGTCTTGCATTTGAATTCTTTAGAATATTTCCTAAATAATATGTGCTGACAGTTAATTTGATTATTTCTTTCATAGACTGGTTTCTAACCCACTGAATTAACATTATTATGAGAGTTTCAGGCTTACTTGGGAGAATAGTAGAAGTGGATTTTGCATTTTTATTATTAAAATCAAGCAATTATTTGCCTTGTTTTCCTTTCACATGGACAGGCAGTTGCTGGTGACATGATATGAGACAAAATTCTGGAGGTCATTTCTTCATGTGTCTTTAATATCTTCTTTCATTTACTCATTGTTAGTTTTTTAACTTCTTTGAATCACATAGAGATATAATACTTCTGAGTTGCAGAAATCTCTTCTGCTGAACTCCATATCATTTAGGACAATAATGGTTAAAATACAAGTTTATGGTCTGTTATTTAATGTTGGCAAAGTTAAGTACAGCAATCAACCTTAACATTTGAACTGACAGAAAATATTGTGCCTTAAGTCTTCATTCTGACCAAAAAAAGTCACTGAACACTTGCATAGTAAAGATTTTGCATTGTCAGTATACCTGTAATTCAATCCACATATGCCAGGGAAAGTTCTCATCATGGGCAACTCTGAAAAGCTAAGATATTATAATGTTCTACAGGGAAGTTCTATGTTTGAAATTTGAAATGTATTTCTAGTCGTTTAAATCTGCAGTTTAAAAACATGGACAGCAGCATGTCTTACTATATGCCAAAAAAAAAAAAAAAAGTGTATTTATTCACTTTTTGTGTCAATACAAACATGTGTTTTCAAGGTTTGTAACAGTTCATACATCAAAGATAAAATGTGCATCTTGAAAAAAGTGGCTACTTTGCACTCACATTCAGTTGATTCTTTTCTGCTGCTTTCTTTGTTGTTTAGTTTTGTTGGTTTTGGGGTTTTTTTTCATTTATCTGCACATAACTGCCCTGTTGAGTAAGAAATCTTTTTCTTTTCCCTTACTTGCCGAAGCTGGACTCTTTGGAAAGTCAAAGAGGATTTTGCCCTTAGCCAGACTTACATTTTTAGGAACTTTTCTGGCAAAATTCCCTTCTCTTGGATTCCTTGGTCTTAATTATTACAAGATGATGTTACCTTTCATTTTCTGGAAAGGAAACGTGTAAAGTTTGCCACCTTCTCTGTTCCTTACAGCTGTGTTCATTGTTATAATTTTTAATTAGAAGTGTACTGTATTGTTCTATTGTACCGTTTGATCCGATTTCTACCTTAATTGGGAGGGAATTCTTGGCTTTAGGGTGATTAAAGATATGTGTGGTTAAAATCTCTGTTGTATTTTCAGACTTTCTCTTTGTGAAAAACTTTGTCTGCATACGTAGGAACCAAGCACGTCTTTTCCTCGTTTCTATTTTGTTTTTTCAGTAGACTTGCCAAACATCCTCTCAAAAGGAACACAGTCAAAACAGGTGAGCCTCTTTGTGTATGAATGTACTTCATTTTGTCTACAGAAAGGCAAGTTTTCCAGGTAACTGTGTGAGGTGATAGTATCATAAAACTGCACCTTTTTTTTTTGAGCATTAATTTACCTTCCAAATAGGAACATTTTGCCAAAGGATGGTAGTAAACATTTTTCCCCCCAGCTAGGGCAAGGTAGAAAGTATTTAGCAAGGAGAGATGAGAGGCGTGTTACAGGTCCTAGGCTGGTTTTGGTGGAAATTTAGCCAGTGAAAGTTGCATTTATTTGGATTTTTGGATTGTGGGTTTGCAAGAATTAGAAATTGAAAGGTCAGTGAGATCATCAAATCTATTCCTCTTCTAGCACAGATTGATCAAATTTCAAGCATATTATGTGTAGTAATGATAAGTAAGACTGAAAGATCTATGGTGTCTGTTAGGCTGT
The DNA here is from genome assembly GCA_035583135.1 of Lophotriccus pileatus. Lineage (NCBI taxonomy): Eukaryota > Metazoa > Chordata > Aves > Passeriformes > Tyrannidae > Lophotriccus > Lophotriccus pileatus. Next base: position 30,866,513 of record JAWWES010000081.1, read on the forward strand.
TACTAATTGAGCTGCTGACTATTGTATGAGGAATGTTTTTGTAACCATCCTTCTGTGTTCCTCCCTTGAACAATAGTCTGCTACATTTTGTGACACTTTGAGAACAATTTATATAAAAGCACAGGCACTTTGATGTATTTCAGGAGCTTCATACTATGTTATCTACATGCCAGGTTATACTCCTGGCCTTAGTTACTAGCCAGCCACAGCCATCAATTCTCATCCTAGAGCTTTTTGTGTGCCTCAGGCTAAGCCTTTTTTTGAAGGGCTGTGACATATAACAGAAGAACTGATACTTTCCAAGAGGATGAAGGACTCGTGAGACTCGAATGTAGAGTCTTTTCAAACATGATAGTAGACTCTCGTAGATTCTTCATGTAACTAAAGCTCAGTGATTTGTTTCATCCACATGAAAGAGCAACCAAACAAACCTTCCATTCCAGTTGTCAGGCATAGAGTATGCTGGTATGTAGACAGTGGCCTTCAAAAAGTCCACGGTCTTTGGGGAGGTATCTAGTTACACAAGGCATTTAGACCTCAGTAGGTAATTTGTGATATAAGCACTAGCATAATTAACAATTTCATGATTTCTCAGTTTTATATTGAGCTATCTTTGTCCTTCAGACTCTTCTGACAACTGAAAGTCAGAAGAGTAGTGTGATTAAGTCCCTTCACTAATTTATCTGTGATCATTTTGCTCCAGCTTTTCCCATAAAAACTTTGTGTGTAGTAATCATGCAACAGTCAGATAGTCATCCACTTTAACAGAAGTATGCATTAGTGTGATTGACACAAACCTAAGGTAAATGGTTTTCTTATACATCTGCTATTTTTGGGTCTGGTTAGCCCATCATCTTACCATACTTTTTGACAGAGTTGCTGATCATAAATTTCAAGGGAATACAGAGGAATCTATAAATGTTGCCCTTGGGAAGAGAAAAGGAATATGTTCTGTTTCATGACAAATATGAATCCAATAGTCAGATGTGTTGAATTATGTGAAACCTCCTTCATGGATTTTGCCCTCTTTGGAATGCTACTTCTAAAAATATACATTTTGAAAAAGTAATGATGAATAAACAAATAATAGTAAAATCAGAACATTTTGTTACTCAAAGCTGTGTAATTTACTAATAATTTAAAAATTGTCTACTACCTCTTGTACATAAGGTGGTTTTTTAAAAGAAGTGTAGAGAGTTTATTGTTTTGGAGCAATGAAAAAGAAAAAAAAAAGGTACTAAAAGTCACAGAACTGATCGAGATTATGGGTAAATGTTGCATTTCTCATACTTCCTCTCTTCTGCCCTTTTTATTTCATCTTTTTTTTTATATAGTTTAAGATCCCCTCCTCTCTTATGCTTTAGCAGACACCTCTCTAGACCTCCAGTGCTCTCACACGTCCCCTGTCATCTGAACGGGGTTTCAGCTGCTTTTGAGCCTTATATTTGCTAATTGGCCAGCCCGTATTTGTGCTAACTGTGTAGTGGTAGGTCAGAGAGAACAGATCAGCAACTTCTGAGACAATAACTTATTGTTCTCAGAACAGTGCTGAAAGCATAAGCATTCACATTGCATAAAATCAATGTTGCTTGTGGTTCTAATGATTGATTGTCTCAGCAGGGAGGCCCCAGACTGAATGGACAAATATATGCAGCTTGCCTCTTAGAGATAGTTTCTTCAAGATACAGCTACATTTGAGTACATGGAGACATAGGAAAGACTGTACTGTCTGGACTTACTCTATGTCTGTGAACACAAAAACTTCAGACTTTCATATTTGGAACTCTAAGACATTATGTCTGGGTGTTCCAGTCAAGTGGATATGTAAAACAAAGCAGTGTCTGTCATCTCATCTAAATCCTAAGGAAGAGGTAGTAACAGAGAAAAATCCACTTTTGTTTCAAGTTAGTAAAAACTTTTAATGTAAAGAAAATCCTTTGTGAAGATTAAGGAGATGAACTTCCTTTATTTTTGGTATAAAATGTACCATTTTTGTTATGTGAATAAATTTATGCATGCATGGCTTTTTTTCCTTCAAAGTAGAGTCTTGGTTGCAACACCTTGAGGAAACTGCACACAAACCAGTAAGTCTCTGCATCAAGGAGGCATTACTGGCCTATGAAGAGAAGCAGAGAGAACAGTAAGTTTTTTACTACCAAGCCCAGACTAAACTCACTGCTTCACAAATCCAGTGGGTTTCAGATGAAGAAGTTGCATTTGGTAGGCTGGACAAGGGCTTGGCATCAGCCCAAAAGGATTGCCACAGGAAGCAGGAATGGATATTTTCCTTTTGTTTAATTCAGACAAAGTAAGTACAGTGTGAAAATGGTCCCGTAAGAAGATATGAGTGTCATACTGGAAAATTTGAATACTGTAGTAAATAAACTGCTATTTGCACTGACTGGAAAAGGAAACGTGGCTTTTGCTTCCATTTCTGTTACCTCAAGGTCATTTTTTTCCCATTTTAATTAATTATCCCACATCTTTTGTGGGATTATTCCAAACTGAGATGAAAGGTAAAGGCCAAGATACTGCCATTATACTGTGCTAAGAATACAGTATGCAGCCAGTATGCATACAAAATTAAGCCCATATATTTGTGTAAAGAAGCCAAAGTTGTTGGGTTTGTTTTTGTCAAACCAATCAATTTACTTTTAAGATTAGTTTTAGTCCCATTTCAGAAGGGTGCCTTCTGTCATTTGATTTTTGCTTTGCCCTTGTTTATGGCAACTTCTCCTGAATGTTTCTGTCCTGCTGTGAGTATGCTTTCTCTTTGCAATAACTTTCAGTAATTTTGGTTTTATTTTTTCAACAAAAAATACTTGCTGAGGGGAAATGCAAAATAAGAAAAAGACTTTAAAGGAGTGATGGATATCTGACAGAGTTGTCTAAAATTTCCCTGTAATAGCAAAGATGCTATATCTTTCTATTGAAGTTATTTATATTTTCCTCCTTAGAATTACATGCAGTAGCTGTGTATGGGGGTTTTCCTCTCTTATTAATATGAAACCTGAATAATTCCATAGTCACTTCCTACTATGTAACCCTGTATAGTAATTTATGTCATATTTTGTGGTCATCCCCTTATTGCATTGCCTATTTTAAAAATGTAAGCCACTGATCTTTTGTAAGGGCTATTTTTAGTTTGCCAATAAATGTTCTTATGCGATTAGTACAATTTTTGCAGAGTCTGGTGCATATCTTTCTGGAGATTACAAACACAGACTTTACAATTCAACTTCATGCACATCATCTTATCCATCCATTCCTCCTACCCTGCCTAGCTGACCATCTGCAGTATTTGTGCTCGCCTGGATTAGCATTGTTTTAGAGGTGGTTCAAACATCTGGTTTAACCAGGATTTCTTCTGCCATCTCAGGCTTAATACCAGCAAATTTTTACATACAAGCCAGTTTTTATGGCGATCTAGTTCATGATGTAGGCAGAACTAATTTCTAGTAGCAATAATGGTAGATATTACTGAGGCCCATCTGAGGTTTTAGATGGTTACCTAAATCTTTTCAGGTCACTTGGAGAAATGCTCATATTACCATGATGCTTTGAGAATTTTCCTTGGTTGATCATCAAAAAACCGTGGCCATTTGCACTGTAGACGTTCATGCCAGAGATGTATTAGCAAGCCTTTGAGCTCAGAAGATGTGAGTTTGAATCATCTATATTTTGCTTGCACAGTTTATTCTGCGTTCAGTAATTCAGAGTGTGCTTTGATCTCCTTTCAGAGACACACATGCATCTCTAGAGCAAGTCACTCCTCTCCTGTGGTGACTCTTTGTAAGTGCATACAGTTGACACTTTTAATGTTTATTTAAACCAAAGTGCTCACTCTGTGTGTAACTGTGTTCAGGTAAACCTAAGGTAGCTGGCATATGCTGTTGGTTTAAATGAACAAAACGTTTCACTGGATGGGGATTGAAATAGGAAGAATTCTCATTCTCCTTCTGACCTCCTGAGCCTCAGAAATAAAATGGTTTTCTAAGGCAGCATTAAGATAAGAAGAAACAAGGCTTGAGGAGTAAAATGAAACTCATTCTGGTCAAAGTAATGTCTGCTCCCAGGCAAAGATTGCATTTTTCGTAAAGAGAGATCTTGGATTAGTAAGTGACAATGTGTACCACTGTAATAGCTCTATTAAAATGATCTCCTCTTACACTTGCATCTATGTAAAAGCACAAATGCTTCAAGATGCATCTAATCCTTTATAGTTGGTTTTGGTAGTTATTGGTTCTAAGTGGCTAGGAATGAGGTGTGAGACCTACTGATGACAGTATTCCAGTGGGTGACATTTCTTCCATCTGAATAGCTCCTACCTGGCATCCGGACTCTACAACGGCTTTTTAGGCCACCAATTTCAGAGCTTTTGCTTGGTTGTCATAGCTGTGTCATAGATAGGATGACGTCCAGAAACACTGTTTTGTCAGCATTAGTGATGCTCAGTTTCAATACATTTATGAGCACTTGGGAAATACACCTTGGCTAGTTATTACACCTTTGACTGACAGGTAATGACTGCTACTACAAGAGTCTGCCTTACCTGTTCCTGCAAATGAAAAGTTATATGTTTCTTAGAATCTCAGTGTTCTTTCCTAACCCATATATATATGATTACTAAGGTGCAATATCTTTGAGCATGTGTGTGCATGGAGGTGTGCATACTTAATGTAATGGTAGGATTTTAATGACCATTACATTTAAAATATCTGAATTATTCTTTGCATATGTATGTAGTCGGTGTCTGGTCTGAAGGGGAATATGAGTGGATTTCTACCAAGGTTAATCAGGACTTTGCAACAATTTTTTTTTTTTGTTTGCATATTAAAGCCCAAACCAGTTTGTTAGGTTTATTCACGCCACAAACAATGATTTTTTTTTTTTTTTCTGGAAATGTTTCTATTCCGGTATGGAATTTCTTGTTAAAATAAGTGATCCAAAAAGATTCACCCAGACACCCTGGCTGGCTTAGTGTTTATGACCCTCAGTTGGAGGAGCCAATTCTGGGGCTTAAGTCTTTGAAATAGACAAAGCAGCAACTACAGTCTCCTGTGTCCTGTCCTATGTGACCACTGATAGGATGTTCCTTCTTGCTAAAAAATGGTGACGTGGTTAGTTTTCTAAAATAAGCATTTTCCAAGTAGTATCACAACGTGATTTTACATGAACGTGGAAGGGGTACATTTGTGGTTGAGGACATTAAATTTTAATGAGAAAGTCTTGGAATAAATCATCCACAAAACATAAGGTTTGAAGAAAAAAAAAAAAAAACAAACCCCAAAACAACAAATCCTCCTGACATTGCAGAAGTTCACTGCAACGCAAACAAGTCGCTTTTCTTATGTTAAGGTGTTGTATTACTCTAACCCAAGCTCTCAACCTAAAAGTGAGTTCTTCTCCTGAAGAACCAGCTGACACAGGTAAGACAGAGACCACTGAAGATTTAGGCTGTGCCCTTGGTATGGTGGTGTACAACTTCAACTGTTCAGAACACATGGAAGACAAGGTGAGATGTTCTGCTAAGCAGTATGGAGGTTAGTGTTTAGCTCCTTTTCGTGTGAATTACATTGGAAACTCTTGCTTTCAAGAAAAAGACGTTAAATCTTTCACTTCTGATTTTATTGTATAGAGAATATCCGTGAAGATTTGGTCCAGATGGGAGCTTGGGGGTGCTTTGATGAATTCAGTCGCACATTGGTAGTTCAGTCAGTGGTGGCAGTACAATTAAAGGCTATCCATGATACAATTAGGAACAAGAAGAAGGAGTATTTCAGCAGTGCACCTTTATTGTCCTTTGCAGGCTATAAATACAGAACCAGTAATATCTTTTTCCAAAGTTCTCTGAAACCCTTTGTAAATGAGGGAGCAGATGGAAACACTAAATCACTTGTGTAGTATACTACCTTCAAATAACTTTATCTTCAAAATGTAGCAACAAATATCAGTGAAATCCTGGTCCTACCTTATTCCAATTAAAGCTCTGCTACTGAAACTCTGGCCCCATTCACGTCCCACCATGTGAGATCACGGCAAGATATGGGTGAGAAGTTTGACAAGACTTAACTTTGCAAGAAGTCTCAGTAATTCCAGGGTTTTCCAGCACTTTTGAAACATGTCTCGTGTTTCCACTCTCCCATGTCCTTCTTCTTCTGCTTTCTTTACTCCATGATGTCTCCTGGCCTTTTCAAACCCACTGCATCCCTACCAGTCTCATTTACTCTGCATACTTCAAAAGATGATTCCTCCTTTAGACATGCTTCAGCAATATGCACTCTTTGTGACTCTAGCAGTCTGGTCTTTTCCTTCCAAATTCAGTGCTGGCCAGAGGAACCACAGCTGGTGGCTACCAGGGAAATACCTCTGTTTGATAAGCTCAAGTAAACATTCCCTTTTTATAAGTATTATCTTTCTTCTAATATTTTTTTGTGTTACCTTTCTTTTAACAGATTTGTATTTCTTGCTGAAAATACTACACTGAAGTCCACAGCTGGAATATTTATTACCATGATCCCTGGATATGCAGGTCAGACAGAACTACTTGAAAACCTCACAGCTCTGTTCAGGCAGGTATGCTATTGTGTGATTTTTATGGTATACTAGTGTCTCAAGTCCACATTTAGAGTACATATCCCACCTAGTGTTCCTAGCCCTGGTTTGCAATGAAGCGCATCTTCTTTTTGCTACAGAATTTCTGTTAAAAAAAGATCAGTATTCATGTTGTACCTGCCTCTACACCGTAATGTCAAGGGAAATGAAATGTCTACTTTGCTGGTTTGGTTTTTGTGGTTTGTTTTTTTTTCAAATCTATGTCAAATTTTAAAGGTACCTGTGAACACATAGGAGGTACCTGATCATGTGCAAGAATATTCACCGTTTTGTGGTAAGTAGGAGTCCTCACAGCTCAGTTAACCTAGTAAAATCACCATTTGAAAACTGTCCAACTATCACATTCTTGGTTGGGAGCAGGCATGAAAGTATTCATAGGTGTTTCAAAACTACCAGCTGAAAATGTGTCTTCATACTCTCACCTAGTACGATATTGAGTGTGTGATGGTTGAGAAGCTGTGAAAAGTGCAGTGCACATCAAAACCAGTCATAATGCTTTTGCACACTCTCAGATAGCCCATTATCTTTTTCTTAAAGTCTGTATTTATGCTTTGTATCTTACCACTAATGTTTCAAGGAAGAAAGTTTTGAATTTGAAAGATCTGAATATATTTTGTGTGCTCTGCTCAGAGAATTTATATCCAAATGGTGTTTCTGAAAAAAAAGCAATTGCTCAGCCTGATGAGTAGTAAAACAATGCCAGTCTCTTCCAACAAACGTTTGGAGCTGTCCTTTGAACTGTATGGTGCAGGCCTTGCTTAAAAAGGAGTCATCACTCACATGCTTGTGCAAAAGTTGTCACCTGACTCTTGCATTGTCGTTTTCACTGATTTAATCAAGACTTGAGAAAGAAATTATTCTGTGATTTCATTTCTTAACATACTGAAGTTCAGTGAAGCAAGCTGTGAGGTATTGTCATGTATATGGGGAGGCACAAGTATGCACGTGCTATCTACACGGTAGATCTCTTAGATTTGTAACAGATAGGGTAGAACCAGGCATCACTTGCTTCCATGAGCAAGTTCAAATACAGGTAGTATTTTCTTCTGTATTAAAAGTACATCCAGATTTTGATGTGGTTTATTTTTTCTGCTTTAACTATGGAATTCCTGATACCATAGACCTACATGCTTTCCCTGCAGAAAGACACAAAGTCTGCTAAGGTTAGGAAGCTGTTTGCTCAGGCACATCGCATCCGCTTGCCAGCCAAACTGACTGGAGAGCAGCAGCAATTAGTTTTCGTGTTCCTTGAGCCCAAATTACACTCATTTGTAACAAGCAGTAGGTAATATCTCCTTAAAAGGAGGAGTTTAGGATTTGAATTCATATGCCTCTGCAAATAATGTGTCTAAGATGCTATAGTTGAGTCTTAGCAAAAGTTGCGAGGGAGACCCTGAGAGATACATTGTGCTTCCTTATAAATGGAGGGAGGAGGGGTGTTAATATTTTACAACTTGACTGTAGCATTACCGAGCCTTCTCATTAATTGCCATCTAGGAACCCCTCAAGGCCAAGCAGGATTGATTTGAACTAAGAGAACAATAATAGACAGCCTCTCAAGTCAGACCATTGCACAAAAGGGTACTGGGTGACAGTGTCTGTGTCTGTGCTGTGTGGCTGCCACCCTTCCTGCATTCAGAGTCAGCTGTCTTGGTGGCTGCATCTTCCACATTCAGCTGAGTGTGGTATTGACAAGAGAGCAGAAGGGTTCATTCCCTGTCACTAACAGGTGTTTCATCTCTCAGTGGACTACCAGAGAATGGAAAATGCGTGTGATTTGGTTTTGTTGTTTATTATTTTTGTTGTCCCTTTTTGTTTGTTTGTTTTGGAAGAAACGGGTAAGGGATGTGCAATAATATTAATGAACAAGATCTCTGCTGAAAGATAAAGTCAAATCATTGCTTTCTGCTATGGTTTTCTTTGGCTTTGGTTGGGGGTTTGGGTTTGGTTTCTTTTTTTTCCTTTTTCTTCTTTTTTTATTTTCAAAATCTACTTGCTGCATAAAGCAGATGTCTTACATTTGCTTGGTTTTCACAAAAAAAAAAAAAAAAAAACCACCAAAAAAACCCCCAAAAACCAAATAACAAGTCTTTGAAATTATAATATGAACTGCAGCATTGAGATTCAGGAAATCAGCCCTGTAGCTGATATCTGTAACAGCTCCTATCTATTGTACAGTGCACAGGAAAGACATATTTGCCACTTAATAAAATCCCACAAGAGAGAGAAGACATAATAAATTCTACTAGCCTGATATTTCTTGTATAAGCTGTTACTCTATTTGCAAGAAATGTAATAATTATGGTAGGTAGAAGACCAAGTCATTTTTTCTAATTGACTGCAATGCATATAGCAGCCCTTGTTTGGGCTTATGAAGAAATGCCTCTTAGAGAACAGTTTGCTTAAAAATTGTTTAGCAGAGAGGTTCTTGCTCTTTTTCTAGGCTATGTTATTGATTTCTGTCAGAAATATACTGCTGGCTTAAATTACCAGTCTTAACGTTGTCATATTCAAATATGAAGAGGGAACAAAAAAAAATTTGTTTTGCAAGAGTGAGAAAGTGCTCTGAGGGACAAATTTGCTGGTTTGTAGCTGGCCTTAACAAAAAATTCAAGATTTCTTCTTCTTCGCTGTTATATAGCCTAAATAGTGATTTTTTTAAATGAGGATATTGTTTAGCAACAGCAATATTACTTGTGTTACTTTTTAAATGAGATTTAATGAGATTTTCCCCGTTTGTATCATTAACATGTCTGTGATTTTGTTCTAAAAGTTTGAACTGGAGGTTATATTTAAAAAAGAAACAGTGACATCTCTAAAGGCAACCAAGACTTCATATAAAAGCATTAAAGCCCTCCAAAAAAAATCGAAGTTTTTAAAAAATTATGTCATTTTTAGTAGTGGTTGAGTGTTGCACTTCCGGACCGTGTACAGCTGCTGGCTGTGACCTCTAGCTGTCGGTGGCAGATGGCACCACTGCAGACTGTGGCTGCTCTAAGTTTTAACAGTACCTGTCTATGTTTCTCAAGTGCCTCCTTTGTGTGCAGCAAATTATTAATATTATTATTGAATATTAACAATCAACAGTGCCTAATTAGCTTCTCTTGCTTTGAAGTAAGCTTTGACTGACACTCTTAATTGTGGCTATTTTGAGCTCTGCTTTTAAAAATGTTTGCACACATCAGACATTTTATTTAAATGGCTTATTCTCACTATGTTTAAATACTAATCTGTGTATTTGGATTATGGGGTTTGTTTTCTTTCCTAGAACCTGTGCCATGGTTGTCTCTGACATTGAACTGATCTCTGAAATTCCATTGGTTGCTGAAGGGTTGGTTGATGCATGTCTGTTAGCCAGGAAGTTTGTCACCTTGTAACCTCTCTGCAGGGAGCTGCTCCCTGAACAGGTGAGGATCTCTGGACCTCTGGGTTGGATACATGTCAACACATACTCCATGCCGATGCAGGTGGATCTTGTATAATAGTAGGAGGGATTTATGTATATAGTCTTTTCTTTTATTTTTGCAGACACTTTAAATCACATGTCCATCCTTAAAAAATTGTCAGATATGAATTTGAAAGAAAGTGTCCTTTCCCCTGATCTTGGGATATTTGTAATGAGTTAATTTTGCATTAAATAATTGTATATCACCACTTCATACTTGGGATGACTGACTACAGTGTGCTGCTGTTTCCTATCCACTTTAGAAAGACAGCTTTATCATCTGGAGAAGAGAATAGCAGAGTAGGAATTATTCTGAAAAATAGATAGCATATTCTAGTTGGATGAACACTTCTTTAAACTTTTCCTAGTAAATACAGTGGAAAACTGTTTGAAAAAGGAGGGGTGAGGGGGAGGGTAGCATTTCTAAATAATTTAATTATTATAATAGAAAGAATTCATATTCAGAAATATTAAAATCTAAAATCTAAAAATGGTATAATTTCTTCCTGGTATGTATACTGTTTTAGTAATTTTGAACTGTATAATTTTTCCCAAGACATTCTTAAAGTTCTTCCATTTTATCAGTGTAAGAAAATCTTAGTGAAGCCTTAAACATTAAGCTATAAATGCAAATAGCAGGCAAGGCCATGATGAAATCAAAAGCAACTTTATTTTCAAGCGTGCATAATTTTTAAATTATCTCTAAATATCCTGAAGATTTCCTGACACATTCTTACTATTTTCTAGAGATAATGAAATTAAGCCATGAATATCTTAAGATAATTAATACTGTTTGTGTCAGTAGAACAAGGATGCCTCAAGTCTAATGATTACTTTGTCCTGGAGGCACTTTATGAATTGAGAAAAGTAATTTATACCATTCTTTGCCAGTTCAATATTAATCATAGTATTAACATTAATGTTTGAAGCAAATGCTAGAATTCTTGTTTGTTTGCTTTTAATGGAAATGGGAGGAATCCCTTTGTCAAAAATTCTGGGCTGCTGAAAAAAGTATACAGCAGTCCAGAGAGTTCTGAAATGTCCCCAGTGTGGGGACTTACAGAACTTCAAATATGTCTTTGGGGTACTAAGATCCTAGCCTATGAAAATTGCTGCAGAACAGGGTTATCAGGGTTTTTAGTGCATATACAGTGAAGGAAGGGACTTATGGTCCTGTCATGCCATGGCAAATAGCCTGGATGTCTTAAAGTCTTTGTGCACTGGACAATCCACACACCAGGTTGCTGTTAAGATACACAGCCTGCACTTCAATACCCCTGAGACAGCAAAACAACCACAAAAAAACCCCAAATTTACCTCAATCTAACAAAAAGCTTATTAAGCACAGTATATTCCTGAATTTCCTAGTTTCATTGTCAGATCTATGTTTAACTTCCTTGCCTCGGTGTACTATTTCTAAAATGTGGAGACTTATTTTCAATGCAGATTTTTCTTACTGTCCTGAATTTGAAAATTACTTTTTATTTTTATCATTTGTGACATATTTAGTGCATTTTATTCACACTTATAGAGTTAAAAATGGTATATTTTTCAGTTGTGAACTTGTTTCTGGTTTTGTTTTTGGTTTCAGTTTTTGGATTGGTTTGGTTTTTTTTAACTTGTGTTTAGGTGTGATAATACTAACTAGGCTGTATTTATATTGAATTCCTAGGTGTGGTTTGCAGCATATGTTATCAAACCTTACCCAACTGGTAGCCAGCTTGGGTGCTGACAGCAGGAGGGTTGCAACTCCAGACAGATTTTTCAGATTGAGGAATAGGTAGTGTGCACACACTAAGGAAACTGTGGACCAACACGAATATTGTGATGCATGCTGACATAAGGAGATAGTAGCCACAGAAGCACAGAGGTCAGAGAGCAGCTGATTATCCACATACTTAGCCAGATGCTCTTATGGTAGCTGGTCCCACTGCTATCTATACCAAAATTAGCCATCTGGGATCTCTGCATGAGCTGTAAGAACACCTTTAGGTGTTGCTGTAGCCTTAAATTTAGAGACCTGTAACTTCATGGTCGACCTCTTCAAAACTGGGTGTTAGCATACTCCAGTCAGTCGAGGTGCTGTTCAAATTGTTTCGAAGTCCTTCTCTTTCTACTTCTATGTTACCTTGGAATGAGAAGGAGAGAGGTAAGTATTACACAGCCCTGAAAAAATGAGAAAGAGGGATTGCAATGTATTTGTGTCATGGACAAACTTGTGCCTTCTGCACAACTTTGCAGAAGTTGTGCAAAGGCAGAAACGCCTTCCCACTGGTAGGGCTTAGAGGAGGATACAGGCTCGTTCTCTGCCCTTCACTTACCAAATGTTTTTACACTTTCTCTCTAGACTGAGTATCTACATGTTTATCTTGCCCTTTAATTTTGGTGGTGGAGCTGGTGCAAATGTGTTGATAGTCTGCCCAGTCTCACCTTTCAGAAACAAAAAAGCATTGCTAACATCAGGTCAAATTAGTAAAAGTTTGGAAGTAATTCTTTCCTTATTTCATTATGAAGGTAAAGTTGCAACGAATACAATAATAGTTGGTGAGGCAAATATTGCCATTTAAGAATAAGGAACAAAGTGGTGGAATACTGAAGATTAAATAGATATACGTTTCACCCTTTTTTTTGTCTTTTTTTCACTAGTAGAACTCTTAACACTGGCCTAAGGCTACAAGTGGATAAAAATGTGTAATTTTACTCTGTGTGTAAATCAATTGTTTTCTTCATAAAACCCACTTAGTTTTATTTCCTGTGCTAACATGACTAGTTTCACAGCACTCTTATGACTGGGGATTTCAGGCTATCAAGTCAGTTTTGGTAGTTGCTTGGCCCTTGAAACAAGGAGACAAGAAACAGACCTGAGGATCAGCTAAAATCTCTACTTAAAAGCACCTAAGAGTAGGAGCTATTTCTGATGTTTTGCCTTTGAATAAGAACAGAGTCATAAAAAGAGAATGATTTAATGCTCCTGCAATATATTATTTAGTGTCCTTTTCCAGGTGCTTATGTGAATGTAAAGAGACTTTAATTGCCCTAAAATAGTGACAGATGATATCCCAGTTTTCACAGGCCTGATCAGTGACCTGTTTCCAGCTCTGGATGTTCCTAGGAAGAGGAACCTACAGTCTGAACAGATGGGTAAACAATCTACCCTGAAGCTTCATTTGAAGCCTGAAGAGAGCTTTATTCTCAAAGTAAAAGAATTCATTGCCTTTAATTACTCCCCTTAAGAGTTTCAATCAAAATAATTGCAAATGGGTTTGCAATTGCAAATGAAGGTTATTTTTGAGTATATTACAGTATTGATAAGGTGTCCCTCAATGACTTGTTATTTCAAAGGCATTTTGTCATGGCAATAATGCTCCTCTGTATGGTAAATATGCCTGTACGAAAATATATCCTGTTCAAAAAACCTGTGTATAGTTACAATCTACAGTGACAAACATGTTTGTTTGTGCTCAGTGTCAAGCATTTGTACTTGGTAAAAAATTCATTGTTGATTAATTATTTATAGTGAGGTAAGAATAGTGAGGGAGCAAAAACACATAAATAAGAAGGTGTGGATTTGGAATGTGCATGACTACATGTGACTTTTGTGTGCTCAGGTATTTATAATATAACGCACATTGTGCTACACACATTAAAAACATGCATATACCTAAATATGTAGGTGTATACTCCTGAGAATGAGTTGCCTATAAGTTAAATTTAAATACTAATTTTAGTCTGAATTACAGACAGGGGAAAAAGTGAAACTTAGAAACACTGATTAGTGTACTGACCAAATAAAAGTGTGCTTATCTGGACTACTAAGAGCATATATTCTCATCTTTCTTCAGGGAACATCCACATCTACTGTATGTGATAGCACGCTACTTACCTTTATTAGAGTATGTTAGAAACAGAAATAACCAGCCTGGGTAGATGTGGCTGATCTCAGGATTTATAAAGGATTTTACGCTCTTGTCTATCTTTTTCCATTATCCTGACAGAAGAGTGAAAGACAAACTATACTTTGGGGTATTGTGAACTTTACAGTCAGCCTTCTACAGAGTATTTTATTTCCCACTAGCTGGATGAAACAGAAGCTAATTGCTGAGAAACATGAACTTGTTCCTGTTAGAGTTCAGAAAATCAGTGTAAATGCTCTTCACTAAGGCAGAAATCCATAAGCAGCCATGCTATTTCCATTCTGTGACTCATAGAACTCTTTCTTCGGAAGCAGTGTATTACTTCAGTAGACTGACCTTGTTTTTTGCTGAATTATAGCTGTACAACTGTTCTGAGTGTGGAATTCACTCTGCTAAAGCAATGGCAAAATTGTAATTCTGTGAGTAACTGTTCTGTATCTTTGGGTTGGCACAGTCTTACTGAACTGTGTGGCTGTCTGGCAGAATAGGATTTGTTCTCACTTGTTGAGGTAACTGCTTTCATTACCTTGCACCAATTCTCTTACCATTGCCTGGGAGACAGTTTTGCTTAATGCAACATCATCTCAGCTGAGGCAAATCTGCCAAGAAGGTACAAGTTCATTTTTACCTATTAAAGGGAATAGAAATGTAGAGGGGGAGATAATTTTTGTGAATAACTGTGTCTCTCTGGTAAGAAGTACAACAGGAGAGGAAAGGCACTCACTGTGTGTCCCTTCTGTGTGGTATGCTGTTCAGCTGGAGGAACTATTGGCAGTGCATCGCTGTGTTTGTTGCTGGGAATGCAGGGACTGGAAAGAGTAACGTACCTGCCTACCTATGCAGCGTGTTTACTATCTGACATTGTAAAGAAATTGCTGCGGTTCTCACAAAAAACACTCTGCATGTTGCCTTTGCCTTAGGCTGCAGTTTAGCAACGTGCTGTTCGGGCCATTCAATCAGTCACAGGATGTGCAATAGAAAGCTCAAATTTTACAAGCAAATTCTACATTTTACATATTGTTCACATGTCCCAAAGGCATGGCACAAAGTAACAAGTATTCAATTTGACAGATAGACTAAGTAATACTTTGTTCTGGAAGAAGAAGCAGGATGTTTTAATTAGGTTTCTAGGCAGACGAGGAATTTATTGCCTAAACACTAGACAAATAATTCTAATACATAATGCTTGCCTATTACCTATTTCTGCTACTAACTGTTGGCAGCTGCATAGATTTTCTTCTCCATTTAACACTTTTGATTAGAATTTACTTCAGAATACAGCCATTTCAGAATAGGGGTATAATTTCTTATGCTTAGGCTTGATGGAAATTTGGGACTAAATTAGCACAGAGGCAAGAGTAAATCAAGGTGAATAAATGGCTGAGTGCAGGGATTTTCAGTCAGGGGTCCGGTTCAGGAAAAAGTAAAAAATTCCTATTGTATCAAACGGTTTCACTAACGTGCCCCCTGTTCCTCTTCTGCAGGTGCTAAAAGTTCTCCTCCACACGTATGTGAACTTGAAAGAAATACCTGTTTGGAATGATCTTAACCCAAAAGTCTTGACAACTGATGAACTGTTTGGCTTTATACACCATGAAACCTGATAATGGAAAGATGGTAAGTAGCACATGTATTCTTACTAGGACCTGGAGGCATCATTCTCCACCCAAAATGGACAATGCCAGAATTCAGAGAAGGTGTTAGCAAGAGAATTCTTGCATTTTTCTGAGTTTTGGTGCATTGAAATGTGGGTGCAGAGCACAGGTGGTTCTGGAAAGACTGGAAAGCAGAGCAGGATGCTAGTAGACAGAAAAATATTAGCCTGAACAATACTGATTCTGCTGTCTTAAAGAGTGAGTTATTTTCTCCACAGACCGAGGAAACCTTCCATATCTCACCCATCTCATGAAAACTAATGACAGACTCTCCTGGAATTAAGAAATAGGTCATTATTGCATAAAGTGCTGTCGTTTTGTTTTATCAAGTGTTCTCTGATTTATTTTTTTTTTTTGTTACATTGAATAACCATCTAATAAACGAGCAAAGGAAAAAGCATGGTTTTGATGCTACAAAAGCTTCAGGTTTCAGTGATGCATCAAGTCTTCTGAAGTTTTAATTGCAGTGCCATGTCGTTACTTAAGCACTAAAGTGATAAGATTCTATTGAAATATTACCTGTGGGTCTCCTGTTATCTCTTCTGAGAGAGCAAGCCAGTATTACCCATGAGGGGCTAAAAAGGTTAGTTTTAAATAGAGATACAGATCCTGTGTGGACTGAGTCACTCAACACTGTTATGGATGTTAATAAGGTGAGCAGTTGAGAAACAGGTGTTGTGGCTTCCCCTCTACCTGCTTTCCCATTTTCTTTTTCCTTTATTTTTCTGGAGATAGCAAGCATTCTTTTCTTTCATTCTTATAATTTCTTTTGTTTTCACTATTGCTAAGTAATATTTTAGCACCTCATTAACAGTATGTCTTGCCTATTTGGTACAACAAAAAGACTTAAAGTAGACTATATGCACTGTAAGGGTGATTGTGCCTCCTAGAGTATGAATTGGTATAATTCAAGATGCCAGTCAAAAGATTTTGCCTCCTCTGCTTTTAGCTGATTTATACTGAGAAATGTAGATATAAACAAGGCATTATAGTGCATACCCCTTAGTGAGATTTTTGTTGTTGTGATGCTACAAAAGTTTGAAGTGGAAAGTTCTAAAACTCTGAAAATTTCTTGTCAGTGTTTTGCTCACTAGATTTCTTGAGAAGCATCTAATCAAACTTGCCTGTTAAAGACTAAAAAAGCACAGATGACTTTACTGCTGTTTAAAGTAGATGAAGCTCATGTGGAGGCACAAATTGATGTATGCATCAACAATAGGTAAAGGAGCACCTTGCATAAGCTGCTGAATCGGAAACAACATATTCTGGGAGAATGGGAAGATCTTTTGGTCATATTAATATCTGTTTTCCTACCAGTCTTCAGAGACTTGCTGTTCTGTAGCCATACGTAGGAAGGTCTTGTCTGAAGCAAGTCATCTCTGTGGTCGCGCATGTGTACATATGTGTACATTTAAACTGAATTTAGAAGTTTTAGGAAATAAAATATTTAGGCTGGATGTGTGGAGAGTTAGCCTTTGTGAACAGCCAAACACCAGCTCAGCCACTCACCTCAATCCAGGATGTCATCACAAAGTGACCTGTCTTTAGCCCCTTATACAGCAGGAACACTATGATATTGCTTTGATGTTCTTAGTTATTTAATCACAGTCTACATGTGCACACATTTACAAATAAGATTTTTTTTTTTGTAAGTCTGTTTTCATATGTGCTTCACATGAATGACTAGACATGGAAAATGTAATGTAACAATAAATGCTTTCAAACCACCAGGCTGAATTCAGCTGCTGGTAGCTTAAGGAGTTGAAAG
>JAWWES010000081.1:30884009-30899137 GCA_035583135.1 Lophotriccus pileatus
GGAAAATGTAATGTAACAATAAATGCTTTCAAACCACCAGGCTGAATTCAGCTGCTGGTAGCTTAAGGAGTTGAAAGTTGAGGTTTGATTATTATCTTGATCCAGAGATGAGGAAGTTCCTGCCCTGGGTGCATAAGGTCCTGAGTTCCACTGTGTATCCAGATGCAGCCCTGCAGGTACAGTCCACACCAGTGACCACACAATGAACATTGCTAAATTCAGGAATGTTTCAGTCCTGTCACAGTTTCTGACATCAACTTAGATGTCCTGAAAGTAGTGCTCACTACATGTGTTGGGATAAATCCCTGTTATTTGGGCCACATGTCTTTACTTGAATGATGAGAATTAACAATAAAGTGATGTTTTTGTTGATTGTTTTTAAACACTCCTGAAGACATACTGTGTTGAACTTCTTACTGGTTTATACTTTTTTCCTGTAGTCAGAAAAATTCAGGCTCCAATTCCATTTAACCATTGAAAGTAATGTCCACAGCAATTGTAGAACACAAATTGAAGTCTTAATATTTTTCTATTTTCAGCTTTATGCACAGATAATTCTTTGCCAGCTAAATTAGCTTCACTTTAAGAAGTGTATGAGATCTAGAGCAAGCAAATCATTTTATCACCTTTCCACTATGCTCTTGAACAACTTCCAAAGTTGGAGTTATATTTGTGGACTACAAATTGTAGAAGTTACAATAGTATGTTACATTAGTTGTATTTATTAGTTGTATATATTAGTTGTAATTGCCTCAATTTGAAGATTTGGTTATTTTTGCTCTTTTGTCAGTGTGTTCTGCATAGGATGTGCAGAACAAGTGTTCTGTGCTCTGTATGTTCTCGTGGTGTTTTGATGGCGTTAACCTGTAGGTCTTTTAATGCTTGGATGAGTAGGAATTTTCTGTGGGGGGGATTAGAAGTCTATGGACATAGAAACATGGAACTGATGATCAGAAGACATTATCCTTTATCAGCTCTTCTGTAACAAGTTCTTTTGGGGGGTTAATGTTTGGTAGGAAAACAAAGAGCTTGGAAAAGAAAGATTTATCAGCCAATTAAGCTTTTAGGTGCTCACAGTAGGTAAAGCTATTTATTGCTAACTATTTGCCCAAACAATTCTATGTATGGTGAAAGCCAGGACAAACATTAAACGGCAATAGTTGAAAACTTAAACCAACTACCTCTTGTAGAGTCTTTGCTTCTCTACTGGTTATAGGGAGACTGGCATTCTGTAAAGGCTGAGATGGAACCAATGCACTTCAGCTACAACCAGATTTCAAAAGCTTCCTACTAGAAGTAATTGAATTAAAAATTTTAAGTAGAAATACTGTGTAAAAGTAATCCATTAAAACAACTTTTTGCAGTAATTGTGTTTGAGAGAATGGTGTATTCTGCTTCATCACCTTTTAGAATTCAGTCCTAGCCAGAGAGAGAGATAGAAATTACTGTTTGCTTTTAAAACTAAACTATGATATGTCCTTGATGGTTTGGGGTTTTTTCCTTTTCAATTTTAGGCAATCTTTGTTCACACATCTGAGACTGCACATCTCCCATACTGTATTGATTTACTCATAACAAAAGGCAAACCAGTCTTGCTTGTTGGAAGTGCCGGAGTAGGAAAAACAGAGTTTGTAGGAAATAGGCTTGATGCTCTCTCTGAAGACCAACATCCCTTTCAGCTACCACCATGACATCAGCAGTGCTCCAGAGTAAGTTCTGTACAGATGCCAGAAATTTATCTTCCCTCAACAGCAAAGATAAAAAACGTTCCACAGTTATTATAGTCTCATCACAGCTGCTGGCTACTGCTGTTGTCTGGGCTTTGGCAAGTTCATTGCTTTGAAAACTGGAAAACTTTGAAATATGTGGCAGGCAAGAGGAAAGGAGAAGAATGAAACTGTTTGGAGCAAACTGGAACCAACACTGTGCTCCCACAATTTGCTCACTCGTGGAACAGAGAAAATTTGGCTTTACCTATGTTCACAAGAAGCCTTGAGCCAGCTTTGTTTAGCCTGGGTGTCTCTCTCTGCATGGTGCCTGTAGATGTACCAAAAAGGATTGTCAGGAGTTGGGCTTGCTTTTTCTAGGCACCATACAACACCCAAGGAGGATCAGTCCCTGACTGGTGACCTTTGGAGTGAGTCTCCATAGGTGAGATGGATCAAAGGAAATGTTACTATTTTAAATATTAAAAATATTAACAAGTGGAAGAAGCTGTATGTTGGTAGATTTTGGAACAAGAGGAGTCAGACAGTCAAAGCAAAATAGGCTCATGAAAGCTCTGTGTCTCTTTTGCTCTTCCTGAATAGAACAATCAAGGGAGAGCCCAGCTCTCAGTGGATGTGCACACTTTGCTTTCCTTTTTTTTTAACCCTTCCAGTAACTTGAACTGATACAACTACACAGAAAAAATTATGTGCCCTCTTCACTGTACAGCATGAAAAGCACTAGAGAAATAAGTTAGCACACTGGTTTATCCTCTCACATGTCTGGGAGAATATGTTGAAAACAATTTTTTACTTTTATAAACTTTCCAAAATTTTAGAAGTCTTCAGATAAAATCTTTAGAAACGTTTATGTTCACTCGATGTGTAATTTAACTGATTTTGCAATCAATTGCCTATTTTTTAGCCAGTCTACATTGCTGCTAATGGATCAAATTTTCATCAGGCTTAAAAAATAGGTATAAATCCAAAAATTTTATTTGAATAAGTTTTTACCCTGTTTTTTCTTTTATGTCTCGTGTTAATTTCTTCTGTATTCAGATCAGATAAGCAAAGACCATTTTCAGTCTACTTTGTACCTTAGTTTATTCTTTGAAGTGTTTCCAAATTCACATTGACATAGAAACCTGCATTAATAAAACTTAATTACCCTTTTGCCCCTCAAAATGATAGAGAGATTAGGAGAAAAGAAGTCTGCTGCACCCCAGAGTGAGATCATGAGCTGCTGTAAACTGTCTTAGCTCCTTTAATGGGGAATCAGCCTTAAAAGGCTTTTTCAGAAATTCTGCTGATCAGAGAGGGTATTTTCAGCTAATGATGCCTTTCCAGTAGCAACCATGACCATGGCACTAGGGTACAAAAGCATACTTTCCATTGCAAACAGAAGCTGATGAAAGGAGCTCCTGGGCACCAAATGTTGTGTATTCTTCTTGCAAGAAACTTCTTAAATAAACTAAATCAGTTTATGAACCTTTAAGGATTTGCTTTGAAATATTCATAGTATTCCTTCATATTTTAAGTCAGTGTTGTAAAACTTCCACCCGCTCCTTCGAAGAAAATTTAAGACATGAACAAAGAAGTGGACTCATCTGGTTGTCTGCAGTTCTTCCTTCTGTCTGCTGCTCTTCAGCCAAGCCCCCTTGTTAAATACTCTGCTACCAAATCCCTCCACTAATCACAGTAGGTGAAGAACTGCACGACAATCCAGAAAGAAATATATTGTGTTTACCACATTTTTTTTCTGTGAGCTGTGATGGAACAATTTTGTACTCTCATGTATAGCTCAAAATGACTGCCTCATCTTATTTTTTTTTTGTGTGTACCAATGCTTCTTCCTGTAAAATGCTTTCAAGTGATACACTGAAATGCCTTCGTATATCTTAGGCTATCGCTCCAAGTGATTCTTTGGAACAGTCAAATTGGGAATTGGGAATTTTTTAGTAGAAAGAGTCATTCACAGCAAATTATACAAATGAGCACTTTAAATTAAATCTCAGTTCATAAATAAGAGATTAAGAGCTGAACTTGAAGTGCAGTTATTCACTACATTGCCATGTTCTTTCCATAGTTTAGAGGTTAAAAGATTTTTCTTACAGATCATATCACTTTTAATATGCAGTCTTTTCTGTCAGTTCCCATCTTATCTGTATCCACATAAATTTTTTTTGAGGTGTCTGCTAGAGTGGGTGAGGTTAGCATGTAGTGTAGGGTTTTATTTAGCATTTCCCCAAGGCATATGACTCACCCGCTCTGTCTCTAGAACAGCAGAAAATTTCAAAATGTTACTTGTTGGAGGAACGTTCTGATGCAAACTAATATTGTTACATTAGGTCTGGGGTCTTCAATAATACTAAAGTCTGGAACACTGCCACAGAGAACAAAAATGTGTAAATGTTTTAATGTTATAATTGTGCACACTGTATAAAATTTAGGTAAGGTTAAGGATCAAAAACGAGAATTCCTAATTTGGGGTTTAAAATACAGGTGTATACCAAGCTAACAGAACAAAATTGTCTTTTACCTAAGATTTTAAGGGAACCAGGAGACTTTAAACCTCTCATAAGCAAATAGTTTCTGCAAAATTTTTTTCTCTTCTGTGGTAGAAAGGCAGGGTAAGCACAGTCACAGCTTTTTCCCCCAAAATTTATGATCACCTAGCTGAAAATATGTTGAAGTTCTCCATTTCTGTCCCGTCCTCCAGCACACTTTCTTTCTTTATCTGCTTTCTTTACTCCTTCAGTCAGAGACCATGCTTTAAGGTGACTGTGACTAGACAGAAATGTCCTTGGATACATTTGTTACCTTGGTTGAATTGGCTAGTCAAAATCACTGTTGAGGTTCCAGATGATTAATTTCACTGCAAAATCTAAGATGACAACCCAATACTTCTGTAGTCCTAATAGAAACTGCTTGCAGTTATGTATTTTTTTATACTGCTTTGCCTAAGAAACCAAAAAGTCTGCAGGTCAGAACTGTGGCAGTGCTGTGACATACAGCCTTCAGCTGTCCCTGTGCTAGTGCAGTTTCCATTTCCTACAAGCTCTGCTGACCATGTTGCCCAGTTTCTAAAGAAACAAGACAAATTCAAAACCATATACTTATATTTTGCTCTTTTTCCTTTTTTTTTTTTTTTTTTTTGCCTAACCCAAAGTATTTAAGATACAGTCCAATACAATGGAAAAAAAAAAAAAAAGTCTGTTTTTTCCTATTCTACTTATTATACAGGGAACTGTTAATCCTTTTTTTCTTTTTCTTCCTTACACTCCTTTCTTGTTGATAAATGTTAAAGTCTTTAAAAATGTGGCTTTGATCATCTCAAAACCAATATCAGGTGTATCCCAAATTAATTATATTTAGGGTGCTCACTGAAGGTGAGAATCCAGTCACTGAGAGATGCTGAAAAGTTTTCCTTGAAGTCTACCAATTACAGTGGTTTTATTTCGAAAAAAAACATTTATGTGATCATTTAAACAACAAAAATATATGACCTAGGAAGGATGAGTGTTAGTTTTCCAGTCTTGCTTTAATAAATTGCTAGTGATTTCTGCAGGTTCTTGTTTTCATGTACAAAATAGGAACAGTGCAATTGAAAATAAAACTTTCATGGATGATGAATCCCTTCTTACGTATCTGTGGAAAGCGGCAAAAGTTGAGGAACACTTCATACTGAAGTTCATTGATATACTAATGCTTATTAAAAGTTGTTTGCTTCTGTGTTCTCAAGATGACTTAGCAGCTCTCTCTAGTTATTCTTTCCCTTACACATCTAAGGGAAGCAGTGCAGTTGATAAAATCTTTATGAGCTCAAAATTTATGTCTCAAGATTTTACAGTCCTGATGAATATGTAAGGGTCTTTAAATTAATTTGTTGAGTGTTGTAATAAGTTTGAAACCCGATGGTCTGCATTCAGGATCATGTAAGTACCTCATTTGGAGTAATAGGCTGAAACTTAATACTTAATTTTCATTAGTATGGGAGATGCTGCACTAGATTCCTGATTAAATGTCCTGATCTAGTGAGATTTATAATTCATATTTTTGAACTTTACATATTTTGGCAAAGTCCGTGTTTAATCTTTCCAAGGAGAAGGGGGTGAACTCTCTGAGTGTTGGGACACCAAGGAATTTCACACTCAAAGCATTTCAATTTCAAAGGATGCAGATGGATACGCAGTGACATTTTCAAAAGCTGTAAAGTAGTCAATCAACTAAATCAACAATACTTTTCTGGAATTCAGAACCCCATGGTGATGCTTTCTCGAAGACAGTCTCTGAGTTTCACTGATTACCAAAGGCTTCAGTGGTTCAAAAACCACTTGTAGGTCATGAAATGTTTCACAAACTTTAGCTAGCATGATTTGGAATTCTTGATTTTGTTTAGTTTCAGTATTGTTTCATATGGTAATAATTTTTATGCACGTTGTGTTACATTTCAGAGTTGTTTGGAAGAAAGCTGGAGAAAAAAGCTGGTCATAAAATGATCCAGTAAGAGATGAGAAACGTATCTATTTTGTTTATGATTTGAATATGGCTGAAGTGGATAGATATGGAACAGTTCAATGTCCTGCATTGATTCGGCAGCATTTAGGTTCTGGACACTGGTGAGCATTTACTTCTTGCTTAATGTTACAATTTTTGTGTTGTGGTCCGTGATAGAATCCCTAAGACACATAGAAATAGAAACAGAAAGCTTCACAATGAATTGATTCAAGAGCAAAGCATATGCTCCCTGGAGGTTATAAACAGTTTTAGAAAAGAGAAGCAGAAGGGGCTATGGAGAGTCTTGGAAGGAAAGTATTCTTCAGCTGCTCCTGATGGAGCCTGGATATTGACCTCAGTGATTTACCCATTGAGAACAGAGATATCTGAGGTACAGAAACTGATTCACTAAATTCCAGTTTGCCAGATGTTTAGCCTATCTTTTTCCACCCTCTATCTTTTGTTTGCCTTGTAAAGGCAACAGACAAAATCCATAGAAACTTAATGATACTGGTCCAAATTAATTGGACTTTCTCTGCTATGAGAAAAAAAAAACCACAGAAGATGGCCATTGAAGTATAACTAAGTTAATTTGAGCAAATAAGGTGATTCCCTTCTTAGTTTACAAATGACAGTATACTGGTATCCTTTCACCAGATCTGTGTAAAAAATAGAGTTCAAAGTTTTAAATCAACTTATTAATATTTTATTTAATTTTTTTACAGAAGGACCAATATTTTGTGTAAATACTTAATTGCTATCATAAATGCATACTAGATTCTTGTTCATTTACAAGCACACCATTTTTCTCTAAAATGAAGAAAATTTGTGACTCATGAAGATACAATCTGGTAAATGATCTGGTGAGTAAAGAAGTTTTCAGACATTAAAAAAGCGAGTTAAATACACGTAGCTATTTTTCTGTGTATTGTCAAAAGAAGGTGCACAGACAAATAGGCAGGCATTCCACTCCATTAGGAGGCTGAGTGTTGAGTTCTCTGAGTATTCAGTTCTCTGCTTCTTCATCATGTGTTCAAGAATTTTATCCACACCCTTAAAACTTCTGTGTCATGGAATGTTCTTTTTTTCACTGGCATGTACACTGTGAGCTGACTATAGTTGTGATAAAGTGAGGCAATAATATCTGTGCTGTTCTTGCACCTTTTAGTGCAAATGAATTGTATAAGCTTTTTCTCCAGGTCATACTTCATCCCATGAAGGAATGACACCACATGTCAGCTGAATATCTTCCTAAGCCACAAGATCTGAAGACAAAAAAAAAAAAAAGGAAGTGACTGCTCAAATCTGAAACATTTTTAGCTTGGAGAAATAAATCTGGTCTAATTCAGAGACACACAAAGCTAATGTTTCAATGCTCTTCTGTTTTATTCCCAGAGCTATGTGCTATTTGAGCATTTTTTTGAAGTCTCAAACAGAAAAAAGTTCAAAACACTTTGGTTTTCTCACAAAGATTTCAGAGTTCAAATCTCAAAATTCCTACTGCTCAAAAGATATGATGCTTCTTTCTTTTGAATTATTTTGAATTCTTTTGAAATAAAACCAAACCAAAAATTAAAAAAAAACTCAACTTTACAAAACAAATCAAATTAGGAAAAAAAGCTGACCATACCATTCAGAAATATGAACATAACCATTTGAAAATCCTAAAATAGAGTAAAATTCTTTGCATGGGAAGAAATAGAATGCATTGTACTATGAAGTTCTAGGAAGGATGTGTTGATATAAGCAGGGAATGGCCATTTATGGCTTTTCCTTTTACAGTGTTTTTTTAAAGAGGGTACCTTCTTGGCCTAGTTCAGATGTACACTAACTTCTAAAGAAACAAGACTGTTCACATTTAGATAATTGGAACACAAATTGCCAGCAATTCAAAGCTTTTTTTTTTAATTTTATTTTTTAAGTGGCCTCCTTTTAATTCACCTGGAGCTGTGTCATCTGAAGAGCCAGAAACAATATCTATTTGATGATGTTGGAAATAAGGGAGCATTCCACCTCATATTCTGAGATTGTCTTTGATGGTTTTTTAATTACTGAGGTCTGTAAACTTTGTCTGCTCTGATCTGTGATGATTGTGTGCACTCTCAAATTGATTTGTACTTCCTTTGACCATGCTATGCTCATCCAAGTGTGTTTGGAGTGAGTTTTATTTTAAAAAAAATCTTTATCATCAGAATGTTTTGTGAGAAGGTAATATCTTAATTGCAACGGAAATTTTGAACAAAATATTATATGATAGAAATTGTGGGATTATTCTTAATTTTAAAATGTCAATCCTATTTTGATACTTCCATAGCTATTTGTATCTCAGATTTCTTGTAGTACAGAAATTATTCTTGAACTGAGATTAAACCTAGAAATGTACTGTGTTTCAGTGTTTGTCACTAATATTAATCAAACTATATTTTCTTTCTCAGTTATGATAGGCAGAACCTAACTATTAAAGAAATTCATAGTTGTCAGTATGTTGCTGATATGAATCCAATTGCTGGCAGCTTCACTATCAAACCTAGGCTCCAGGTATGGTTTGAAATGTCATATTATAGCAATCCTGTATTTAACACATGAAATAATTACTGTTTAGTTTTTCACTACAATAGGTAGGAGATGAAAGGGAATAGGAGAAAACGTAGAGTTTGAAATTTAGTACAGGTTCAAAATCTTGCTGTTGCTATAGCTAAACAGAAAGAGACATACCATATTTGTTATGGTCTTGAGAGTCCCCTGAATTTTTTAGCAATTGCAGTCTCATGTGGTCCTTCACCTGGCAGATGTGTCCTTGGGACTCATAGCCAGACATGCAACTGCTGTGGAACTGCATCAAGGATGAAGCTAGAATTTAAATCTTTGCTGTGACACACAAATATATTTATATTCACCAGGCTGTATTGTTATTTAACACTTCATTGACTCTTATTTGCTGTCTGATGCTGGAGAATCTTCATCTCTTTTTCCCTTTTTATTTCCAGAGACATTTTACGGTATTTGCTTCAACTTCCTCTCTTTTTGACTCTAAGACTAGCTGAGTTGGTTAGAGCCTGGTGTAAATAATGTCAAGGTTTGGGGTTCAATCCTTGTATAGACTATTCCAGCCGTAGTAAAAGCAGTCATATATCTTCACTAGGTGATAGTTCAGAACTTCCTACCAACTGCCATGAAGTTCCACTATACCTTTAATATGAGAGGTCTCTCCAGTGGCTCTCAGATCTAGCCTTAGGTTGATCTACCTAACAACACTCTATTATTGTTGCTCTTTATTATCTAATGACATACACTGGATTGTGGACTAATGAAGAACAGATGTCTTTTGTGCAAAGTACAAGATAGACCCTGCCCTAAGGTGACTGTGGTCAGGTAGATGACATGTAGAAAGGTGAGGAAAAGAAAGGTATTTTGGAGAAAAAGAGCAATGGTTTGCAAAGTTTCATATACTTTTTTTTTTTTTTTTTTTTGAGAAGAGAAGTCAATGTTTCAGAGGGAAGAACAACTTTCTGAAGACTAGGTAGGACAAAACAGAGACTAAAGAAGCTCTGAATCAATAATTACAGTATCACAGAATCATTTAGGTTGGAAAATACCTTTAACATCAATGACTCCAACCATTAGCCCAGCACTGCCACATCCACCACTAATCCATGTCCCTAAGTGCCACATCTACACATCTTTTAAATAACTCCAGGGTTGGTAACTCAGCCACATTCCTGGGCAGACTGTTCCAGTGCTTGACAATCCTTTCCATGAAGCAGGGGCAGAAACCAGTAGCCAGACACCAGAGCAGAGATTAAAGAGAAAAATAAGAAAAGGTTATAATATGGTCAGTTTGATTGTAGGTTGAGCAGTGACTTCCTACACAAAAAAATTATTGTTCTTTAGTTTTAGGTGGTTTAAACATAAACAGTCACAGATATAAACAGCTTTGCTTGTAGTTTGTTTGGAGCCTGTCTGTCTGGATGTACTGTGCAAATGCTTTGAGCCGTTACTTGCACCTACTTTTAGTCTTTCAGTGCAGAATGTGTGGGTACATCAATCACTACATTATTGTAATGTTTTTTCTTGAGAACACTTTTCATGTGCCCTTCTTGGGGAATTTTTTAACTTTTATTTTTTTCTCTCACTGTGTGGTAGGATGTGGAAGACCAAGCGTAGCTGCAGCCTTGGGTCATCTATTACCGTTCTTCAAATGCAGAGCAGACTCTCATTGCGAGCTGGTGAAAGCACAGGAACTGCTGAGTAACATGCTTTCTAGGAACTTCTCAAGCTACAGTAAACTGCATGCCTCTATGAACCTAGGCTTATTTGAGGGTGGCAAGCAGCATTTGTAAGCAGAATATCATCTATAAAGGGAGCAGGTAATTCATCATGATGCTGCCAATGTTTGCATGGAGTTGCTTTTCACTGTTCAGAAGTTGTGGCACTGCAGACTCATAATGCTCTTATTGGAAGGCTTATGCAGGGCACTATGCAGCAATAGTGTTGATAAATACACTTTATTGATGCTGTTATAGAAGAGTAGATTGTGGCTCAGTGTTAAAACTAACCTTCATTTCGTTTGTTTAAATAGAAATTCACCCTTTTTTGCACTCCATAGAAGTTTACACCACTTATTTTCTGAGGTTGAAAGTCTATAAAGATGTAGACTAAGTCTGCCTTATCTTTTAAGTAATTAATGATGTAGCAGGCCTTTATAAGAAAAGCAATATTTATTTTTTGTTTCCAAGAAAGGGAAAATGCTTTTAAAATTAGATGAGTTCAAAACAAGGAGAAGTAATACCTTAAGCATATACTAAATAATGTTTTTACATGGCAGACTGGAAGTTGCTTTGCTGGCTAGCCTTGTACTTTTTAAAATTTAAACCAACCAAGACTTCTAAGTGTCATCATAGATTTATTTTATTTATCCATAGCTTTTTTCATATGTAGGTTGACCTTATCTCAGTTTAATGTAATTTGTTTTTCTTATGTCAGGAAATATCTTAGTACCCATTATGGTCCAAAATCTCAGCTTCTGTTTCTGAAATCTGATTAACTGCATTTGCTTTGTTTTCCTGCATGGAAGAAAACCAGCCAGTTTTCAGAAGATGAAGTGGAGATTTTACTGAATAAGTGAGGCACAGAGTTCATTGTTGCCCCTTGTCATTATTTGTAATCTTTCTTGAACATATGCAGTCATTCTAGTCATGCGTAATATCAGTGATTTCCAGAAAGAGACAGAGGCCCAGGCTGGCAGAGATTAGTTTTGTTAAAGCAGTTTCTATTATTTGCAGTGTCAAATGGTTTAACACACAAACTTTTCTTCTCATTGAGTTGGACTAGGATTTCAGTGTCATCGTTTTTCACTTTGCACGTAATCAGGCAGGAGCTATGTAAGAGAAGACACTCTTCACTAAGCAGTCTATTGTAGAAGTTTCTCTCCAAGAGGATTAAAGAAATGCTTAAATTACAACGATAATCATATGGATCTTTCATAGGGACTGTAGATTTTGTTAGGCTGATTTAGGGGTTGATGTGATAATCATCAGAATTGCAGACAGAAACCTTCTCAGGTGTCACTAGTTTTGCTTGAAAATGGTGGTAAGCCATTATCTTCTCTCTGAAGTCTAGTGACCGAGAGTAGTACCTCAGTTTGCCAAATAAAGTGGCAAGGTGCCTTAGCCTTACAGTTTGGCAGTCCTGCAAAAGTGATTGTGAAATTAAATCCTGTAAATTTTTTCCTGCACCTTTTATGTTTGTGGGGGTTTTTTTATGGATCCATTGTGAAATCATGAATAAGGCTGACAAAGTTCTACAGTGAAGTCAAAGAGAATTGGCTTCCAGTAATGTTTTGGTTGAATGCATTTCTAACTCTTTATTAGATGCAACCAGATTAGACACATTATCCCTTTATTTAAGAAGGTTCTTAACGTTTTTTTCAGGGGTTGCTTTTTTCAGTAGCACGAGACACAGAGAATGAAGGGGATGCTTTTTGGTTTGTTTTATTTATACATGGGGAAAAAATTAAGCATAAGGTCCAACTTGCTGCCTAAGCTCTAATCTGCTGAATTAGACTTTCATCCCTTAGAATCTGTATCTAAATTAAAAAAAATAAAGATTTGAAAATATTTTAGGTGTTATTATGAATTACTAAAATATCAATTACAAGAGAATTCTTTTAATGTCTAAAACATAGTTTTTTGGCAGAAGAATTACCTCATTACACATATTTCAAAATTTTAGCAATTAAATTTTGTCTGATATGGGAGAAAATTCTTATCTGGCCTCATTCATCCTATAGTATCCAGTGATCAGCCAAGAAAAACATGCTTTAAGTAGTCTGGGCTCAATATTCCAAGAGTAAATTGAAGTTTGATGCAAATTTTTCATTAGGTGATTTATTGTCCTTCAGCCTTTGTAGTGCAAACTGCAAGACATAAAATTCTCATGTGCTTCTAGGGTCCAGTTAACCTCTGTTCAAATTAACTAGGTCTCTGTTCTGAGTCCAGTCAGGGCCCATTGGGATCTTGGGGTGATGCTTTGGAGCGACTCAGTGTAAAGAACAAGCAATCAGACAGCTCTGGTCACTGTAGAGGTTAATGTAGACTAACCATATTTGACAAAGGAAAAGAACTTTTTTTTCCACTTACTCCAATATTGGTAAGAAATAAAAAGCTGATGTGAAGGTAATGTACCTTTAAGTGTCAGGAGAACATTACCAAAAAAATAGACGAAAAATAAAAAATAATAAGGAAAAAAGAAAAAAGCAAGTGTGGTGCAATAAAAAGAAACTTAGAAACTTGACTAAGGATGTTGTTGAAGTCTACTTTACTTTACTGGTGTTCTGTCATCAGGTGACGAATCACTTATTTCCTAGAATTCCCTAGGGGTTGTGCACTTCTGATTGGAGTAGGTGGTAAACGGAGCTTGTCGAGGCTGGCAGCATACATCTGCTCCCTGGAGTTTTTCCAAATCACACAGAAGAAAGATATGGGATGCAGGACCTCAGGGTAAACTGGTAGATACTATTTGAATCTGTTGAGTTCACTGCTTCAAGAATGTGGTTTGTTGTTGCACAGACTTGATAAAATCACAGGCAAAACAGTAGAATTTGCAGTAACAACCCCTGTGGTTTCCAGGACCTCTTGTTTTCTCTATTTTTTAAAAATGGGTGGGCAAAATGTATTTTAGTGTCTGTTTAAATGCTTCACAGATTTTAGTAGTTTTTCCACTTTTTCCAAGGCAGCTACTTTGTAGATTACAAAGTTGTGGTTGGAGTTCTGGTAGTTAGCAATTTGTTACAAATTTTTTCACATCATTGAACAGGTATTGATTTAGGTGTATAAAACTGAAGTGGGTGAACATAAGAAGAAATGTTCTCCTGTCGCATAGTGTCAGTTATTTAAAGTGTCCATATGCAAAGGCAAGGAATATAGTTCAGTAAGTGCTCTTATCAGGCTTACTGTCTATCTGTGCCCTATCTATGTGAGCAAACAGTGAAGGAAGGAACATTTTCTTCCTCTTCACCCCATGTGGACAACAAACAATAGTTCTGAATCTCACACATGGCCAAATAGTGATCTGATTATGGCCGGATTTGGTGGATGGCTGTCCCCAAAAAGCCCTTCTGTTAGCCTTGGGCCACGGCCAAACCACCACAGGGTGTGTAGACCAAGGCTTTTTAAGCCTTTGGCTTTCGGAGGGAGGTACATGTTGTTCTGCTTTGAAAAATGCTGTGTGTATTTCAGTGTCCTCATGGTGTCTAACTTCTTGTGCCCTCCTTCCCTCGTCAAATGAGGTGCAGTGTAAGATGTGGGCTTAAGTGGTCATTTCCCCCATGCTGTTTCAAAGCAGGGAAACTTTTAAGCCTCTGTTAACAAGCCTGAGGATTTGCCTTGCTAAGTTGTGTGGCAGCTTGTTCATAACAGCCAGCATTGACCTTATCCTGTATTTCAAATGTGACTGCACTCAAATGCAGCTCATGTGAGTTGTTTTCTTCCTGGAAACCCAAGCCAAAAAGCAGTCCATATATGTACTACTATTAGCACAATGGTCCCAGCCATGTCTCCATCTTGGACATAGCCAAAGTAACAGTGCAGTAGACCACACTTCAGTTTTGTTGGTTTGGGGTTTTTTTCACATGAGAAAGCCTTCCTAAATAAATTCACTAAAGAAAAAACCAAGTCTTTCAGAAACAACAGAATTTAAAATGGATCTGACTCTACAATGCAATTCCCAGACATTATTGGTATAGTCATATCTGTTCTTGATGAGGACTTTCATGGCTGCAATATCCCTTTCTGGTACATTCATGAGAGGATTTCTTTGATCTAACCACTAGGTCATGTCAAAATATCTGTGTTTGATATGGAAGAAAAACACAAACTGCATTTCCCTTTGGATGTTATGTAGCAAGTTAGCGACATGTAAATAAAGTGAAAAAAAGTAAAGAGAGGTCAGCAATGTGCTGCCATCTGCTAACATGCATTTCACACTTTTTCTGTATCAACATTTTAACAGATTATGAGTGATTGCCTCCTTTCCTTACAGGTAGATCTTGCCAGTTTGTACATCAAGACTGGTGCCAAGAACATGCCAACAGTGTTTTTGCTGACAGATGCCCAAGTTCCAGATGAACGCTTTTTTGTGCTGATTAATGACTTGTTGACATCAGGTGATTAAACCAACACATTTCTTGAAAGATCTTTTCCAATGACAAATGATCTGTGTTTTCATTGAACTTTAAAGAGATTATTTCTCTTTCAGGTATTTACAAAGAGAGCTTTTAGAGAGGCCAAGTCAACCCATACAACTTGAGAATTGAGTCTAACTTGCTTAAGAAAGAATTTCCCACTGAGAAGACAAATTGTTGAGGCTAATCATGCCTAAGTGCATTGATTTGGGGGGAAATGGAAATCTCTCTTTGACTTAATGCTA
>JAWWES010000081.1:30899237-30953081 GCA_035583135.1 Lophotriccus pileatus
TTGCTTAGGTATGATTTCACTAATTTTAAGCACTGTCTTCAGGACTGCGCAAGTGTAACATGCAGCAATTCAGTTTCACCCATATTTTGAAGATCAGAGAATCTGGATTCTGATTGTGGGGATCTGGAGATAGGATGGAAGAAAATTGAGAATAATATTCAGCACAGTTGGAGTGCATCTTGAAAGATTTTGTAAAAAGTTACCATTTACTTTTGCAACCAGACTTATAAACAATTCACTGACAGCCTGCAAAAAAGGAACCTCTATTCTGAGGCACACAATAATTCATGAGTGAGCTTCCTGTCAGGGCAAATACTTTTGCCATTTCAAAAAAATGTCATTTCCTTTCCCTTAAAGAAATAGAAAAAGTTCTTTTTAGGCAAAGAGGCATAGGGAACTGGAGAAGACACTTTTGTGACTGGATCTGTCTGGGATCAGCATAGCTCTAGTTAAGTGCTTAAACCCCACTGGGCTAAATATCATGTACATTATTAGTCATGTGTTGTATAAGGCTTCTCTTATCTACTCCTTTATCTTTTCCAGATCTGTTCAGTGATGAAGACTTAAAGGTCATAGTTGCAGGAGTCAGCCCTGGACCTGATGGACAACAGAGAGCACTGCTGCAGGTTTGTTTTGAGTAATGGCTGCAGTTGAAAGTAAGGCATATTTCAGCGGCAAGAAACAGTGATGAGCTGATCAAAATAGCAACATACTTCAGTTATCTCATTACCCAGCATATGGTGGCATACTTCTCTTGAAAGCTTGCTCACTGACATGTGGCACTCAATTTGCCTCTCTCGTGTTACCCCTGTAATTTGCCTCCCTGTGAGTTTTACTCCATTGACGTCCTGCCTTTCATAGGAAAGTCATGTAGCTGCTCTGTGTCTTGGTTTCATGCTCTTATGTCTTGAACATGGTGATGTACTTCCAAGGGAAGTGAGGTGCTGATGAGGAGTTAGTGATGCTGTTAATGCAATTATAAATATGTTCCCTAATATGTTTCCTAATTACACATGCAGTAATTCTGTTTGTGTACTCAACTCTTAAACATTTGAACAAATAGTTGAAATTTCACAAAAAATGTTAATTCATTATGCTTTTCCTACACCATTTAAAACTGGAAAAATAAAAACATCCATGTAGCTTTTAAACCTGTAGTTTTCAGGTTTAAAACTGTTTAGTGATACACATTAATATGATACCACAGTTGCAACAGGTGTCTCTCCTAAACTCTGTTTAAGAGAAAATGTTGTTGAGGCAGACTGTAGTTCTCTCCTGAAAGCAAAAGTGCAGAAAACTGGGTTTGGAGTGGCATCTTTAGGAACTTTCAGTTTATGTAGGCTTCAGTTTCACACATGATCTAAAACTTCTGTGTAGCTTATAAGAAAATGAGAAGTCTGAAATCCATTAACCCTCTAAAAAAGAGAATGTTTTGAAAGGGATATATGCCTTGTACTTTGTGCATTAAAATGACCTGTTTGATTTGGGATGAGAAGAGCCTTCCCATAGCAGATTATTCTACAGTGGTCTTCTGTGTAGGCTTTTTTCTTCATTTTCTGAAATGTTTAACCACCACTGATATAAAGGCCATTCTGATTTGATTATGAGGTTTTTATCAAGTTCTTACACTTCGATTATGAGTTTTATATTGAGTTCTTACACTTTTTACACACACACCCCCCCCCGCTGAACTATTCTTTTTCCAATTCTGCTTTAGTTTTGCTGATATTCTCTCTTATCTCTAACTCTGCTGCCATTACTTCTGTCCCTCCACAAATTTATTCTGTAACTTAAAGGTTGCTGGAGACCTGTATGGAATCTAGTGTAATATATTCTGTATTGTTTTCATTTTACAGACTTAAATAAGGTGGTCGATAGCGGTGCTTACCTTCTGCATATCTCTTTCTGACAGTGCTGTTTGTCTCTGTTTCACGGCTATTGTGTTTGTGCATGGTTTTTTCTGAAAGGACAAAGGGAAAATTATTTCTAATATCTCTCTCAATTTTCTCTTTTCACATTTTTTCCCTTTTTGTTTTCCTTGTTCCTACAGTAATTTCTTAATTTATTTTATTTTTCGTTTTTCATTTTAAGGACTTTTTGAAAGGCAACTTTCAAACGCCTTTTGCCTTGCAACCATTTCACCAGTCACCCACTGTTCAAATTAGAGCTACTGGAGGCAAGAACAGGAAATATCTATTCATGTTGCAGAGAAGCAGAGACATTATAGTACTGAAGGAGACATAAATTTTGTGAGTCAACACGCTGGCTAATACCTATATGAACTTTTAGTTAGTGCTGGGTGACCTATCACCTCCTCCTTTGCCTATATTTGAAGAATAAAATATTAATATAATGTGAAAGAGAACAGAAGGGACAATTTTGACTGTTTTATAATGTTAAAGCAGAGTGAAGTGATATAGTCTCATTTCCCTTGTGCCCACTTATAATCTTAAATTCTGCAGTTCTGTTTATGGTGAGGAATCTGTCGCTGAGGAACCAAAACTACCCAGTGCTATTCTTTGAATCACCATAGCTCTTTGGGTTTGTGTTGATTTTGTTTTGACTGTTTTCAATCTGGACCTTGCAATCCATTCTGCTGTTAACGTACTGAGAACGTCATGTATGTAGGTGCAAATTTAAATTGTAAGTATGTCAGGTGAAGACAGTGGATTGCACTTTTATAAAATATGGGTCCACAACTGAAGGGTATGTGAGGACGTACACGCACCTCAGAATTTTGAAAACTTTCATGATGAATCATGAAATAAATGATAAAGGAAGAATGCTGCTCAAGCAGATAAATTTGATGGTCAAACGCTGTAAAAGTTAATGTGCTGACAGTTCTAAGGCACACATAAGAAGTTTCTAAGGCTCATTGATTTTACTGGAGCTCCAGAAGTTTTTCAGTATCTCAAATCTCTATGCAGTAATCACTCTTAAATACCCTGCACATGACCAAAATTTCTTGGAAAAGTAAGGGCCAGAAGAAGCAATTATTTCTTGAAAGCATGGATATGAGATCAGTCAGTCATGGTGTCTCTTGAGATCCATCTGATTTTATTTCATTCTTTTGGTCATGGTAACCCTTCAATTTTTCCCCAAAAATGTGAACATCATGCCTAAATGCCTTGCAGCCCTCATACCCTACATAGACATGTTCTCAAGTATACTCTTCCCAGTAAGCATACTCTTTGCATCATTTCATATTTGCATGTTTTTAAAGTTCTCATCTCAGTTTCCTCAGTGTTCTTAAACATTACTATATATTCCAAAGCCAGACATGTTAAATGGGGTTTTTTAAACTGAATCTCTGTTATTCAGTCTGGGTGCAGCCAGTTTACTTCATGAGCTGCTGGTCTACTACAAATACTTGCTTCTCCTTCCTTGAACAAGTTTCTCCATTGTGTATGTTCCTCATGTTTCAAAGTTTGCAGTTCCTCAGTGACTTTTGTGAAGTCTCATCATTAAAAACTAAATTTGCTAGTTTCAGAGGAAGACCATTTCTCCAATTTCCTTCCAACTTGGCATGACTGCTTTAGTCATTGCATCCTTATAATGGTCTCCACTTTCTACAGTCCTGTCAGGATTTAGCTGGCTCCCCATTTTCTATGGCATTTAGCAGTACAGTAGTTTCATGCTTTAGTCCAAATTAATGTCAAACATAGGCAGAGTGGGTGTCCTGCATTGCCACAGGCAATCTTGTCCATATTTTTACTATTACTTTTCTTTTAAATGATTGTCTTTCATTTCCAAATCCTCTTTTATTAGGACACATTAGCCTTTTCCTTGCGGTCTGTTTCACCACTGACAGAACATCTATTTTTATCTGTGAATCTGAGAGGAACTTGTGAAGGCCCATCAGAGCTCAGCTTTTGGCCAGCTCTCATGATTTTTTTCCTTTGAGGGCATAAATATACATGTCTATCAGCTTGACTGCTTTAATCCCAGACAAAAAGAACTATGTTTTTAGGGTTTCTGATTCTATGCTAAACTAATAGTGACCCCAGGGTTTTTTTTTATTTTGGGGGTTTGTTTGGGGGGGTTTCAACTGGGGGGTTTTGTGTGTGTGTTTTTTTGGTTTGGTTTGTTTTTTTCTTTTTCATTTTGTTTGATTCAGTGGGGAATAACTATCAAGGATTTCTAAGTTCTGCAGCACATAAAACATCTGTTTCTGCAGTTGGCAGGCCCTTACAATAAGAGTTCCTGTTTCTCTATGAAAACCTCCAGGCTTTTCTATTTGGATGTCAGCCATCTCTTCTTGAGTACTCAGAGAGCTGACTTCTAAGCATACGTCTGTATTGGTAAATTTATGAAGGGCATTTTGTGGTCCTGAGGACTAGTAGCATGACAAAGCTGGCATCCATTATGGCTTAGCTTTCCCCATGCTGTGCTTGAAAAATGATGGTAGTGGCATAGAGCTGGTCAGGACGTATTCCTGGTTTGTACAGCCCCTCACTGCTGATGCAGCACTGCGTAGTTTCATATGGGAAAACCGTGCGAGTGGGTGCACCAACATTTAAATAGGATGTGCCCAATCAAAGCAGTGGTCAAGCATGTGCCAAGGCACTCTTCAGTTGTCTGTCTTGCTCTGTTTGAAGCACTTAATGAGCCTAGAGACCTTGCATATCTGAGATAAGCAGGAGGAGGTTGAGCCAAAAAAATATAGTGTAAGAGATCCATCTGTAGTCAGAGTGACACGTGAGTGTGAAGCTCAAATGGGACACTTGAGAAAATAGGGGGGTTGTGTTCTTAGGAGTGGTGAATGCTACATGGAAATTGATATTGATTTCACATTATAACGGTTCTTTCTTCCACAATGATTATCTTAATTATTCAGTTATGCAAATTTAAATCTAAAAAATGACAGGTGAATGATTCTTGCATAGTCCCTCTTAATCCACATTTCTTTCAAAGAAAATGATGGGTCTGTCTTGGAGAACTTCCTAAATTTTTCCATTATTATGTGAAATATCTTCTCTGTAGTATTTATATCCTGGTTTTCTTGCAAGACACTCTCCATTTCTTACAAGGAGAATTTCCTATAAATGTTTTTTTCTCCTCTGTCAAATTAAACAGTAATGTATGGCCTGGACAGAAGATAAATGTTTTTTAAAATAAGGCCTTCTTG
The DNA here is from genome assembly GCA_035583135.1 of Lophotriccus pileatus. NCBI lineage: Eukaryota > Metazoa > Chordata > Aves > Passeriformes > Tyrannidae > Lophotriccus > Lophotriccus pileatus. Next base: position 30,904,366 of record JAWWES010000081.1, read on the forward strand.
CTTATGCAGAAATTGTTCAAAATATAGTTGGTAGTAATTACTCAAATTTCATCACAGCTCACTTGTTATCAGACCACATGGAATTTTCATTATTCTGCATGCAAAGCAAGCAGTGCATAAGGTCCTTTTTAATATAGGGAACTCATTGGGGGGAATGCAAATGAACCCCAAAAACATGCCATATCCAAACCCCCAAAACATATCAAATCTATATCTGATGTGAAATTACCAAGCTTCACTAAACTAAAGGACAAGGAGAAGGTATGCTGTGGTGAGGTTAGTCTTTTTATGACTAACTTTTGAAGTGCATTTTTTGTTGTCTACAAAAAAATAATTAACAAAGAGATAGTTATCTAATCAGGGTATTACATTATATCCAGGCCTGTGCTGGAATTTCCTGCCTAACAATACTGTATAGTAAAAATCTCTCAGTTGTAACTTGGTGTTTTCAAGGAAAGTAATGGAAATTATAAATTGTGTGTTTCAGTTTGAGCTCTAGGACTAACTATTCCAAGAAGTAATTTTCCACATATGAGCAATGTGAGCAGTGTAGGAGGGTGTAGAAGATGAAACTTCAAGCAAGACTGTGTATGGTTTCACCTTTGGAGGTGTGATAGATTCAGTTTGGCACCACTGCTATAGCAAGGGCACTCGTAGAAAGCATGTCAAAGCAGAGACAGATATCTCCAGGCTCTCCGTTACTGCTTCTATCAGAGCAGAGAGGAGATGCAGATCTTAGAAAGCAGCTACTAGTGGAATAGAAGAGGAAAAAATTAAATGCCCTAGGCTTTAACACTACTTACCATGTGTCTTGGTGTTACAGTTGAACAAAGATTTTTTTCAGAAAATGATGTGACCTGAGGGAGAAACGGTGTCTAACTGAAGCATACATGGTGTAACCAAGAAACAAATTCAGGAAAGTGCTCAAGGTTTTTGCGAATCGTGAAACAGACTTAGCAGATTCTTCCTGTACATTTCTTCTTTTTCTCTGATTCAGAGTGTTAGTGTAGAGAACATTTATTCTTATATCTTTTTGACTTTTTCTTCTGTATTTGCCCTTCTTTCTCATCAGCCTGACAAAATTTTGCAGTAAATTCCAAGATCTTTCTGTATCTTTATACAGTTTTAGTGTAATTTTCAGCACTTGGCTAGAATTCTTTGTGGATATTTCTGCCATTTGCCTCTTCATGATGAACACATTCAAAATAGGTAATGTTTTCTTCTGTACCTTAAACCAACTTGCTGATTAGCCTGTCTTCGTAACATACCTGAAAAACCTGGGCTCCATTGTGTTTTTGCATGGGTGTCTACATTTCTGCCTAAGTTCTTGGATGTGGAGGAGAAAGGACAAACACTGTGGTTCAGCATAAAATCCAAGCTTTACAATATGTATAAATGTCCCAGCAAACGTTTTCTCTTCAAGGGCTGTTTCTGAATAATGGTAAAGATTTCTTGGTTTGACTTTGTTCTACAGTCTAGCTTGTTTGCATAAATTCTTGTCCTGTGTTTGCCACTGCAGAGATGCAATTTTAGAAACTGTGAGATAGTGGCAGTTCTTTTCTGTTTGCCATGTAATCTTCTTTCCAGATACCATTGAACCTTTTTAGTATCTATTCAGCACTTCACTCTCTGACTGCTTTAAAACTCAGTGAAGTATTGTCCCAGGTCAATCTCTTCCTTTCTTCACTCCTTTTTTTTGGTTCTTTTCTTTCAACATTCTGTTTTTCTTCCTTTTCTATCCAGTTTTCTCTTAATAGGTATGTCAATTCCTAATTAGTCCAGAAAAAGAATAAACTTTTCACTTCTCTGGCATGCCTGACTGGGCTCTGTCTGGGCTTTTGTGGCTGTTGGACAAGTTATAAACTCTTCTGAAACCATTTGGATGTTTTCTACTGGAATTAACAATGTCAGTGCCATATGGTTTGAGAAGCCCTGTACAATAAAAATGGCTCCTTGACCAAGAAGTGTGTAGGAGAAACTCCAGTCCCATCTTAACAGCTTGATGTTTGTCATTTTGCCAATGAATGAAGAGCAAATACAATGGCCAAAGCATGTGCTAGCTGTAGTAAGTAGGTCCACAGATATAACTGAGGACTAAAATAACCCTTCCTTCCCAGATGTGAGTTACTTTGGGTAAGCTTGGTGATATCAAGAGCCAATCACAGTTTTATTTTCCTTTGAATGTTTTAACCTACCCTTTTTGGACATCTCTTTTCACTTTTGTAAAGGCTTGTCCCTAAAAATTCCCATGCAAACTAAAATCCAGATCTCCTTTTCTACCTACTCTTTTAGAGGGGTTGCACTGTGTATTAAGTGTAAGGAAGAGGCTCAAATAAATTTAGAAACTCAAGAAGTGGGTTTCTGCAACCATGACCAGCTGAATGTGCACCTTCTGGCTGTCTGCATGCCAGCCATGCCTGTGCCTGCATTGTCATCTATAGCTATCAAACTGAATAACGGATGCCAACATGGATAGAGAGGAAGGAAACTGCAAGTGTGCTATGTTTGTACAATGGAAAAGGAGCAAAACCTTTTTGCCAAGGTCACTGATGAAGTTTATTAGCTCCAAATTTGGTTTGGAGTCTTAGCTGTTCACTGGCTGTTGCTGGCCCACGGCTAATTGTACACCTCTCTTTGATGGCCTGTGATTCTTTTCTCTCCCTTTTCCCTCCTTCCTCTCCAGAGATTGTTCTGTGTTTCTTTCCAGCCAGTGCCGCCCTATGAGCATGAGCTCGGAAGTTCCCAGCCATGGTTAAGCGCCCTGCTATTGACTGGTTTCATGAGTGGCCACAGGAGGCCCTTTGCTCTGGCAGCAGGAGGTTCATTGAGTAAGCTGAGGGGGTCGAGGTACAGAGTTTCAAGCTCATCAGTTTTCTAAGAAAGCAACGGAGATCACTGAAAGATCAATAACAGAATAAGCTGAAAAAAAACAATGATCTTTTTACTCCTTCTTGCATACTCATTGCCTTTGGTGTTGTTCAAGCTCACCCCTGCTAAAAGCTGAATTTTTATGGTATGTCACTGCCTGCTTCCTTCAGCAGAGTTTAGAGAGCTGTCTGGCACAGGCAGAGAAGTGAGGGGAAAAGAGGCATTTAATCATCTTTGCAGAATCCTTCAATTCTAGGCAGTTTAGCATCTTATAGATACAGAGCTTATTTAACCATTTCCAATGGAGTTAAATATATTCAGTAGTGCTGTAGCAAGTGAGGCTGAAATACTGCAGTGCACAGTCCAGGGGAACTAAAGAAGAGTTTTCCCCTCTATTCAGCTATTAGACAGGTGAAAATTTCCCCTGTAAGGAGAACCCATGGCTCCACCTGGCAAATGCATTTAAGGTTTTAATATCTAGGCAATTATTCTCCCTTTGTTCCTGATTGACATGTTCCTGATAGAGTGTGACTTGTTTGTTTTCAGAAAAGGAAAGCAAAACCTCACATGTTAGTGCATTTCCTTATGGGGAAAAGGAATACATTCATATTATTCTAAGAATTTTATCATGCTGCCTCTGTTGTCCCTTCCAGCGTGGGACAACACTGTCATGCTGGCAGTGAGACTGGCAGACTTATTCATGTAGACCTAGAACAGATTTAATTTCCTTTAGTGCTTGCAATTGCAGTAGTTTCATTGTTATATTTGGGACTGTTTATTTGTATAAGGGATTTTTAATCATGGTAGGCAAGGACTTCAGGAATGCCCAAGGAAGAGCTGTCTGGTTTTAGTCAAGGGTGACATGAGGCAAATCTCTGCATTTACAGCATTTATTTTCCATTCGGACCCATACAAAATACTTGGAGTCGTCGTGAAATTGAGAAGGAATGGGGAAGGGGTATCTGAGGCTGCTTCCAGGGAACCCCCGGGCATTTCCCCTCCCCGGGGCTATATGGGGAGCCGGCCTGCGGAATCCGATCCAGGTTCCCTGGCTGCCGGCCCTGCAGCGCTCCGGCGGCACACGGATGCCTCCTGTAGGAATGCAGGGGAGAGAGAGATGTTTGCAAATAAACCAGGCACTTGTATGTTCCATCGTCTCCTTCTGCTTTATTTTAACATAGCCTTACAGTATCATCAGGATAGTTATTTGTTGTCTGGTGAGCTGGAAGAGGGGAAGGGGGTGTTAAGTGCATTAATTTTTGAAGTGATACCAACTTCTTATTTGAAAGAAATGGATAGGATTGCACGGAGAAAAGAAGATAGAATTTATTTTGGTTTCAATATATTGCTTTTTCAGATCCTTAACTGAGAGGACTGTATTTTTCTTCTGTGAAAATACATCTGGTCATCAGAATTCAGCCTTTTAATATTATATATAAATAAATCATTATCATATATCCCATATAACAATTCATAATATATTTAATGTATAATATATTGATAAACAGAGGGTTTATTTTTAAATTTTTCATAAAATAATTAGGCTCTATATTCCTCTATAATTCTTTTTTTTAGACACTTAGGAAATATTTCACTGATCTTAGCAACTGTTGATGAGTTTCTTTTTTCTCATTGGTGTTAATTGCTCCTGGTAAATATCTTTCCTGTTTAATTCCCAACAAGAGACATAAATGTCGACTAACAAAATAACATGACACATTATTGAAAGTGAGTTAAGGTTTCTGTGCTGTCCATATGCCTAAAGCAGTACAGGGTGCCTAAATCATGTCTGCATGTGCAGCCTATGAGAAGACCAACAGACAAGAGTGCAGAATTCAAAGAAATGTTAGGATGAGGAAAGGGAAAGATTTGAAAGTGATGGGAAAAGGAAGCTCAGAACAGAGGCATTGTAGTAACAGGGAAACTACAACAATATTACAGGTGGGGAGAGATGGAGAACTAAGCCGTGAGAGAAAGGAAAAAAAAAAAACAAAACTGAATCAGAACAGTAGGAGAGGAGAACAGCAGGGAGTCTGGGGAGGAGTAAAAGGAAGATGAAGGGATGAGGAACACAGAAAACCAGTTAGTAAAGAGAGGGGCAACCAGACAGTTACAGAGAGGCTGGGTGGAAAAAGACCACCCTAAATGAGAGGGAATCTTACCCAAAGTCTGCACCCCCTCTCCATCAAAGATTTATGGGAGGTGATCTCCTCTCCTTCTCTCTAGTGCTGATGTGTTAATATCTTTTTTTAGATACTTCAGGAAAGCCTTTTTTCTTAGTAGAGAAATCTTGTTAGCTAGGGCTCCCATATGCCTGGGCTTCTGTAAAATACTGTATGATTGATCAGCAGGGTGAGGTCTATTACTGACTATTTTAGCAGAATTGACATTTAGCTCCTAATTGTCCTTTTTCACAGTTTCAAAAAATGGAGAAATAGTAATTGATAGGGGACTGATTTTGTTTATTGATGTTTAATAATATTACAGATTATTTTTAATTAGGGTTCCTTGAAGTTAAACTAATGATTTTTTTCCCTTAAGAGTTCAATACAAATATGATATCATGTTTAAATTGCTTTGACAAAGACCAGAAAAATTCTGGGTTTAAATGGTGAGGAAAACCATAAAAAAGTGACAGTGATTGTGGGAGTTGAGAAGGAAGTTTTTGGGGTTTAAGTTTTATTTTTTTTCTCTATGTCTTTATTTTCAAACCTATTACTTTTCTGGAAGGTACAGTTTGTCCAGGAAAAGAAGTGGGGTAGATTGAGCTTATCAGGGAGACAATGAACTGCAGCATCAGTATGCCCTATGAAGGGTATTGTGAACATCCCTTTTACCCTGTGTTAAAGTATCTGAACAGGAAGAACAAGCGATCATCCCTAATTATGGTGCCTGTTGAAAGTAGACATTGTGAGATCCTTTTCACCTGGAAGGACATTGGTCAATGTGTGGGTTAAGGAAAAGAAACAGTGAGTTCAGAGGTATTTGAAGGAAAATAGAGAGTATCAGAAATTTAATCAATTCTGATGTCTTTGATTTCTTGGGAGAGAAGAGAGGAAAAGAGCCCTCTTCTGTTTCAGTACTCAAATTGCTGAACCTAATTTTAAGAGAGCACAAGAAAAGAACAGGGTGTAGCAGTTTTGAAATCCATGTATTGAGTTTAGCAAATCTACAAAGATGCCTTTATACCTCATTTGATATAAAACATGATCTACAGTATTTTAAAATAATCTGTGTCCAAATTCAACAGGACAGGCAACCTCCCTTTCTTACTTTCAGTTGGTTTCACATATCAACACTGAGTCTAGAATAAAAGAATCAGGATTGTTTAATCCACCTCTTGAAAATAGCAGCCATGTACATCTCCTCTGAGTATTTTATTGTCACCAAGTTTTATGCTGCCTCTCTGCTGCTTAGCACCAAACAGCACACACTGTTAAGCATATCAAGGATAAATTAATTATGCTCTTAGTTTATCACATTCCAAAATGCTTTACAACATGTGGTGTGTCAAAGAAGCAGCCTGGAGTAATACTTTTGCCTTCACCCCTTACCTCAGACTCCCCCCTGCCCGCCCACCCAGCCACGTTACCTTTTCTTCTGGCTTGGCTTTTTTTCTCAGTTTTGATAACTGCCTGAGAGATGTGTTTGTTTTCAGTGACATTGGTTTTTTTGCTCTTTGCTTGGCGTGTTTCAACTCGCCCAACTTAACCACAAAGACTTAAGATTTATATATATGATAGTGATGGCTATTGTAAGTCCTGAGAAAAGACATAGGGAGGATGCAGGCAAAATTCCTGTTTAAACTACTCATCACTTGCCTTGGGGTTTTTTTGCATGCTTAGAGTCGGTCAACCAGGGCCTAGAGTAGAGAGATTGTATAAGAATGAACAAACTTCACCTGTTATATTTTCTTTCAGAGAAATAGGTAGATTTAATGCTCAGTTGTCTTTTGGACTAATGAATGGTTTTGATTTGTACCAGTCTATGCTTCATTACTGGCTTCAAGCTACTTTATGTTTTCTAGGGAACTGCAGTTAAATCAAATTTTGTTACTGTATCAACTCTTTTTTGTTTGCTTTTTTTTTTCAATAAAGAAAACTAAATTAGCAATAATAATTTCCTTTGCCTACAACCCTGAATGAGCATATATTGAAAAGTACAATGTAGTATTAAAAAAAAAAAATCCTGGAGATAAATGAATGGCAGAATAAATAATTTATGCTAATGAAATTACTGCAATTAGTAGTTCCACAATGACCCTTTTAAAAGCCACAGCTGTTAATGTCAGGAAGTGCTGTCACCGCTGACCTTATCATAAGAGAAAGTGACAAATTGAAAATGCAGGGAAGACCAATCCTCAAAGAGGTCTGTTCGGGAACGATTAGTGTTTTCTGAAAACCAGTGTGAATTACAACCAGCTGCTCTCTGGCTCAGTGTGTCTCCCATGCTGTGCCATTTTGTTAAGCTCGATAACAATAGTTATTTTGCCCCATTGAGACAAGTTGTCTCGGGCCACTTCCAGCTCTACCGGAACCCACTTCGTCCCTCACTGATTTACAAATGAGACTGTTGTTAGAGGGCTTTTCAGGGCTGCTGAGTAGAGACCTCTCATAAGGATCATGTGTAAGGAGGTTGTCTTTCACTGGGAAGAGCTGTACAGCAGGGTGTGTATATGTCACAAACAATGAAAAAAGGAGAAAAAGGCTGAAACACATTTTAGTTGGAAGATAAACGCTGCTCAGATCTGCATAAAGCATCTATTCCTGCTGACTAGCCTTGCTTTTACAAACAATTTTTTAAAGATTAATTTATGCTACTTTGCTTCAGCTAACAATGTTCTGATTTTTTTTGTTTGTAAAACAGTTTATTTGTTTTCCCTAAATGCAAATCATTTTTTATTTATTTCTTGTTTTAATTTCTGCTTTTGTAATCATAGGTGAAATAAATATTCTTCTAAACTAGCCCTTAAAAGTCACAAGAAAATAACGAGTTTTCTTACTGAGAAAAATGGCAAGTTTTTCTGCATCAACCTGATTGTAATATTAATGGTGTAGGCTTAAAACATCTAACTGCATCAACAGCCACTCGTGAGCAATTTTCCCAAAGTTCCCTAAGCATTATTGACAATGCTTTGGTAAATTATGTGTGACTTTCCTAAGAGTTGGTGTAGCTCATTTAATTCATATTAATTGATTTTTAGGCTTCCCTTGATTAATTGAACTGTGTTCGTCTTGTACAGAATGCAATAAATAATCATTAAAATGAAGGAGATGTGACTCCACAAATTATAAAGTTTAAGTATGCTGGAAGTCATAGAGGACAAAATGAAAGTTAGATACAGTGGTGGAGTTAAATGGGTTTTCTAAGTATTTCCCTGTTAATTTTGCATGCAGTACTCTTGCTGAGACATGTGTGTGCATGTATTGTACATTATACGTACATCACATTACGCGTGAATAGGGTCCTTTAAAGCAAAAAAAAATTAATGTTGGGGTTTTCTTATTTCATGTTTGTTCCGGGGAAGTATACTCTAATTTGAAGGAGTGTAGTAGTGTCTTGTATTTGCTAGTTCAATATTCAAAAAATTTAGAAAAATGACCTTTGAACTATAATCCTAGAACTACCTCTCTTCTTGCTGTCAGAGGTAAATAAAGACAGGCATTTTATCTCTTCATTTTGCTCAGAAATACGTGCCTAAATGACCATCTGGAGCTGTTTTAAATGTATCTAGCCTGTTTTGGTTTTCACAGTGTGTCAAAAGAAATTTCCAGTCTCACAGCTGCATTTTGGTCCCTGTGATGAGAGAGAAACCCCATGTGGTGCTGTGGGGCACTCAGCATAGCCCCCCCAGAGCCACAGTAATGCTCTGGGGCCCTTTCTGCAGCATGCTGAGATGAGCTTGGAACTGGAGTTATATTTGGTGGTTGGATGCCTGTGTGGCATGTGGGGAAGTGTCTACTGACACAGCTCAGAGTGAATCTGAACTCCACTAAGTCATAACTGTTTTTCTGGTCAGATACCCTTTGAAACTGAGAGGTCACTTCAGCACAGAAATGTGGCTGATTTTCTGACATTTTATGGTATGTAGAGACTCAGCTTTCAGAACCACTCCACAATGGTCTAAATCCTGCCCTCATAATAGTTTGTTAGGTTACCACTGACTTTGACAAGCACAGATAAGCAAGGACTTGGACAACTTCAAAAATCTAAATCATGGTGTCCAGTTCTGTTCAATCTGAAGTTAATGGCAAAAATGCAGTTCACTCCAAAGAGGAATTTGATGGTATATGAAGTATGTGGGAACCAGTGTGATTACAGCAACCAGTCTATTGCGTTTCTTTAACCTATATAGGATCCACTCTATTGTGTTTCTTTAAGCTATATAGGATTTCTCTTAGACAGGATTTCCAGAGGTGAAATAGAAAATTCATAGGTTACTATATCTGCATATAACAGTATAATGACTGACTTAATCTCTGGTTTTAGTTTTTAGGAGTATTTGTCAAAAAATACATAAGTATGTTGAAGCACTGAACTTCTGTGGTGATGGGAAAGGTTCTTCACCGAGAGGGTGGTCAGGCACTGGAACAGGCTCCCAGGTAAGTGGTCATGGGCCCCAAGCCTGACAGAGCTCAAGAGGCATTTGGACAATGCCCTCAGACACATGGTGGGATTGTTGGGATGTCCTGCACAGGTCAGGAGTTGGACTCAGTGATTCTGTTGGTCCCCTTCCAACTCAGCATATTCTGTTGTTCAAGACTTAATGAATGGCAGTGCAAAATTAATTAATTTGTATGTAAAATGGTTGGAGAAAACTGGGCTTTGGGGTTTTTTTTCGCAGAGAAGCTCTTGGGGGTGTTCAGCTGTCTCTGGAAAGAGAATACCATCCATTTAAGCAAGGACCAAATCTAGAGGAAGGGATAGTATAGTGGGGCTACACTAAAAGGGTAGGACGTGAAGCAAGTGCCACTGTAAAAGCTATACCCATGGAAAGAGAAGATGCAGTTCCATTTGTGGAGGTTTTGTGCATGGCCAGTGACAAGCTGAGGGGTAATTAAATCAGGAGGAACAAGAACAAAACCTTTCCCTCAGCTGTTGTCATGTCCTTGTAAGGCTAATGCCACCTAGTCTCCAGTTAGTGCTTCTGCTCACAGTTCATTTGTCGTTGGTCAGTCCTCCATGACAGAAGGGAGGGGAAACTGCTTGGAAGCCTTTCCCCCACCCCACCCATTCACATGTTCATAACCCATTTTGGCAATGCTGAAGATAAGCAATAATCCAGTGATTACATAACTAAAAATAAAAAATCTGTGTGTTTCTATGCAAATGAAATTCTCATTTGCAGTCTTTGCATAACATTGCATCTTGATGCTACTGCATGAGGTTAATAATTGGAGCTGACTGGCTTATTCCCACTTTGTCAGCTGCAAAAAAATAGTCAACAGAAAAGAGTGGCTGGGGTTTTAAAGTCCGTTTTTAATAAGGTATCCCATGATAATAAATTATTAAAATGCTCTTTTTCTCTGAGTTTTAATTTGATTATGACCAAATGGCAATTTGACAATTTCAAGTGCTGCATGCTGTGCTGGTTGACAGACCCAGAGCTCCCATATAGCCAAGCACTTGAACAGTGAGCCTTTTTTACCCTGCACTGAGGAGTTCTACACCAGGCTACCAAATGCAGCACTGTTTAGTATTTTTCATAAAGAAAGAGACATAAATTCAGTTCAAATAAATTGATGAATGAAGTGAGTGGAGAGATTTGGGATCTATTACAACTCAGTATTACAGCTTTGTCTTCTCATTTCAAAGTGGTCAAATTTTGAAAAGGGTAATTTTGTAGATTTTGTAGGATTTCATGAGACCACCAAATCAGAATACTCCTCAAGACCTTCCGTATTATTAAACTGTAAGCCTTCTAACATTTGTCTTTCACTTTGTCTTATCATCTCTATCCAGATCAGGTTAACAAAACCCCGTTGGTTAAAATATAACCTGTTATCATGAATAACTGCCAGATAAAATGCTTGGAGAGATAGCAGAAAAACAAAAAACAAGCCAAACCCACAGTTACTTGAAACAATTCTTTTATATGTGAAAAGATATTGCCACTGGATATTTTGGTACGTGTTTCTCGACTGGCAGGCAATAAATTGCTATTTCAGCAGACTAATAGGTAGTCTTTGTTCAGTAGTCTCTGTCTTAACCTTTCAGCAAACCTCTGCTGGAATTATCTGCCCAGAGTGAATACTAAGCATTTTCCATAATGTCCTTCTGCCTTTACGTCAGTGCCTTTACCAGGTGCTGCAGCTGCGCCTTTTTTGCAGCATAGAGACACCTGGTTAAAACCACAACCTGAACAGCAGGACAGACATCTGAGCACTTCAGGGGAGCTGTGGGGTCCCTGATGGGAGCAGTTAGGCTGTCGTCATTAAATTTTTAATGTCAATAAAATTCTGTCAGGTACAAGCGGAAACTAAAAAATGAAAAGACAACACTTTTGATAGAGACCCACAAAACAGGAATTTTGTTTTGAGTTCAGCTTTTGGGTCTCAGAACTATGGCTAATGACCTGAATAATGCATTACCTTTAGCCCTGTAGGTAGAAGATCAAAAATCCAAGCTTCCTTCTCATGAGGCAGAACTGCAACTGAAAATTCAAGATACTGAAGCTTTGATTTCTAAGATAGGGTTTCAGACTGGGAAAGTGAGCCAAGAAAAGGCTGTTGCAGATGCAGAGGAGCTAAAGGTCAATCTAATTCCCCTATTTACTGGTGTTGAACTATACTTAGCACAAAATAAACCTTCTTAGGGGAAGAGTTTTGAACAACTTCCTCTCCAGGGAGCATAAAGTCTAAAGAATTATTACACTTACACATGTAACAGCATTTCATGCCGTGATTACCACTTGACCTTTCTTTACATTATGCCTTTTCCCAACCTTTTAGCTGTTTTAATGAGATGAAAGAACAATAAATACGGAGTTCATTCAAGCATTTAATGGATGTGGATCTTGAGAATCAGACCTATTTGTAATACAGTAAAGGTCAAAGAGTCATCTCTTAGCACTTCAGATTTCTAAAGGCTTTGAGGCTCTAGGTAAATTGAACAACTCAATTGATACAGAAGTTCATTCCAGCATCTTGCAATATTGCAAGGTGCAAACCTTGAATCTTAAGATTATGATAGCATTCCTAATAATATATGTCATCAGTATTGAATCTCCTTTTTGCTCTCAGTTCAGCCTTTTTGCTCTCAGTTCAGTTATCGACATCCATATTGGAAACACAGAAGTTTACAGGTGTTAGTCTTCACCACAGAATGAATAGAAATGCATAATTTCATCTGGACTCTTAAATTTCCGTCTACTGTTACAAGCATGGTTTTGAAATAAAGCACCAGCAGTATGGAATGATGTCAACTGAAGTTCCTCTGCCTTTAAAGTCTGAAGGGCTCATTTTGCTACAAAATCCGATGTACGTTGTGCCATTTATCAATAATGCAGACAGAAGTTCTTAAATGACTCATAATAATTCTTAATGCCTAATTTTGAGCTGTGGAAACTTCAAGTTGCCAAGAATTTTGTAGTACCAGATACTGACCAGGAGGGAAGACTATACTCTCTGAGCAATCAAAATAGTCTCTCATTTTCCTCTATTCTCTTTTTTAAATACTTACTGTTAGATGACACAATACCTTTCTAATGACCTTGTGTCTGATCCTAGTTTTATTGAGGGAAAAGTGATTTTTGCTACTGACATAAATGAAGAGAGAATCAGGACCTTTTTATTTCTGTGGATTATATTAATTTATGGACTTCATCCTTTTGCTGCTCCATATCTTATATAGGACTTCAAAATTGCCATGAAGTTTCAAGTCCAAATAGTGCAAATAGTTAAACTTGTACAAAGGGGATCCAACAGCTCAACATCCTACTATCCACTTTTTAGTGATGCTTTTCCTGTATTGGTTCCATATGCTTCTGATGGATTTGGATGATCAAAATGCACCCTTACCACAAGTAGTTAGTTCATTAAGCAGCTAGGTGAAACACGTAGAGTAATTATTGTGAGATAATCAGTAATCTGTAATATTTTGTTACAAAAAGAAAGAAAGCCCAGCAAATGAGAATATATCTTCCAGCTAAATAGTTTGTAAAGACTCTTCATAATTGATTAAAATGTGTCACACTTTAAAATTATTTTTGCTCTCCTGTTCTATAGATGTCAAACTGGAGTTTACAAGAGCTTTCTGAGTTTTACAACATTAAGCAAATAAATGCCTTGCAAGTATTGACTTGGAATGAAGTATTACTTAAGAATAGAAGTCAGTTTAGATCAAACTCACAGGAAAAGTGAGATCACTCTGGATTCCCCACAAATGTGGCAGAGTTATGTATCTGTATGGTAATAAACAAGGTTCTTAATCATAAACATGATTCTGATATGGTTTTAAAATAGCTGAAAGTAACACTACTGTCGTTTTACCAGCCATTTGTGTGCTCTGAATGTTGCCAGAGTGGTTTACAGATGAAGGTGTACACGCCACTGCCTTTTAAAATAGGACCTACCCTTTTAAAGGAAGAAAACGTGCAAAGCAGGTATATGTGTGATAGTGACACTGGCTGGGGATTAGGAACAAAGATGGATCCAGACTGACCAGCTTTTTTTTTTATTTACCTTCCTCAGCTGAAGTGCATTCTTTATTTGCTTGGTATATTTGAGCCACTCTGCTCATGGACTGATTGCAAAGGGTACACTGTTTTCTAACAATTTAGCCATCATTCAAAAGCTCTATAGTGTAGCAGTATTTATATGAAGGGGACTAAATTCTGGAAACAGGGATGACAAACTCCTTCCTCCCTTTATGAGGTGTAGTAGATTTGAGAAATACTGTCCTAAAGCTTATCTGCAATCTGTTCTGTTTAATTTTTCCTCCCCTAAAAAACAATTAACTTGTTGCATATTTTCTTTGGGTATCAGGAAGCAAAGCATAACTAAGCATTAGGAAAAAAGAGAGACAGAAACATAATCAACTTGTGTGACTTATATTAGATGTTTATTTTCAGGGAAAAAAAACATGGCATATCAGAAGCACTATGTAGTGTCAATTTAATTTAAAAAATATGCTGAGGCTAAGATGCAAACCAAGAAACATTGGGAATTACATCCTAAAAACTACATCACAAGAGATGGAGGAAATATTTAACTTGATTAGGAACTTGTCATTTATAATTTAATGCATATTGATTTTTAATCTTTTTTATTTCCATAGACAGTATCTGTGTGTGTCCTATCTAATAAATGTGTACATGGAAAATGCCTACAACAATTGTAGAAACATGTTTTGTAAAGATATTAATTTCTTACAGAGGCTTGTTACTGCCAATGCATAGTGCTTGATCCAAATATTAACATCTTCATCAGTGTAATATCCTCTTTCTTTGTAATTAGACTTTGTTTAAGCAAGACCTGACAGGAAATGAGCTTGTGAGATGAGCATGAGGTACTAGGATAAGAATGAACCAAATATAACTGACTTCAGCCCCAGGCAATATATCTTTAAAAATGAATATTATAATCTTCCAAATACATAATTGCCAATGATACAGAACACCCTCCAGAGTTACTCTCTGAGATACAATTGTAGCAATGAAATCATAATCCATTTTTAAACAGATAATTGCTGCAAAAAGTTGTGGAGACACTCAGGTTTCATTTAAGACTGGTGGTAGCTGATGTAAAGTTGCTGATCTAAGCCTCTGTTACGTCAAAATAAGTGTTTTGACAAAGCTTTTTCAACTGGTGTCTGTTTAATTTCCAAATCTGAAATTAAGGAAGTACAGTGTTTTCATATAGGATATTTTCTCCCATTCTGACCCTTGTTGAGGTCTATGGTTTCAGACTCAAAACTGAGGAATTAAGAGAGAAGAATGTGGGGGACTGAATCCAAGGCCTTACAGAGTCCAGGTAGACAGCATCCACTGATGTAGTCAGTCCTTCACAGAAGGCCACTCGGTTGGTCAGGCAAGACTTACCCTTGGTGAAGCCATGCTGGCTGTCTCGAATCACTTCCCTGTCCTCCATGTGCCTTAGGACAGCTTCTAGAAGGATCTGTTTCGTGATCTTCCCAAGTATAGAGATGACAGTAAGTCTGTACCTCCACTCTTTATGGTAGTTTAAAGGAAATGTTAATTCTCATTGTGAGGAACACATGGAATCTAGAGCCGAGCACAGAACTGCTTGAGCGTCAGAGCTGTAGAGGTCTGTGTTATGCACAACATAAAATAATGTGGTTTAAAATCCATTTGTCTGTATAGACATTACACTGCAAGTATGAGTGTTTAAGCAGCTCTGATATGATTTACAGCCTTAGTTTCCAATATAAATCTTATATCTTTGTTATAGCTGGTAACAGCAATCCAAGCACAAGTATATTTGAGACAGGAAGAATGTAAGGATGAAAGCTGAACCTGCTCTTGTTGCTTCTGAAGCAACTTGAGACACATTGAATAAGTTGGATATCATAGTGGATGTCTGCTGTTCATCATTCAAATAGTCATGGCCATTCCAGCTGCCAAGCACATTCAAATTTCTGTCTTCTGTGGGCAGCATACTCCAAAGCAAGGGGGTGGCAACTGCTGTACCTAATCTGGCATTGCAGTTCCTATCACCCTACTTGCACCTAGGATTGAAGAGTAAGAGAAGGGCTATGATCATGAGTATTTTCACCACATAAAGTAATTAGTAATAATAATAATATAATTAGTCTTTGAAGAGCTGAGCGTTGTATACTGGTAATGGACAAGCTTGTGTGGAACAAATTCCCTGGCATTGCACAGTTCTGTAACTCTTCTTCTAATCTTCCTTTTTCAGGTTAATCTTTCAGAACTGAAAACCTTCACCAACCCACGAATGGCTGTAATCAATGTCATCCCTGCTGTAATGGTTTTACTGTCTGTTGTGGCTTAATCCCAGCCAGCAGCCAAGTTCTACACAGGCGCTCACTCACTCCTCCACCAGCAGGAATGGGGAGAGAATCAGAAGGTAAAAACTGGAAAACTCATGGGTTGGGGTAAAGACAGTTTAATAGGGAAGGCAAAAGCTGTACACACAAGCAAAGCAAAACAAGGAACTAAATCACTGCTTCCCATGGGCAGGCCGGTGTTCATCCATCTCCAGAAGAGCAGGGACCCATCATGTGTAATGGTGACTTGGGAGGACAAACCTCATCGTTCCAAATGTGCCCCCTCCACCTTCCTCCATCTTCTCCCCACTTTATATACTGAGCATGATACCATAGGGTCTGGAATATCACTTTGGTTAAGTCACTTGTCCTGTCTGTCTCCTCCCAGCCTCCCATGCACCCACAGCTCCCTTGCGAGCATGGCAATACAAAAAGCAGAGAAGGCCTTGGCTCTGTGTAAGCACTGCCCAGCAATAAAAAAACATCTCTATTATCAACCATGTGTTCAGCACAAATCCAAAACATAGTGCCACCGTGAAGGAAATTAACTCTACCCCAGCCCAAACCAGCACACTGTCACATAAAGTGAAAGGGGCCCAAGGACCAAAGCTGGAAAGCCACAAAAGTCTTTATAGGAAAGGTAATGATCAGTGGGACATCAGATAATATCTGGGACAAGGGAGGCACATAATAGTTTAAAATGAGAGTCAGAGAAAAAGAAACTAAACCACACTTTCATTTTCTTGAACTTTGAATTTACAGGGACAAGATATGACCCTGCATTGTTCTTTTTTTGTACCTTTGGCAACAAGTCCAAGCCAGCCTGAGCATCACTCGGATGTATTGAATGCAAAAATAGAAGAAAAGTCAAAGGAGGAGCATTTCATTATATTTATGTCATCTCCTCCAAATTCCTCAAGGAGATCATAAAATCACAAAATGTGAGGGTGAATACTTCAGGCTTTTTTGGGTAATATTTTTTCTTTGTACTGCATAACATTTCTAAAACAATAAGCTAGTGGAGGATTCCAGTTTTACACTTGTGATGAAAGTAGTATTTAGTTTCTGCTTCTCTAAAAATGAAACATAGAATATATACTGGAACTTGTCCTCTTGCAGGTTGATGACTCTTCACAAGATTTAATCAACTATGATAAGGAGCATATTCCTCAAGGAACATTACTTGAAGGATCCAGATTTCAACCCAAATTATGTTCGTACAAAATCCTTTGCAGCAGCTGGTCTCTGTGCCTGGGTCATCAATATAGTAATATTCAGTGAGGTATGTATATAGGAGTTCCTCCCTTGAACTGGCCCTGATGGGGGAATTTCTGTTACTGAGTTTTTTTATCGTTTTAGTAAGCTCAGCTTAGTGTTCTGGGGAGAATGTGACAACAACCACAGATAAAGTGAGAAGTATTCAGTGCTTAACAGTATGTACACATGTATTTATTTTTTGCAGAAAGTGGGAAAAAAGATATAGCTGTCTAGGGCCTTTCAGTTGTCATTATGATGCAACAGTTGGGAAATATTCTCCAGATGTACATGTTTCACTTGGAACATCCATCTGAGTCTGGCTGTCTGGAGTGTAAGACACAGCTTATCATTTGCGATTCCCTTGAGCACCTGGCAGCAGGAGTTCTCCATTCATCCTAGTATTATAGCATGCTACCATTTAATTACAAAATAGTAAAAAACTTATCATTTTTATTTGAAATCTACTCAAGTTTAATGCCTGTCTTATTTTCACCTGTATTCTAAAACCATGAAAGTGAGACATGTAAATTAACTTTAGTTGGAGAGTAGACCCACTAAGGGTGCATTCAGTTCTGCTTAAGTTATCCTTCTATAAACTATAATAAAATCTACTGTAGTCTTTAAGTCAACAAAAAAAGAAATCTCTGCGTGTCCCACTATTGCGTAGAAAGATGAGTTTAAAGCAAATATATATAAAGAAAGATTACTAGGATTATTGGAAAGTCTTTCATCAGGAGTCACTGATCATTTTTATAATAAAGTGAGACAATTTCTTATCTAATGTACCGATGTTGTATGTCTTTTCCAAGGTGTAATGTGAGGCAGAACCAAAATATTTTGTGCTGGCTCAGGCTAACACTGAATTAGCAGCAGCTACAGAAAAACTGGATGCCATCAGGAAAAAGCTTCTTGTAAGTACTGCTTGATTAATAAGCCTCCTTCTCTAACATCTTAAGCACACCTAATTTCATTAGATTTATTTATTTATTTGTTAAGAGATTTTAATTTTATTGATTTTATTACAGTGTAGTTTAAAGATATGTTCTCATTATGATTATCACTATTTTCCCCAAAATATACTGAAGAACATTCCATAGCTTTGGTGGTAGCACATGAACTGTTTATCCAAAATGATTGAATTTCCTCAAAGCCATCTAGGTACACTATAATCAATAGGTTAGTAACCTGAAATGGTAGTTAATATAAGCAACTGGCTGTGGTTTTTATAAGGAATAAATGCCAAGTGTTTATATGAGTAATGGCCTACTGGAGTATGAGAATAACTTCCAGAAAAGGCTTTAGAAGTTTATGGTTATTTGTGTTAATGTTTGTCATCAAACATATGATAAAAATAACATCAAATCTCCTTTGATTTTTTGAAAGGCCCACAAAGGCATATACACACGGGTGCACACATGCACATGGAATTGGAAACTTTGATTAGCCTTTTGCCGACAAATGTCTTGTGAGTTAATGATTGAACTGAAGACCACACTTGTCATCAAGTATCTATTGAACTTTTGAGAGGGATTATTTGTTGTTAAGTATTCATTTAATGGACCAACTGCTACACAAAACACTCTTGATACAAGAACATCTCATGGTATCTTGGGAGACTGTGGGTGGAAGGAGTTTCTGCTGCAAGCTAATTACTGTTACTTAGTAAAGAAAGCTTCAAATGGTTCAAAAGCTATGGCATTAATTAGTTTTAAAAGACTTTGATTTGGCATAAGCCTTTTTTTTTGGCAATATTTAGATTTGAAATCTCACAGTTTAAGACATCAAGCAATAAACGAAGTACTGTGGGGATTATTCTTGCTGGTTTCTCTTAAATTAACAATTTAAAAGAATGACTGAGATTCACTTCTTTGGAAACTCTTGGAAGCCTGTGAGTTATGGTATTTGAGAATTTCATTCTTTATTTAAGCAATTCCCTGGTTTTTCTCCTGCTGTTGTAGTATCCAATTTTTTCTTGTTCTGAAGGGTTACTGATGCAGTTTTAATAGGTAGACAAAGATAGCTTTTACCACCTCACTTCCTCTTCTGACCCCTCTAACCTCCACCCCAAAAATCCCATCAGCAGCTATAGCAGATATTTGGTTTCCATATGAAACAACCTTAACTGTGTGACTTTGGAGTTGTCCATTGAGGTCAAAATGCATCTGCCCTAAGGAAGCTTATATCTACAGTAAAAGACAGCTTTACGGAAGAGTCATGGGGTTTATGTTTTCATTTCACAAATCTCTATTGATGTGTGTTTATTAAGTGCAGACACTTACTTTGAGACAAAAATAGCCTTGCAGTGGTGTTTTAGGGATATTATTTTTTTTTCTTATTTTTAATTCACAGCAGTCACCCCTGAAACTTATGGAATGTTTTATTCTTTTAATGTGTTCCTATGAGAAGAGCACATCTCTATTCCTTGACTGACAGTATCTCAAAGAAGCCTTTCCTGGTTTAGTGGACCTTGCAGTTCAGTCAGCCTCCAACTTTGAATCATCCTGTGTTTTTATATTTATTTACTTCCCCTTTCCTCTCCTCATGAATTTTTCTGAAGATTGTTAGCAGTGATTTTTCTCTCTGCTATGCTTACTTCCTAATGGGAAGAATTCTGCACCACAGACAAAGTTGCAATTCCTTTGCAGTAATCTGTTTCCTGCGTTAGGCCAACAGTTGTCATGCTGTCTTTTAATATGAATATTTTTCCTAATCATTTTATAAAATTCCTACTGCACATTCAACCAGGATTCTGTTTACATGGTGGGAAGATCCTGGTAAAAATATTATTTTTATAACTGATTCATACCCTAGCTGATCCGCCTGATGAACTTTTTAAAGGACCTGTAGCTGTGATTTTCAGTTCTCCAGTAGATATTACTCATAACAATAATAAGCTCCAGAGTTCTGAGCTTATATTGTTGAATGAATAACTCTATAGTTGGTCAAATTCACTGGTAGTGATAAATGCAAAATAATACATATTTGAACTTTTTATGAATACTTCTTGATTGCTGTTTATTCATTAGTAGCTTAGAGAAGAAGATGTGGAGCTGACTGTGAATAATTCAAAGAAAACTTTAAAGTTAGCCCAGTATTGAGCTGAGAGTGCCTTCTAGCCTATACCATCTTATGATTCCAAAAATAAAACAGAAATTTAGTTTGTCAAGTAATATTTTGCAAGAAGATGAACTTCAGCAGAGGAATAAAAAGGAAATACTTGTCTGTGCAGTGTGTATATTATATATGCTAAAATGTATTTGTGACACTGAAGAAAGCAAGGGCTAAGAGAATGTTATATAGTAAGAACTGCTGCATGCATGTCATTCAGGAAAACTTGCTTTTGTCTTGTTTTTTGTAACTGAGTTATGACTTAGCCCAGAATTTTGAAGATACCAAGAAAAGATTCAGTTTTTATATATGAAAATTCTTAAAAAATTTATGCACTTACATAATTTTGTTTTAATCCACCATTTCCTTACTGAAGATTATTGGCAAAATTATTTTTTTTTTAAGGCAAATTATTCCTCTTGGCCATTTCTGTATTTGCTTCTTGGGGCCCACATATTGCATGTTATCTTTTAGGCAGAATGTACAGTCACCATTTTTAAGTATTCTACTATACAGCCTCCAATTATTTCACTTTGAAAGCCTCAGTTACAGTGCAATTCTTTGCATAGGACAATGCAAAATATTATTCATTCAAGTGTCTTGCAAGTTCCAGCTAGGAATAGGATTCTCATCTAATGTGTCATGTTTTTTCCATTTGTGAGATGATTGAAGTCACTAATTTCCACAAGCTGCTTACCTGTACATATGCCATAGCCACACAGGGTATGCTGTGCATAAGCTCACATACACTTGGACTAACAATGATTTATGTGTGTATTGTAGTTACAGAATGGAAACCATGTAATTCCTTGTTAGCTGAGAGAATTTAAAAATATTATTTAAAGAAAATATTTGAGAGTGATTGAAGTAAGCTAATTTTAATTACATGTTCAATTTCACCTAATAACTGTATGGCAGACTAGAAATGATCAAAGAATCTATAAGTAGTGCATAACATGAAGACACGTGCATAAAAGCCACTGAGAGTTTCCACAGGACTGGCAGCCGGAAGTTAAAAAATAAATCACAAGTTAGAGCTTCAAACAATCTATGAATCTTAGAAGAAAGTTTATTATAGAAGAATTATAATAAGTTGGGGATGTAACACCCACTTCAGCTATAGAATATTCTGTGACTGACAGACGCATTTCCTCTGATGGTTAGGGCCCAGTTTCCTACCTGTGAAATATTTGAGGATGATGAGAAGCTGAGTTCATTAGTAAGGTTCAGTAGATGGAATGAGCTCTGCAGACTGATGGTCCTCAGTGTCAGTGATAGTCCTGAATGTTATCTCAGTTGGTTAGAGCATGGTGCTAATGATGCCAAGGTCACGGGCATAAAGCTGAACTTGATCCTTGTGGGTCCCTTCCAATTCAGAATATCCTGTAACTCTGTGACTGGTGAATACAGAATAGGATCCTTTCCTGTCTTTGCATTTTGCTTTTTAACAGAGTTGACACTCATTAACTCCATGAAAGCAAACACTTTTGTTTTAAATGTTGTTACAGCTGGCATTTCACGGTCTCCACTTTGCTTTCTGGTCTCAGTCTTTTTCTCTATCTAAACATGCACAACATGGTCAACAGTAAATAAATATGTCTGTAGATTTTCATCCCTATTCAATTATCCTGAACTGCACTGTTCAATGTTACATTTAAATCAGCTTGACTTCCTCAGCTGAAAACTTGTATTAATCCAAATGCTAAAGAACAGGATGTACAACATGATGTTCCACGGGGAGGAATGTTATGTACAGCAGTAGCATTAACCAGGATGAGCTGATAAAAATATGCAAATACAGCATGAAAATTTGACATTTTGCTGTCATCATTTTTAAAGTTAGGATGAAATGCTGTATACATATTCACCCGCATTCTTTGATTTTTCTAGAGAGTTTTACATCTAGCAAAGTTTCAACAGATCCATTGTTCCAACCATGGCACTTCTTGGTCTGCTACATTTAATTCTTCATTCATTATTTTGTGATGTGCACCCCTGCCCAACGCAACCTGTTCCAGCTGGCTCATATCAGGCCGAATTTTAAAGGTAAGGAAGTGTCTAAGGAAGTCTGTTAAATTAGTAGAAAGGGAAGGCAAACTTGTAATTTTTTCTGGGAAAAACATGAACCATGCAGGTCTTCTTAGCAACAACTACCTAGATTTTACTTACCTTAGCTGCTGATAATCCTGTGTACCCCATCAGCCTGTAGCAAGCTCTTACTCCTTATTTTAATTGTGTGTGCATACACCATAAGACCATAAATACATGAATTCTTGTAATGTTAAAGGAAAGTCACTCTCACTACATGGATATTCTTCTGTATTTCTCTACCTGGGCTGTCAGCTGACTGTATCCAGCTGACTGTGGGAAGTTGCCGCTTTTCTTCAGTTCATTTTTAGCCCTTTTCCCTTCCAGTCATTTATTTACCCATCTCTTTCTATTTTCCTCTATCAGTTTTCTGAAGAATAAACTTGAAGGCAGAGCATCAGATATTAGTGACCTCTGGTCCTGCATTTGTGTATGCTCTGTGCTCCCTGACTCATAATTCAGCTTCTCTCTGTTGGCAAAGAGAGAGGGGGAAGGAGGGTTGTACACATTTTTCACATGGAAGTTTTTGTGGCCAGCAATTCTCAGTGATAATAATTGGTCCAGCTGTTAGTAATAAATAGTAAAGCTTCAGTCTAGGCAGCACAGTTAAACTGATCTCCTTTCACGTTTCATGGGTTCCAGAATATATCTTTAAATGAGAAATGATGAGGGAATTGAGTGCATCCTCAGTCAGTTCACAGACAACACCAATTCAGGAGGAAGTGTTGATCTGCTGAAGAGTAGGAAGCCTCTGCAGAGGGATCTGGAGAGGCTGGATCCATGGGCTGTGGCCTAATGTATGAGATTCATACATTGCACTTGGAACCTGTTAGGTCACAACAAACTTACGCAATGCTACAGACTTGGGGCAGTATTACTGGAAATCTGCCTGACGGAAAAGGGCCTGGGGGTACAGATTGACAGCAGCTGAACATGAGCCAGCAGTGTGTCCAGGTGGCCAAGAAGGCCAATGGCATCCAGGCCTGTATTAGAAATAGTGTGACCAGTAGGATCAAAATAGCAATTGCCACCCCTGTACTCAGCACTGGTAAGGCCACACCTCACATCCTGTATTCAGTTTTGGGCCCCTCACAACAGGAAAAATATTGAGGTGCTGGAGAGTGTCCAGAGAAGGGTCACAAAGCTGGTGAAGGGTCTGGGTCTCAAGTCATTTGAGGAGTGGCTGAGGGAGCTGGGGGTGTTTAACCTGGAGAAAAGGAGGCTCACGAGGGACCTTCTTGGTGTAGTCAGATGGGAGTTGGTCTCTTCTCCAGAGTAACAAGCAATAGGACAAGACCAAATGGCCTCATGTTGTGTCAGAAAATTATTAGATTGCATATTAGGAAAACTTTCTTCAGCAGAAAGGGTTCTCAAAAACTGGAATAGGGTGCCCAGGATGAATCACTATCCCTGGAGGTGTTTAAAAGACGTAGTTGTGACACTTGGGAGCATGGCTTAGTGTTGGGCTTGGCAGTGCTGGGTTAACAGTTGCACTCAATGATTCTAAAGGTCTTTTCTGACCAAAATTATTCTATGGTTCTATGGGCAAAATTATAACAAATATTGTTACAGTAATTTTATTTAATGGCAAATATACATAGGCTGGTACTAGTGCAGTAATTTTAAACATTTCAAAAGTTTAAATTTTTTAAACTTTTAAAAACTTTTAAAAATGTTTAAAATCCACTCTGTGGATGGTCATGCCTACTAATCCTTTCCCGCATGTTTAAGTTTTAATATACCATAAAGTCCAACAATTGCTATATATTTACAGTAAATTGAATGAAAATACAGTTAGGAAATAGGAAAAAAAGACCGTTTCTTCACAATTATTTTGTAATTTGTAATTTATATCTTCAAAATTATTTTATAAGTATTTTGAGTGAAAGTAAATCAGATTTTCATTCTTCATGAGACTAGTTATCTGCTGAAAATATTTGTAGGAATTATGATTTTACATCCACATGTATATTACAATATTTATGCCTAGACTATATTTAAAAAAAAAAAAGATAAGTTTAGTAGTGTTGAGGGTAAAAAAAAAGGACAAGTTCATCCTTTTTGCAGATGTGCTGCAATTTGTATTATTTATCATTACAGTCATTGATACTAATATATGAGAAAATTTAACATACACCGTGCCTGAAAAGGATTATACAAGGGCATCATCCAGCAGACTTGCTGTGGAGAGTAATGGCTCTCTGCTGTGATTTGTGGAGCACAGTTCCCTGGCACTAACTTTCTCAATGACAAGCGTTTTTGAAATACATGATTTATCCCATAGAATTTGGAGTGCTGGGGTATAAAATGCAATATGTAATTCTGCTATTGCAAATCTTTATTTATGTTATGTGCTATGGAAGAGTAACAAAAGGAAATGGTGTGTTTTGTAGTGACAACTCTCCTATTCTAAAATCATAGGATAAGAAGTACTCTGATATAGGAGACTATTATGTATCAAAAAAAAACAAATCCCACAGAGACGTTGGGGCATTCCTTACTGTTTGTCTCACTCTCTCATCTTTACTACCTGAGCCTTTGACGGATGAAGGTATTTGAACAATAGTCAGATCTATGTTATCATGCAGGCAAATTTGAGATGCCTAGAAATAAGTCTCTCTTGAAAAAGAGTAGAGAGCTGTTACTCTGTTCATTCTTCTTATGCCTTGAATGCTAGATTGATGAAATTCTACTTACAGCCCATCTCTTTGAGATGCCCTTATTGAGTATAAGTCCTCATTAGTCTCTCAGTTTGAGATCCACCACCATTAAAAAGTGGATTGGCTGCCTCGTTATTTCAAGAAATCAAGTCAACCTTCTTTATTAATCTATAAGGTTCAACTTTCCCCCTTTGCCAATTCACTTCTTATTTTTGATTTATAAATAATTTTTGAATTTTCTGGTTGCACACCACCAATTCAAGCACCAAACATGGCAGAAGAGATCTAAATCTTTGACCCTGCAAAACAACTCAGCTTTGGGGAGGTATGCACTCCTTACTGCTGTTGGAGTTCTTTCATTCAACCTGAAACAGGAAAATTTTGTCATAAAGTGAAATTCACACTTGTTAGCTGTGTAGTTACTCCACAGAAATAACACAGTTTGAGGCAACTTGCACTGAGGTATGTGCAGTGAAACCCCTGAAAGCAAAGCAGGTACATGTTGCTGCCTTCTGAGCAGCGTGCACAGAAATGTTGTTAAGGGTCTCTGGCCAAGGTGCAGGTCAGCATGCAGGAGATCTGCCTGTTTTCTGCCACTAGGCATTCTGCCTGCCCATGAACAAATTGATGAATCATCTTATGACATCATGCCTATATATAAAACGAAAATAATAATTCTGTTCTTGCATTGTTTTGACCTAAATTGTTGTTAGAGTACTTATACTGTGCCAGGAGCTGCAGAAAGAACACAGAATACAACAAAACCTTTACTCTAAAGTTTGCATCCTTCAGACTTAAAGGTGCTGTCTACAACTATTGTCATTAAAATACATTATTCAAAATAAAAATAATAATTTTTAAAAAATAAGAAAAAAACCCCAATAGTGTAGTAAACTATACTATTTATCCATCCCTTTTCTGTGTAAGCTCACATCTCCACTTGACAAAGCAGTTGAAGACAAAGTCCAATGTCAAGATGATGTGAACTGAACAAAAAAAAATTACTGAGCTAGACAACAGGTTGGTCAACTGATTGATGTCAAAAGATTTTGCCTGAATGTTCATCTTAGTGTGAGTTTTTAAATAGTTAGAATGTTTTGTTCAAGATGATTTTAAACTTAAATTTTTGAAGACAGTGCGGAAAAAAGGCTGGGGGGTGCAGGGCAGGAGAGGGATGGCAAAGGTGACAAGGTGACCCTTATTAGAAATCATTTAAATTTAAAAAAAAGACCCAACCAAACAACCCCAAACCACAAATAAACTCGCAACAAAATCCTGAGAAGTAAAATGTGCTGCACCATAATTGTATTTCCTAAAAATCAAGTATTGCTGAGAAACTGATTTTGTCATGATTGCTGGAGAAAAATCTTGATAACTGAGTCACCACATTTATATACAACTGTGAACACATTGTGACAGCCTGGGCAGCTTCTAGTTAATGAGCAGAAAGACTGAATAATCCTCTAGGTCAGGATGGAGTCGCTCTGCATCTGCCCCCATTGCTCTTTAGATTGCAAATAAGTGGAAGGCACCAGTCAGATATTTGCTGATTGCTTTCGGTTTTTTCCTCTTTTACAGAAACTGTTAATTTTGAAATAAGAATGAAATGTATTTATGTTAAAATTATATATATTTCAGTGTGGTTATTAGCTTTATTTGCAGACAAACATCATTAAAGCTAACACATGCCTATTTAACGGGCTGTAACCATTCAAGTCAGCATTGCTAAGCAGTCTCTCTTAGGTCTTTACAGAAATCATGCTTTCTCAATTCAACACGTAGAATTTTAATGTCCTTTTTGACAAATAAGTATATATGACTGGAAATACAAAGTACAAAGAATATTCACACTACTGTGTGAGTTCCCAAGCCAGTCTGAACAAATATTTTCAGCTGGATTTCTTAAAATCCTTGTGACCTTGCTTTCTAAGATCAGAGTGTGAATATCTTTGTTTCTGCAAATCTCTCAGCAGAGGCTAGAAATCAAGATTAAATCACTTTAGAAAAAAGTTATTGTAAGAGTATAAAGCTATCCAAAAAACCCAGTGTAATTAAAACAGATCAATTTTTTTTACCTGATTTTGAAATTAATATGCTAGAAATGTAAAATATGTAAATAATCTTTTCTCTGGGAGAAAAACAGTGAAAGTGGTGTACTATCTGCATATGAAAACTTTTGTTTGCCCCATGAGATGGTCCCTATCGGCCTGACCTTGCAGACCTCCAAATCCTCTGGAAGCTCTGTGGAAGTCAATGGACTTCGCCTGTAGCTAGTCTCCAAGTCCTGAATTTGAAGATTTAGGCATTGTTAAAAGAAGTTTATCTCCAAAATTTGAAGTTCTATTAGTGATTTTATTGTGCAAAATAAGAGGGAAAATATTTTAAAGGATTAATTGAGAATGTCAAGCCTTTTCCTCAGAGAGTAAATTCTTTTTGACTAGAACAGGAGACAGTTAACTTCTGAAAAGCATCAAGACTGATGATTTTGTCTATATAGCATTGACCTGGAAGCTCAGCCATTCAGACTAATAAATCAGGCAATTTATATTTAATCATTAACTAACTCCCGAGCTGAACAGCTGTTCAAAATTAGAAATGGGTCACCCCGGCCAGGATGACATTACAGGCAATCTATAATGCATTAGAATAAAATTATAGTGATTTTTAACTGTCTGGAAATTTATTACACTGCATGTTCCAACTCTTAAACCCTTGTTAGCCAATGTCACTAGTGATTTATGGTGCTTGGCTGGTATGGTAAAATTACTGAAGATTTAAATAGACAATCATTCTATGTTTAGTAAATCTTCAAATTTCAAAGCTATTTTGGAGAATGAGGTGGGTGCTCTTTATTGTTTATGACTTACCAGTTAGTGACAACAAGAAGAGAGAATGGATAAATCAAAAAGCCCTCTTGTAAATTAATGGATTTATTGTCTTGTTGCCTTCAGTTAATGATTTAAAGGAAAATCCAATGACTTCTGTAGGCAAAAACGGATGTCTAAAGCACTTCAAAACAAAACTCCTATATTGCAAAGGTTGCTGTTAGAGCCTTCAAACAGGAATGGTCCTTTACTTGTAATTTGTTGGGCATCTCTTATGAATGGTATTGGGGTTTAGGAGGCCTTCACACATTAATTGCTGTGTTTACATTGTGAAACATTCACCTGCTGGCTCTTTTAAGTACATACTTTGATTAAAGATACTTCTTTTTTCTTAGTGGCTACTTTATATTCCTCTTTTATAGCAAAAGTGTCTGAATCTTCTGTGATCATAGAATTCTGTGTCTGTCTTCACAAGATAAGATGTTTAACCATTTCAGTAAATATTTCTGATTTTTCTGAAAAACATCAATGAAAAATACTTAATGAACAAAAGATTTAACAATTAGTTTGTTACTTTGTGTACACATAGAAAATTATTTTTTAAATGAGAGTGAGTTGTTATTTGATTTTATAATTTGTACAGCTTTCAAGAACAAGCACATCTAAGAGTATTCTTTCAAGCTCTAAGGCAGCTGACACCAACAAAAAGCAAGCATTTAACATGAAATTATATGAAGTATGGAGTATACATTCCATTCAGAGATTTTCATCAATTTTTGTTTGCATCATATAAAGAACTGGGAAAATATTATTAGATTACTGTCATTGCTCTGAAAAAAAAAAAGTGTCTGTATGGACATACAGACAAATGTCTTTATGGGTAAAGAACAGTCCTTACAAGGTGATTTCCTTCTTTCCTTCTGGCCCTTTCTTTGCTTCAGTTCCTCTACTCACTGATGCAAGTGAATAAATTTTGAAACTATTTTATCTGGAGTATTTCAAACAAGATAAACACAGGAGAAATATTATGGCAGCCTATTCAAATTTTACATCTAGAATTTCATCAGTTTGAAGATTACTCTAATGGATGATCAATTTTTACCTTCCTTTCCATGCTGAAGCTATTTGAACGTGCATTCGTGCATACATTCATTCCTTTGCTGGGAATTGCATACACAGAACAATCAAAGTATAATGTGCCAAATACTGCTAGTTTGGGTTTTATGTCAGGTCACACATCCCAACTGGAAAAGAGACTATTCATATCTTAAACATTAACTTCCTTTAAAGTAGATTTTCTTTAAAGAAGATTACTGAAATCCTTTAGTCACCATTTCAACATTTTAAATTTAGATGTTTCTAAAACATAACTGTAATAAAATGACAGCTTTCCACATAGCTACTTATAAGAAATCATCAATATTTGAGACCATTCCTGACTATTCCTACAAAATATCCCAGGGTAAGCATGAACCTCTGCAGAGAGCACAAGGGAAATTGGGGTTCTCTGTAGGAAAAAAAATATATGAAGAACTTTGACAGTATAATTGCAACTGGAAGGAACCTTCTGAGATAATCCACCCCCACTGCCCAAACTGTATTTGTTAGAACAGATTGTCCAGGGCCATGGAAATTCTACAACCTCTCTGAGCAACCTGTGTGTTTGGCCACCCTCATATTTCCTCCTGTCATAATTTCAAATCACTGCAGCCTTAACTGCGTAAAACATCTGGAACTATTAGGTAAAAGAAGGCAGATAAATAAAAGTAAAAAAATCCTGCCAGTCTTCATAGAATTATTTGGGCTTGAAGGGATCTTAAAGATTATCTAAGTTCCATTACCCCTGCTATGGGCAGGGACACCAACTCTACTGCCTTGCTCCTTCCCTTGGAAAAAAAAAAAGTGTGAGGAAAAAAAAGTAGAATTTACATCTTTATTGAGGTGAAAACAGCTTTTTCTTTTTTTTTTTTTCTTTTGCTTTTTCTATTTGTTGCTGGAAATGCTTGTACTGACAGTAGTATACCAGATGCTGCCTAGATTGCAGTGTGTCCACTGTGCTGTATCTGATCTACACAAAACTGATTACTGAACAAAATCTGTAGATAGAATATTTGATGAAGAGTTCTATCTTATTGTTTTCAGCTTCAAAAGTTTCAAATCAGCAATAGAAAGTATGTGTTTCTTCCAACATTTGCAATCTTTGGAAGTGTATCTCTTGCTCACAGGGTACTTCTCCTGCTGTACTTTTGTGTGCGTCTGCTCTTTAATGTGGAGATTAACATTAAACATTCTGTCACTTGTATGTTGCTCAGGAGATAATGTTTTCTAATTTTGCTTTGAAGTCTGAAAGACATGTATTTGAGCCAGTCCACTGAAAACCTCAAAGCAAAAAAGAAAAGTTTGTGTGGTGATATCTTATTTACCAGCAGCACCTGTGTTTTTACATTGGGCCCTTCTCAAAAGAGTAGCACCAGGAACTGATAGGACATTTCTGGATTCCTTTTCTGAAGGCAGAAAAAAAGTAAAATGTACTGGACAAAATCGGAGTCTCAGGAGTCTGCTTTGCTAAAGTTGCTATCTTTCAAAAATTTGAAGTACAGTTCTGGTATTTCTTTTCCAGTATATGTATATATGTGCACTAATATATATATATATCTATATTTATAGAGATATATATATTCATGCACACACACACATACTCTCTTTAGATTGCAAGTACATTCTGAGGGGCATAAGAGAGAGAGGTTGTCTTTGGCAAAAAAAAAAAATAAAAACAAACCTTCTCTTTCCAATTCTCAATGCTGAAGTCTGTTGTTTGTGACACCTTTGTAATAGTGAATGTTATAAAAACTGATAAAGCTGTTTCAGAGTGATCTATTTTGCTTAGCTTTTCAGGTCCAGAAAGAGCATGTAGTTATGATAATCCCCCTTTTTCTGTACACAGGGAAAACTGATAGTACTCAGTAAATGCAAAGAGGTTCTAATCCTTAGAGTTGTCTTTGCAAAGCTTTGTTTCTCCCTACTTGTGAAGCTCTGGACCATTCCTTTCTTTCTTACTGCTGCAAATGCTCATCACCTCTTCCTACTTGTTCCCTATGTTCACTGTGTTCCCTATGTTTCAGTGCTGTTTATTAATAGTCATGTATAGAAGGAACATCAAGTAGTTCTATGCCATGAAGTATCAGCTTTGTGCAGATACAGTGACAATAGATGTATCTATATGTTAAAATATTTTCCTTGCATTTTTGTGAAAATTGATATTAGAAACCCTGATAATACCCCAGTGATAGTGTTTTTTACAAGGAAGTATTTCAGCTCATGGAAACTATTGTGTCACTTGTCTTACAGTCCAGAGATAAAACAAATCATGTTTTCAGTCTTTTGATATATTTAGAGGAATGTGTTACACATGGGAGATAGATATGTTACATGCTTGCAGAGGGCAGTGTATGCCTGCTGGGACTTTTGTTCCTGTATTTTCAGCAAATTCATCAAAAGTTAGGTTTATCTGGGGCTCAGAGAACAGAATCAAGGGTTAGACAATCTAAGGTGGTATTCATTTTGTAATAATATGTTGTCGTGCCACAGAAACTGCACTAGAGGTGTGGTGCCATTCTTATTACTAATAACTGTGCAATTTTGGCTCAAATTAAATATATGTAATGCATTTAACTATAAATAACCACCAGATATACATGGGTTATTTTGTTTCAGTGTGTACTTTTAAAAGATGCTCCAGTCTACAAGCCAGCACTGAGGACTAGACGTGTCCAGGGAGGAGGAAAATTTTGATAGAAGAGTTTTTAAGACACTTTTGAATGGGATAGATCATTCAGGCTTAATACTGATGATGCTTTCTTTTATTCATAGGTTTTGAATTCAAAAACAATTGAATTCAAGGAAGTCTAGGATGACACCATGAAGGAACTGGTGGAGGTTTGCCCTTCGCTTCAGCAACTAAAAAATCAGTTCCAGGCATCTGATGTAGAGCTTCTGTTATGCTTCCACCAGACACTTTTGTTTTTTCCAACTTAGTTATTCACTCTCTCTTACTCTGCATTAGGCATTTCCCTTCTCTCTCCTCCCTGTTCGTAAGCACTGATTTCAGATGTTCCATTTCTTTTTGATTTCATCTCCTTGTAAATGCCTGTGACAGTGTAGCATCCAACAAGCATAGCTGTCTGATGGCTGCTCTGTCACAGCTTCCTTCTTAGTGAACAGGGACTCACACAAGGTCACTGCTGCACGTGGTGCCCCACAGGGAGCTGCAAGGCTGCCTCTGCCATCAGAGATGGTCCCATTCTCTGGCTTTTGAGCATAGCTGAACTACATTAATAAGATGCCATGGGAATCCTGGTTTTATAATTTTTGTGTGGATAAATACTGATTTATGTTCCAGGAATAGCTTCTTGAGAGCATACATAACTATTGAATTTGCACTATCAGAATACACTGAAATTTATAATATACAGCAGGTTTTTTATATTATTGAACTATAAATATTTTTATGAAGTAAATGTCTTAAGAGAAAACATGGTTTTTTGAATCTGTTATAAATATGATAAACTGCTTCTCATCACACTTCCTGGAATATTCTTTTGCATTTGAAACTCCATGGGGATCCGTCTTACTTTTCTGCCTTACTTTAATTTATATCGGTCCGGTTTTCTTGTGCCTTGCACTGAGTCATGTCTTGCTACTCGGTAACCTTGCTGGATGATTATATTCCACTCTGATTCAAGAAGGTTCCTTTTCCTGTGATGAAGGGCCTGGACCCAACTGCCACATTGACGGATGATGCTACGATTGCAGCATGGAGTAACGAGAGACTGCCTGGTGATAGGATGTCAACAGAAAATGCCACTTCTCTAAGAAACTGCGAGTGCTGACCTCTGATGATAGATCCCCAGCAACAGGGAATTAAATGGATAAAGAATACATGCGGAGCTGACCTTAAGTCATACATCTAGGACAGAAAGGGTATGTGCACGCTGAAGAATTGGCTTTCATGTTTACTGCCCTCAAGTTCCCCTAATTCTTGTAAAAGATTGGTGTTTGTTGGAATGCACTTACCTAAAGACTTGAAATGTTGCAACACCGGTGCTTATTTATCCATAGCATCATTTTCCATTTAAAAAGGTGCTTGAAAGGGAACTTGCTGTTTTCAAAGTTTTGAGGAGGAAATCTGTTTCCAGCCTATGGAGGTTGGAAAGAAAGTGGAGGCTGAGTTGTGCTTCTTGTAAAGGGTAAATCACTTTTTACATCGGTAAGGTATAAAGCCAGATGACCTTACTTAGCCTGTACAGTTTAATCAGCAGAACACAGCATGTGCACTTCACAGAGGGAAAGATTCAACCCAGTGTGCAGCATCCAAGGCAAAATATTATTGAATTATATGTAAGTTGATAACACTAGCATGTAATTGATCTGTTCAAGTATTTTCTTATCTTTACTTAGATTTAGGGGGATAATGCTCCATTTCAAAGTTTATTTTACTAAATTCCAGATATAACACACAATTACACAACACATTGAACGGTCATAGTAATGCCTGATTTTTTAAATATATCTTAATCATCTAACACATCTGCTTTGAATGAGCTCCTTTCCCTCACCTGCCCTGATTTGTTTTTCGTTCTTTTCTACCCATAAAAATAATTGTGATTTTCCCTTCATACCCTGTAGTACTCTGCTCTGTGAAGCTATATTGTCTGCTTACTTATCCTTACATTTTTATCTACTCCCTTTTTCATGCCTGTGGAAACAGAGTTCTCCCAAGCTATTCAGATTCTAACCCTTTGAGAAAGTATTTATTGTTTAGATGAGGATATACCAAAAGCTGTAACACAAAAACATAAAATGTAAAAAAAAACCAACAAAATATGAAATATATATGTGCTCCCCCAGTTGAAAACCTGGGTGAATCTATTAATCCCATACCTCGATCCCCTGCTTGGAAGACATACAGTTAAAAAGGGAAGGTGTGGTTGAGTAATCATAATTTTTTCATGACAACTGGATCTATATTGCTTTGATAGCCACATTTTGCTTACTGCTTCATAACTCTTCATGAAATAAATTATTTCTTTTTGAAATGCAATGACTAAAAACTGGTGATGAGTGGATATTAAAATATTAATATCTGCATCTGATTATATAGCAAAATTGTCTTCTCAGTTTGCAAATTGGACTCAAAATACAATACAGACGTGTGTTTCTCAAACTAAAGTGGAAATCTTTTTTTTTTTTAACTTCAAAAAAGAAATAAAACAAGGAGGAACAAATATTATAGTTTGGTTCAAAAGAAAAGGAAGTATTTCATTTCCATGTTAGGCATCTATAGCAAAGGGGGAAATATTGGAAATTACATTTGCATTTAACAATATAAGGGTTTCCAGCTGCAAAATCAGCTTAAGAAAGCCTCCACTTTGTGGTGATTTGCCATAACTGCTTTTTGGGCCATCCCATGAAATAAATCAATTAACTGGTTTAAAAAAAAAAAAAATAACGAAAAAAAAACCTGTCCAGTGGTACAAAGGAGGGTAAACTTGTGTTCTAACCCTTTTGGAATGTCTGTAATCTCATTTTTCATTCACATGCCCCTTTTTGAAAAGTTATTGTCAAACAGAAAATTTCATCAAAAATATTTCCTAAGGTCTAATTTAGATACCATTAGATAGGTATTTTCAGGATGATAATAGGGAAAATAAATGAGCTTGTGCTCAGTGCAAGAGGATTTCAGTCTGGAATGTCTTCCATCACTTTTCACAAGTACTTCCAATGTGATTTTTGAGTCCTCTATGCAGCTGTCAACCTAAATAATAATGTTGCTTTGTGGCTGCATGAGAGTACACTTCGTAAACCTCATCAAATGTTTCATCTGATGAATTAAAATGCTATGTTATTGTTTATGTTCAAATATGAACGTATTTTTGTCTGAAAGTATTCCTCTCTTCTAGTCTTGTTTGCAAACAATACATCAACAAGCTAGATTTTTCATGTTGAAGAATGTGATGTTTATTCTAATATAAAGTCAAAGATACTCCTGAAGCATTTCTGAATGGGTCTCAAATGCTACTCAGAATGTTTAGAGTGCTTGCACAGTTTCAGATTATCAAAAGAGAAGATACGAATAAAAGGCTAACTCCCTGCATACATGAAACTCCTGGAAGATGCACTCTTGCTCTGCACTGTGAGACCTTGAAATGATCCCTCTTTGTTACATTTTCTATTGTGGTATTTGAAATATTTCAGAGTAAGAGCATACAGCTTGCTTTATAATCCATAGTGATGAAACTCTATTGAAAATTAGGATTACACTGGTCTAAAAGAGAGATCAGAAATTTCACTGGCTAAAAGATCTTTAAGGCATGAGAGAGGGAATAGAAATAGAAATAAATTGGACTGAAAAGGACAAGGGTCACAGCAATATAGTTTTGCCTTAGCAAAGTCTTCTATGTGGCACAGCAGAGCTGTACACATGGACACAAATGCAAATATATGAAGCTATTAAAAATGGGTCCTTCTATTAAATATTTTAGGTAGCGTTACATGACCTAGCATTCTATGCCTCACTGAA
This sequence comes from Lophotriccus pileatus, assembly GCA_035583135.1. Classification (NCBI taxonomy): domain Eukaryota; kingdom Metazoa; phylum Chordata; class Aves; order Passeriformes; family Tyrannidae; genus Lophotriccus; species Lophotriccus pileatus. The sequence continues at coordinate 30,939,720 of JAWWES010000081.1, forward strand.
GATGCACAGCTCTCCTTTGTGGGGCACTAGTAATATATTTTATTAGCAAATAAGCAGAGTTTTCTTCATTCTGGATTCATTTCTGTCATTTGTTTTTTTTAGTAGTTGTGTCAGGTACTTTGAATTTTTTTTCCTAATAAAGAAAGACTAGAAAGGTATTTGTGATAGATATGGTGCAGTCCAGCAGTTGAAGTTCATTAATAATTGGAATGTTGCAGAGTATGAAGTAATGAATACTAATTACTCCTTTCATGTCTGACAGCACCCCATGGACCAATACATCAGCCTAGACTTTAATTTGGTTCTAGTAATGGTTTCATCAATAGTACATTAATTCTGTGTTTGAAAAGATGTACAGTTGAACCTGACCCACACAGTAGATACCACTGTCATAAAATGGCCACATACTGACAACAACTGGATAATTACAAATAATTAAATCCACTGAGCTTCAGGCAATCCTAATTTTAAGTAAAATATATCTTATCATATTAATCGACAGAAAGCATAGCAAGGGAGATTTATCAACTTGTACTCCTTCCAAAGCACATTTACTAGCCTTCTTATTAGAGAACTTGCTGATCTGTGAAGCAGCTTCATGGATGTACTTTTCCTCTCTCTTGTTTACCAAGATGGTTCTTGTGTTGGACTCTTGGATATTCTGTAACATCAGTTCCTGATATTGCTTCTGAATGAAGCCTGCAAAAGAAATTCTCAGCTTAGAAGAACTTCAAATGCATATAATTTATATTTCTCTCAAAACCACCTGAGTGCAGAATGAACTACAGGTACTTGTTATCTCTGAAAAACAGACTTCATGCTTAAGCACCATGGTATATATTTAAAAGCCTAACAAGTTAAAGGTGTTCAACTTTGGGCCCATTTTTAATTTTAATTTTGGAGCTGCAAAGCTGCTCCGTTGTTCTTAATGTGATGCCTAGGGCTTTTCTGGATTTTTAGCTTTTTGTATATTTTAGAAGTAGTTGTGCAGTTAACGTAGAGTTTAATGCAGCTGTATAATCCCTTACACTTTAGCATGGTAGTTTCCACTTACCCAAACCCTTTTCCCCATTTTGTATTGAACTTTCTAGATTCTTTTAACTTGTTTAGACTTCCCTCAGGTAAGCCTTCATTCTGTTTAAGAACATTTGTACCCTGGTTTGAAGAACAAGGTACACCAACAGACAAAGCAACCTTCAAAACCTTGGAGGGGCTCCAAGGACTGGACATGTTGTGACAAAGAGGAAGGTGAGGAAGGGGAAGTCTTAGAGACCCTTGACTCAATTTCCAGAGGAGTGTGCTGGGGGCAGAACTGGGGGTCGGATAGATCTGGGATTGGATGGACTGTACCTTAAATTGTGGAACCCCCTGGACACATGGCACACATGTCTGTCTGGTTGAAGGCCTTCTGTTAAAACTGCTCTCTACCTTATCTCTACTGGTGCCTGGCGAGTAATTTTTTGCGTCCCGACCAATTCTTTCAGGCAACAATGCACTTTAGACTGTGGCCTTATGTTCAAAACGACTTTAAAACTATAAGACTTTTGCTAAAATATTTCAGGATATTTGCTTTAAGAAGCAAGAGAAAAGGAAAAAAAATAATTAAAAAAAAATCAGTTGTAATACATAGCTGTATATAAGCACGAAGGGCACAAGAAAAAAGTAAGTAAAATTTGGGTCCAAAGTATTAGTATTGTATGCAGAAATGATTCAAAATGCAAATAATGAGATTTTTTGGAGCAGATAAGTCAAGGCATGAAAGGAATCAGGTACCAGTTCTACCATGGTATATGCTTTTGGCCCTCACCTCCTATAAGAGGAGTGATGCCATTAAATTGGTTTGGTCTTTGGATGGATGGCCTTTGATATTTGAATTTTAAGTGTGTGTTTCGTATCCTGTCTCTGCAGCACCACTCATATCACTGTATGTGAGTATTAACTATAATAGATCAATGCCCTTTTGACTCATAGGAGAGAAAACTGAGGAATAAATTTATTGTCCATAAGACTCCTTTTGGTGTAGCATGAGCAGTTACACCTGCTCAAATCCTTTGCACAGTCGCAAAGAGGTAGTCACATCTCTTCAGTTGCAAGATTAGGTTATTACAAAATTCTTTAAGATGTCTTGAAATTTGATTTATGTGCAAATGTAGCTTGTATGAACAAGTTTCCCTTCTTATGTGGCTTGACTATTATTCATGAAGCAGCAAGACAATTCGCTCACTTTCTCCACAGGGAGAAGCTTTCCTTGCCTTGAACTTCTTGCCTTGAACTTCAAGGCAGTGCTTTTTCCACTGAACTAGTTTGACCAACTTGCACAGTCTGCCTGCTGAGATTGCCTAGTAACAGCTCCATTCTGCACTTGTTTTCACCTGACTTATTCAACTTCATTCTCTGCATTACTTGTTGGAGTTTGCAAGTCAGTTCCAGAAGCTTTTAATTTTAACCAGCAGGAACTGAAAGAAGGCTCCTTCAGAAAATGTGTTTATGCCTCTTTCTTCCCACTGAAAAATATTGTTTCCCTTTCCTTTGCTGTCCAAGAATTTACCACTTCTTTTCGTTCTTGCTGAGCTGATCCAAAACATCTCTCTAAAGGAAGCTATCCTACCATTCTGCTATTTACTGTCATGGTGTGTTTTGGAGAACATCTGCCCTGGAAGGTACTTTTTTCAACTTTGTGTTACTTGAAAGTATCTGCTAAGAAAAGATGTTGCATAAACTCTCCAGCTGTTTCATGATATAAAGTCAGGTTCTTATACTCAAATTTTTTTCACCTTCGTGAGATCCTGTCTTTGAAAGACCTAGGCATTGTTACCTTAGGCAAGACAGGTGGAAAGAAATAGCATGTCTTTGTGTCAGTAAATAAAATTTTGACAGATCAGACCAGATGTTGCAATACTCCTAGTCTTCTTATAGCTGAGAGTTTAGTGCTCATGTTATATTCTGGAATTTATTTGGTTTCATATTTGCTTTTGCTAAAAGTAATTTATTCCTCAAGGTGTATACAGATTTTTTAAAGTGCTTTGTGAATCCCTTTATTTCAAAATCTACAAGAACTTCAACAGGGAAAAAACTAATGGAGTCTCTCTTTAACTTACTTTGTATATTCTTAAATAAGAGGGAGATTGAACTCATGTGAAAGATTCCCTGTCTATTCCTGGGTAGAGTGATACATTAATTCCATCCATTCTATCTGCCTTTGCTGATGGAATAGGAGGTTATGAAGAAAACATTGCCTAAAGTAGAATTTGTTTTTAGAAATTTCTTTGGTGACCATCTTTTAATATTCCTTCTATCATGGATTTCCATTATTAGTGCCTATGTTGTTATATCTCTTCATAATCCAGAATTAACTTCTAAAGAGAAACATTTCATTGAAAAAAATGAAGTCACCCTACTGGGCTGCCCTACCTCTGTGTTTATCATTGTTGCATATACTCCTTGAACCGTGCAAGAGCAATAACAAAATATTTCTTTTTCCCAAAGCTGTAGTTAACAGAAACCCTAGAACAGCTGCAGTAATAAAACCCACTGAGTCATGATGTAGTTTTTGCCTTTCATAGTGCTTCTGTGTATTGAGAACCCATAAAGGACGTATTTGAATCCAGAACTCCAAAGCTTAGTATATTGCCACATAGAGCTTCTGAAATATGGGGTGACTCCCTTAGCAAAGGTTTTTCTCCTGACAAAATAAACTGAAGAACTTGTCTTTTGTCAGATCTCTTTTGTCTAATCCCTGTGTGTGTTTGTATTGAAAGCAAAGGAAAATTGCTTTCTCCATGTCAAGCTCTACAGTTTTGTTCCCTCCGGCTGTAGCCAGTTTTGAAAGCTGTATAGAGACCATGTTGCAGAACTGGACAGTGAATTCATGTCCACCTGACAAAGGTTGTATAATCTGAAGGACATGACTGTATGGCTAAATTATTTCGCTGTTAAACACATGTAAGCCTGGAAAACCCATCTTCAGTAGTTGGCATGGCAGTATCATACCATACATGTATCTAAAATTGAGTATTGTAGTCATGGGCTTCCTAGCACTAGACATATTAGAGGTTTTTTTTAGGGATTCACTTGCAGTATATAATAAGTGACTGTCATTTCTTCCTGATCCTTCAGGAAATGTAGAAGGATCTCAGCACACCATTTCATTTAGACCGTCTTCTGGCCAAGGGCACGTCAGAAGCAGGATGCCAAGAGCTAAAATATATGTCCCCAACTCCAGCAATGCCCTGTGATAGACTAGAAAGAATGCAGTGTTAAAATTTTTACAGAAAGTACTTGTTTTGTTCATGTTCTAATGTGACTTTCATGAATTGTGTTTTAAGTGTTTAGTATCTATACTATTGCAGTCACTTTGAAAATTGAGTTAACAAATGCCAGTTTGAATTTTGTGAAGAGTTTGTGGCTATGTTCCATGGTAGAAAAGTTCTACTGACCTTTTATTTAGCAGTTTTATTACTAATATTTGAATCTCCTTTCTTGTCAGAGAACATTCAAAGCCATTGCTGTACAGAGACACTGGTTTTGTGCTTGTGTGTGGCAGGTGTATCCTGAAAATTGACATACTGCTCACTGTGCAAGTAGATGATAAAAAGCTGTGTCACTGGCCCACACCAGACACAGGGCACACACTGCAGTCTATAAGCAGTCTTTCCATTTTTGGGGGGGGTATTTTGCCACAGAAGTAGGAATGTAAATTTTATGTTGCCTGGCTGCTGGGCTCCAAATGGTACTTGTGTTGCTGTATAGCACAGGCTGGCACCTTTCATTCAAGATGAGGGATCAGGAAATTACATCTCTTGGGTAAGGGATTTTATTCACTGAATAAAATGTGAGCTTAGTATAACTCATTCTTTCACCCAGCAAATAACTGATTTGGAACAAAACATTTAGTAGATTACCTTAAAAAAATTCTTTTTCTTATTTCAGTTACCAGTCATTCTCTCTCCTCTAGTCACTATCAGTTTTCTACAAATATGTGTCTGCTTAGTTCTTTAGGATTTACTGCTAAGCTATTTCAGAAGATGGAGAAGTGAGCTATATTTAAGGAAATTGTAGTAAAAACTAACAAATATCTCATTAGGGTTTGTTTGAAAAGTTTGCTAAGTTTGTGGTAAGTAATGACGATAGACATCCCTGCCATGGGCTCTTCAGGACAGCAGTGAATAATCTCCCAGTATATGGTGTCTATGCAAATTAAACTATGCCAATTAAGAAATACTCTGTGTATTCTTCACATAATTTTGGTGTGTTCAATCATCCTCATTTTGTTTCTTAAGTTGCAGGCACATAAACTTTGGGTTTTATGCATTTTCTATGCTGCCAAGATCATGCAGTATCCATCTTTTTCAATCTGAGATACTTACGGGGTTTTAATTCAGTGAGATACCCATTCTTGTGCATTTTATTTCTTCCCAGATATATCAAGGTTGTAGACAAAAAATGTGAATTCAACAAGAATTTCTGTCTCATCCTTCACACTAAGCTGGCTAACCCTCACTACAAGCCAGAACTGCAGGCTCAGGCCACCCTCATTAATTTCTCTGTCACTGGGGACAGGCTGGAAGACCAGTTGTTGGCTGAGGTTGTTAGTCCTGAAAGGTAAGACTTAGAAAAACATAAAGTAAAGACTATCTTTTGATTTGTCTGTTGCCTGTTCCAGGGTTTTAAGGCTAGAATTACTATGCCTGTTTGAATCAGCTGTACAGTAATTGTTAGTAGCCCATATATCAGAAAAATTTAATGGTCAGATCCTGCAAAGTGTAGAAAGTACTTCTACTGATTTGCTCAAATCTGTGCTCCCAGAGGGCTCATCTTGACCTAAAGCTCTCCTAGAAATTAAAATTTATTGTGATATTATTCCCACAGTTCTCTCTACTGCTTGGTTTGCTCTGTGCATTGCATTTAATTTACAAAGCAGGATTAAAGCCCTCTGCAGTACTTTGTGCTTCAGTGATCTTAAGCCAATAAATGTAAATAAAATTTCATGCCATCCACAAGAGGATATGATGGCACTGTTAAGGAGCTGGGATAATGGATCACAATTTATTCCTGCCAGGATGCAGTTCTGTGGCTGCTGCAGTTGTACCAATATATAGCAACCTATGAGAAGGAGAATAGGAGAAATGCTTTTATAGGTGGTTACAGAAAGGACTTTGGGCAGATTGTCATCTATGAGATAAAAAGTAAATAAAAATTACTTAGGGCTGTGAAATTAATAACAAGAATACTTCCTATTTCTCTACTGTGTCTTTCCAGTTATCTAATGTAATTTGCTAACTTCATCTGCAAATATTTGTTACACCTGTTTGAGGTACTGTTGCTTCATGCAAGGGCAAACTGGGTCAGAGAGTTTAATTACTCCTTTAAGAATGAAAGCCATATACTTGGGAACACAATCTGAAAACAGCTGTCCATTTTTCTCTGCATCTGTACGTTGTTCCACCCGGGACTCTATGCTTACAACACCTGTATCACCTGGGGTTTTCAGTGTGAGGGTCAGAGTCTGATTGAGAGCTCCCCATAAGACTAATCAAGCTCTTTCACTGTCAGAAGGTCAGTCTGGTAGAGAAGTTTTCCCACTGTGTTTGCTGCCAAAGTGAGGTTCTCCAGCCTTTTCCTATTCTGTGGTTTGCTCAGCTGCCACATAGATTACCACTTGCCATCTCTGTCAAGATCCCAGTCCTTTTGTGCAGTCTCAGGAGGAAGAACCCTAGCAGAGGGATAAAGTTCCATGACAACCTTGTCCTTCTCACTATGGGTGTCCAGAATCTTAGATCTGGAATGCTGGGATGGAAGATAAACTGTCTCTTTCAGAAATTAAATCAATTGATGTAATTAAACTGAACATATAACTCACAAATGCTATAAAACAGTATTTCTCGCTGTGGTTGTTCAAATACAGTGTTTTTATTCCTTCTGTTAATCAGCCCTGGCCAAGCTGCAGGATGGTTTCATGAATGAGCTCCAGCAGCTGGAGGATGACATGCTGCTCAGACTGTCAGCTGCCCAAGGCAGTCTCTCAGGTGACAGTGAACTTGTAAAGAAAACGAAATCAACAAAGTCAACTTCAGCAGAAACACAACACAAGGTAATAACAATTGAACTATTTTTAACAGCTTAAAGTCACCTGTAAAATGTGTATTATTTATCATTTTTAGTATAAGGTTTCTATGAGCTGGAATAGGAATAGTCAAATTCCTGTTTGTCCAGAAGGGGCTGTCCTCCCCCATATTCACAATTTCATATCTACTGTATGTAGTTGTCACATATTGGAGGTTTTTAAGTGCCTTAGGTCCTATCGTGTATGGATAGGAATGTTATGGTAATTGTGTGGGATAATTATGGCACACTAAAAAATAAGACAACAATCATCCTATGCATAGCTGAAGCTAAAGAAAATGAACTCAAATTAACATGTCATGAAGCATTACTGACCAACAGCCTTAAGAGCATCCATTCCTTGATCTGTCAGTATCAGCCTGGACAGCATCAACTCCATCTACCTGTTTTGTGTAATTGGTTTCAAAGTGCAAGGAACAAAATTCTGCCTCCAGCAGTGATGCCTGATACATTAGTTACTACTTGTACCAGATGTTTACCTTTTCAGGGCTGTGTGTTTGAGGAAAGAGAACACGATGTTGCCTCCTGCTGGTCCATAACATGGTACATTCCCATGGATCTCTTTGTCGGCTGTTTCTATTCTGACAGTGTTTTCTGACCGGGCTTGCAAAGTTTGCCTTCCTTAAGCCAGCCCACGGGGTCAGGAAGGAAGAGTTTGGAGAAATTCTGTATAAACAATTCACTGCAGTATATCTGCCAAATAATCTAATGCTGTAAGGGAGATCACCAGCTACAAAATTACCAGCTTGCTTAAATGAGAGATTCTGTTTGCTGAGTTAAATAAGGAAGCAGAATAGTGTTGCTGTTTGCAGCCCTCACCCCTGGTTTGCTGAAAGGCAGAAGTGCCTTGCATTTTAGACTTCTTAGGTCACCTCTTCTTAGAAACCTACTGTAAGAAACCAATTATCTTATGAGTAGAAAAGCAAAAAAGCAAAATTCAAATAAATAAAAATAATCGTACTAACTTTCAGGCCTTCAATATGTCTTCCACAAAGCAATTAAATAGGCTGAAAAATCTGGGGATATTCAATGTTGTATCTCTAATCTGAGAGAAGTTGTCACATATTCAACCTTTCTTTTCACAAGCCAAGGACTTTTTGAAAAGGATAACCTCATTTTTCTGGCTCAAACAGCTTTTCAGGTGAGGAAAAATTTCTGATTGGTGATGCTGACATTTATTTGATTTGCTGTTTCTTCACTATAAAGTGATGCCTGTGGCTGTGCAGTTTCTGGCACAATGTGACTGCTGCTTCAGTATCAATAATTGCAGAAATTCCAAAGATACTTTTATGTAATTCTTTTCATTTAAAATACTGTGATGGTTTCATGAAGCTATTTTGAGGATAAATAGCATGACTTAGCTGTTTGTGTTTGGATAATTAGGGTTGATCTAGTATGTAAAGTAGGAAGTAAATAATACATATCCATATCACATTCAAGCTGTTATTTTTCCTTTTAATTTTAATATCTGTATGCCCTGCTAAAAATCAGGGATCAGTTGTACGGGGAGGCAGAAGTGACTCTGAAGCAAGTCTGATAATCTTTTTAAATTTTGTGTGCTGTCAAGATTCTTCTAAGAAGTAACGAAATAGAATTCTTTGAATTGGACTTCCTACTTCGATTCAGAGTTGAACACACGTGAGTCCTGTTAACTTCCTAAGTACTCAGTGATGGAGTGTCATGAGAGTAGTCTGGGAAAATTGCTTTTCAGTTCTAAATCTTTTTTGGTGTTATTTCTGAACACATGCCTCAACTAGACAGTTTCAAATAAAGTCATACATTCTACTGTATTTCTTTTAGTAAAACTAGTGATGCTTTCAAAAAGGAGTTTTCTTTGCTATTTGGGTACATTTTTCCTTAGACATCTCATACTGTACTTTGTGAGGAGATTTTATTTTGCCATAATTTGTCCAGCCCCTAAAAATACAATTTTATTTCATGCCACTCCTTTCTGTAGTAAATGCCCCATACAGGGTTTCCAATTTGTTGTATCTTGATGTTTAACAGTAAGCAGACAGTATGGTAATGCCAGCCACAGTAAACTTTTATCAATAACATTATTTTTATGTGTCTGTGCCTGTGGGTATAGATATGTAATTTAGTATTTTAAGGCAAGTCCTGAGTCCCTTATGATTGGTTAAACTAGGGTTTTTTACATACCTCAGAAAGTATCAGTGTCATCCTGTTTCAGTCATCATGCAGAAAGTACATCATCTGTATTTATGTCTTTGGCATACTTCCAGGCTATGGCTGTGATGGATGTGTTCAGCAGGGTAGATAAAGATATTGAAAGATCCACCAAGAAATGGAAGAAGTGAGTGGATTCAGAATGTCCCGAAAAGGAAAAGTTCCCCCAGGAATAGACACAAAAAAAACCACCCCAACACTCTTGAGAAACTAATACTGTCCATTAGGACAGAATGACATACACTCTGAGGTATGAAATCTGAGGGTACATCTTTCAGGGCAAGGGTGTGTATGGGTGGTGGCTTGTCTGACAAAACTCAGACCTTAAGAGGAAAGAAAATAACTTCTAAAACTGGGTGGGCAAACAGAATTTGAGATCGATGACTGCGGTCCTTTCTAGCCTGTTCTGCTGGTGAAGAGTTTGTGAAGAGGAAGTGTGGTGAGACATGAGTCACAGCATATTTGGAGATTTGTGATTTCTTTTAGTTTGCATAGAGGTACTGGAGGAGAGTAGTTATTCATAAACAGACATGCAGTAAGCTATCCTATTAATACCTGGAAGTGAATTTCTCACTGTTAGTTCTCATTACGGTATTAAGGCTGTATGAGGTAGGTTACACCACAAGATGATGATTTTTCAGGTCTCCCTTTTGAAAACTCTGTGATACCAAGAAAGGTTCAGCTGTGGATACTGACTGATCTCCTCACAGTTGTTTTCCAGGTGTACTGTTTTAATTTTTGATCCCAAGTGATGGTCTCATAGACCTGTTCCTCTACACCACACCATCACGGTTTCTGCACACTTTTACGTGACTTCTGAGAATGTATTTTTTGTCCTGGGTGTTTGTTTTGCCCAGTTGCCCTGGCTTTATGTGCTAGTATTGCCTGCATATAACAGCTTCATCAATTCAGTTATTGAAGAGGCCCTTTTCATTCAGAAGTTACTGTTTTCTGTCATGTGGTCCCTATCCCACAGGGAAATGGGAATTTTTGTCTCCTCTCTTGCTTCATCACCTGCTTCCCTTCCTGCCTTCTCATGATTTCTCTGATGAAATGACCTTCACTGTCAAATGCTCAAATCTGCAATGGTGCAGACTTGGAGCATTTATCCAGGAACACTTTTTATCAGGGAACATCAAGGAACATGTTTAGTGGATGTTTTGCCATATGTATAGGAACTTTGTGGAAGAAAAGCTTGGCTCAAGGTATATGGAAAGTGCAAGGATGGATTTAGCAAAATAATAAGTGAACAGTCCAGCCACACTGTGTTTTTGATTCTGGCTTCCAGAGTAGACCCACTTCAAGATACTGAGATGTTAAGTAAGCCTCTTACTTGCTTCACTTGCAACAGAAGCAACTTGCAACTTTCCCCCCAAAGAAAAATTGAGCTCAGCAGTGAAAGGGAGCATGCAGGGGTAGAAATGTAGATAAACCTATATATGGTTATATGCCTGTGTGTATGTTCTCATACACACAAGCATGTATGGGTGGTGGGCTTTTTGACCAAGCAGAACAAAGCCTTCTGGAGATATCTGTCACTACAATGGAGTATGCACTACTATGGGAAAGTTGGACACAGTCTATTTTTGTCAGCAGACTCAAGTTCTAAAGTTTCTTCCACCCTCACAAGATGCATGGCAATGGGGTGGATGAAAAGTGTAAGGCCATAACCACTACAGTATGAAGAAATTTCTAGATTGAGCATTCCTCTGCTTGGCATAATGCAGGTTTCCTTTGTACTGTTTTCTACCTTTTGACTAGATGAGGGCCAGAGGGCAATTTTCTCCATGCTCATGTAATCTTGTGCCCCCTGTGACTAAATAATGGTCATTATACAAACTATATTCAATTGTATAGGGCTCTGTGGCTCTATACTTAGGATTACTATTCCCCACAGACAATAGTGAGAATACCAGGTTAATACATCTGTGACCTCACTGTGCTCAATTTAAGCTCAGGCCTCACAAGGTGAGAGGCTTGTGCATTTACCCACTGAACCAATCAGTTAAAAAACTGATGTGATATCTACCACATGTTGCTCCTTTTTTCATAAGGGAATTGCTCTGTACCCCCTATAAGAGTTTCTAAAGCTCAGTAACAATGCCGAGCATCTATCAAAATGTCAAAAGGTTCATTATCTTAAAACCAAGGAACAGATTTCTGCAGGCTTTTTCTAATACCAGCAATAAGGCCACTGTTGAGAGCTCGCAATTTTGCTTGTTGAAATTGTAAGGGTTTAGTGAAGTGCTTCAGAGGAAGTAATATGCATTGCACAAGTGATAGTGAAATTAATGGGGGCATTATCATTCTTTTTCCTTTCTGCTCTGCTAATTTTCCTATCTCCACCCCCTCTGTCACTCACCCTTCCCCAATTATTTCTATTGCAGGCAAAAAGCTTGCGTTCATTACAGACTGTAGACTCTAAAAGATTTCATAACATCTCTCTTGGACAAAGGCAAGAGATGGTCGCAAATGAGGCACTCAAGAAGGCTGCCTGCCATGGCCATGGGGTTCTTTTCCAAGTGAGTGTCGAACAGTCCCTCTGATAGGGAATGCCTTCTCAGCTGGAGGGATGTTTCCAGAACACAAAATATGCGATGGATTACAGCAAAAGTTTTAAACAGCTAATAATCTTGTTCCATTTGCTTTTGCTTTTGGTTGTAACAGGATAAACATCATATTAATAGGGTGTATGTTGTGTTTTGCTCAACAGTGTCACCCTCCCGGGAGGAATGAAAGAGATAAAACAGAAAGCCCCTGGTGGGTAGATAGGGTTGCCCTCAGGCACACACTTCCCCCCACCCCCCCTAATTAAGAGCTCCTGTTCCATTCAGCAGGCCATAATGGAGACTTTAATGAAATGGGTCTGACTGCCCCTGGGGAAGCTGTATAATTAGCCCTGGAGTGCTGGTTTTCAGAGATAGCAGCCCTGGCTTTGGCCAGTGTTGTATGGACCAAGAACCCACTCTGCAGTGGACAAAAAGATCCCTGCAATGCCTTGGTGAGCTGTGGTTTCCCAACACAGTAACAGAGTGAACAGGAGCACTGCAGCTGTAAACGCTGCTGAAAAAAAGGTGCTCCCTTCCAAACGCTTTATGCTAAATAGCCAGTGTGTATATGTGACAACCCCTCTGCCCTCAAGATAAACAAGAAATGCGTCTTCCAGGCCTTGATATTAAGGTGGTCATGAGAATGGAGTGATTCCCTCCTCTTCTGGTTTTAACCTCAACAACCTTCTTGCAGGTTGCCTGCAACAAATTAAGAGATGGGCTAGACTCAGTGGTGTCTACTGGATAAAATCTCCATGGGATTAGTGAGGGGCCCTGATGTGCTAGGCACTGTGGGAGCACACACAAACTGCCCCCTTTATCATCAGTGAAACCAGAACTCTTTAACCAGATTTCACGTGAGTAAGCTAATCATGCTAGTCTGAAAATAACCCTGCTTTACTGCTAGTGAGCATAGAAATGTTGTCATCAAGAGAAGAGCTGAGTTGGTTTTCAGGGGAGTTTCAGAGTTCTCAGCTGCCCTGGGGACAGGATGAGAAAATGGGAGATGGCAGAAGCAGTGTTGCATGTCTAAAGTCACAGGAACTAATGGGGAGCATCTGAGAAGTTCTGATGTTATAGACCTGCTCCATTTTCCAGCCCATTATTCCTGGCTTCTGAGGGAAGAGGGAGGCAAGAATTTTGCTGTAAAGATTTTTGACAGTGAAGGACTGGGGAAAGCCTGAAAGGACATTCCATAAACATGTTGGACCAAATCTCAAATGGTGCTAATCTAGCTAGAACTAGTGAGATTTGGATGTACTCAGTGCTTCTCAATCTTTAGTCTTCTGGGGTTTGGCCCAGAACTCCTGTAAGTTTATGTTTCAAAAAAAATCCTGGACCAAAAGATGAAGTATTTTACTATGGATTTTATTGTAGACTAGGGGGTGTATAATTAGATATTAAAAAACCAAACCAAACCGAACCAAAAAAACAACCAACCAAACAAAACCCCCATACAAAACCACAAAAAAACCCAAAATAAACCAAAAACAAACAACAACAA
>JAWWES010000081.1:30953181-30985968 GCA_035583135.1 Lophotriccus pileatus
AAAAACAACCAACCAAACAAAACCCCCATACAAAACCACAAAAAAACCCAAAATAAACCAAAAACAAACAACAACAAACAAAGGAAAAAAACCCAAACTACATCTGCTATTCTGACTGACCTGGGAAATACTTTAAAAATTACTTTGGCTTCAGGTCTTGCAAAACCAGTTGGCACAGTGGTTGGAAAACTAGCAGAATAAAGATTGACTTAAATTTTTTTTGGTATCGGGTTTAACTCTTCTGTCACTCTTAATGTCTCAAATTTAGACATCTGATATATTGAACATTTATTTTGTTATATATCAAGGCTCCTGGTTTTATTCAGGGTAGAAACTTGTGTTGCATTTTTCATGGTTAAACTCAGCATTCTGACTTAAGAAGGTTTTTTTGTCAGACATAAAATCCTTCACCTTTCCCCAGACTCTGCTACCTGTTGTTTAATTCAGGATGATATATTTCCTTTTGAAAGCCAAGAGTTTATCCTACTGAAGTTTCCTCCACACATCTATGTTTTCATGGGTACCAAAAGTAATTTTATGTCCATTACTTCTTAAAGTAAAAGACAGAATATATGTCAGAGAATTAAGGATTCATTTCTGCAGGTTTTATATGCAATGCTAAACATTTTAAAAAACAGCTGAAGCCCCATGCTGAATCTTATCTTCCTGAGATTCTCTACTGATACTACAAGCAATGGAGGTAAAAAAATTATATTAAATTTCAGTTTCAAACATGACTCTTGGGAAACTAAAATTTGAAGGACTTTGAAGGCTTTTTCAGTAAGTGTTAAACTGCTGCATTTTCTACTTGAGGTAAAGTCTGTGGATGATTTATGCTAAGAAACTGTAGTGGTTACTGAGTAATATTTATAGAGTTCTAGTTAAAGACTCTATTTTGTTGATTTCAGTAGCACAACAGTTCTTTCCTAGGGTAGATTTGGAAATAAATGTCACTACCAACACTTGTGCATCTGGGAATTACTGCAAAAAATACTGCCCAATAGCCTATGATCATTAAGAAACCTGTTTCTTACTCTCCTTCCATCTCCAGGCTTGCGAGTGCTCCCTTTCAGCTGCTGAGGCAGGCACAGCTGTCGATAGCACTGCCGGTTGTTACTGCATGTTATTCCTTTTTTCTTTGACAGGATACCCTTGAGCTGTGTACCAGAGAACGGAAATTTAAAAGCATCCTTTGTCTTCTGTGCGATTTTCACACTTGCGTTGCTGGGAGACTGAAGTTTGGCCCTCAGGGCTGGAACGGGAGGTAGCCGTTCAGCACCAAAAATCTCCATGTCTGTGTCGCTGTCCTCTGTGACTATTTGGAGGCCCACATGAAGGTAAGAAGTAGTGGTCAGGTAACCACACATCAAGGTCATTTCAACCCAATCAGCTGTTTATACTGAATAAGGGGGACGCAGTCCTTTCTCTGGAGCTGTTATTTAAGTAGCTGGCATTATATGATGCTCTTGTTGAGTACGAAAATAAACCAGATCAAGGGGGGTGGGGGGTTGTGGGATTTTTTCTGGCAGTGGATGCTTGAACTTTGTAATATAGGTCAAACCAGTTCCACATCAGTAGCTAAAGGGGAAAAAAATGCCCTTCATTATGTTAACAAAAACAGGGGTTTACATGTGCGTATATGCCAAATTCATTAGGCAGGTAATGAAGCATTTGCACAAATGTAATTACAAACAGCAATTCTGACAGTTCATAACACTGCATTAATAATCACTACAATTAGTTTTGATGATGGAAGCAATTTACAGCACGTCACACGTATAAATAATGGTGCATTTCCTGAATGTGTCATTATTATATATTAAGGATGCCACCTTGTTGTGACTTTCTCAGTAATGTTCCCCTTGAGTCAAAGTTAAGGGTAGATGAGTGATTTTATTTCTGAGCTACAGCATAATTCACACTTGTATAGTTTAAATACTGAGTTGAGGTCACTTGTCTTAGATCTGTGTGTGAAAATGTGAAATGCTTAAATAAAAGCAGTAATTATTTATTACCGAATGATATAGAATATTACTAAATACATCCACCAATTTTAATAATTTAAAGAAGTTTCAGAGATATTCATGAAGAAAAAAGATAAATGTAACCCCTTGATTATATGGTTTTCTCCTTATCTTCCAACTTATATTTGCTCTTACAAATTGATTTTCATTTTGTCTTCATACCCCTACTGACCTTTATTTAGCTAATAGGACATCAGACTGTTTCTTCTTTTTGTGGTTCTTGGTGTCATAATAGTGAAATAATTGCTTAATTTTATAGTGATGATTTAATAATGTTTCCCATTTAGAAAACAAGTCTATAAAATCAGCTTATTCCAACCTTAGTTTTCTTTGCTAATAAGTCTTGCTGCTTTAAGCTCCGTTCTTTTCAAACCACAATTCATAAACTGGATAATTAATTTTGCTAATTAATGAGAGGGAAGACTCTGATGGCAGGGAGTATTAGAAAGATCTGTAAGGTCAAGAATTATTTCTCCTCTTGGTAATATTGCTTATTGGCCCATCTCATTGTATTAGTTAGTGATTCGTTACCCTGTGGCTTTATAAGGATTTTTTAAACATATATATTCGAGAGAGAAATAAGATAATAGGGTTTTTTAAATGTAACTTTGTATACATATATATATATATATATGTGTATATATCTATATAAACTCTCACATTTTATTATCCTTTGGGAGCAACTTTCTTAAGACAATTACAGATTGACCAGAAAGCAGAAAGCATAAACTGGGCAACTTGAGCCAGCCCATCAGCTAGTGGAAATTGCCATAACTCAGTCATCACTTGTACCAGTTTTATAGTGTTTTCCTGTGAATATCCAATCTGGCATCTCAGTTTGACTTAGTCCATTTTCCTGCTGCTAAGACAAACTCCAACATGCTAACTCTGATAGTTAAGGTCTCCTTATGTGAAGTACAGGATGCTTGATCCTGTCTCATTGTCCCACTCTTACCCCCCACCTTCTGATTCCTACACACGTGTTTATGGAATTATCATTCAGTGTTGTAAGGTGGATGTGGATTCTGTCCTCACCGTTATCCATCCACTGAGCAATGGCTCTGTGTTTTTTGGGGTACAACAGACTAGTTTTCTAATACAGTACAATGGCAATTATGTGAATCTGACAGGCCAAAATATTTCTATTCAAACTCTTCAGTTTTCTTACACTACCAAAAATTCCCCTTTTGTATCAGCAGTTTTGATTATCCCACTATAATCAATGCCCCAGAAATGTGCAGCTGAATGAGCTCGTACTGAGTTAGAATATTGATATACTCTTGTAAAAGACAAAGGAAGAGGCAATTTCTTGAGATAAATATATATATGAAATTAGAAAAACATTAAATGAGGTTTTGTTGCCAACAAAGAGAAAGGTAGGTTTACTCTAATTCCAAGAATGCTTCATTTTAAATTCAAACTGTTCACATTTTTCACAGGGATTCTTTGATCAGTCTTCTCATCACAAGCATGCAGCATTACGTGTTACATTCCAGTAGCTTTTTTTTATTTTTTTTTTCATTCTCTTTTTCAGTTTAAAATAAAGATGGGTTAGAGTTTCACATAATCAAACTGCTACATACAAGTTTATGTAGTTAGTAGTCTAGAATAGCTGCAGCTATTTTACTTGTTCTGTTACATCATGCAATATTTAAAGCCTATAATTAAGTTTTTACTTGAACTGTTGGGAGACAAATACTGCCCCCAAGGGCGTAAAGGTTCCTGTCTGTGAAGGTTTCCTCACAAAGTGGCATATTTTGCAAACCAAAGGGGAGTAAAAAGAAGCTTCAGATGCTGTGAAGCCAAAGAGAAAGACAGTAGTTTCTTGAATAAAATGGTTTACCACTCTTAATCACATGCTATAACAGTGGCATTATGACTAAAATTCTACAATAAACTTAATGCTTATGTGATATGGCAGTCATGGGACTCATATTAGTTCAATTTTCACCGAAATTCTTGAATACTTCCCAAATTCAAATAATGTAGACTTTCAATTACTAAGTGTTTCCTAGTGAGAAGATATAAAAGACTACAATCAGATACGAGTTTTTTATTTCTCCTTTAAGAAAGGCACAGTAGGTTACCTTCCTGTCACTCATGAGGATTATGTTTTTAAAGATCTGTATGAGAAAATACATGCACTTGTTCATGAAGTTATGTTCTCTTATATCATGCGGTGTCTTGAAAATGTGCTTTTCTCTTGTAAGTTTTCTATAAGGGATAAGGTAGAAAACATGACATAAGGCTCAGATAATACATTTTACACCATTACTGATTTTAGTCACAAACTTGCTGTTGTACTCAGATACCTTTCACTGAATTGAGACAAAAGGAATCTGTTTTTCAGTGTAGTCTGCTGAACAAACCAAGCAATGTAAACATATATGGAAGGAAGCACTTGAATTTCTTTTTTTTCTCTTGGCAGCATTTATTCTGAACAGCTTTGGTTTCTCTTTTAGAAAGCTGACCTGTTTTATTCAGTGATGCATTCTATGCCCCAGGTAGGTCCCATGGGAAAACTTTCCTTATCTGTTCAGTGAGATCATATAGAGTGGCCACCAATGCCTGGGACCTCAGGCTCTTCTTTATATATCTGCAAGAACTCATCAGACCACTTGTGATAAGATCTCTCACACATGTGTAAAGTTTCTGAACATCTATATAGTATATTCAACCTAAGGGAAATTGAAGAACACAAACTTTCTCATCTGTTCAGCTCCATCTGTAGCTGGGTCTTGTCTGACTGTGGAGGAATAAATTTTACAATGATTCATCATGAGCAGATTTTGTCTGAAAGTGTTTGTGACTTGGCATATTGCTTGTTTACTTCTTCAAGTACCCTTACTTGGTAACTTGAATTCAGTATTTCAAAACACTGCCTGAACAGTGATCTTAATGACATTGGGTACACTTAGGTTTTCATTTTCCTAGTAATACTATTTTAAGGTGCTTCAATTTAGAAAGGTCTGGGTTGGCATGGGAAAGTATCTCTTATGGAACTGGTTACTTTAACCAACATAACTGATAGATTCACCAGTTCCAGCAGTCCAGAATGGCACTGTCCTCAAAACTTGCACTTACTCTTTGCACATTTTCTTCCTCATAAAAATAGTAGAATGGAAATGTTATACATTTCCTTGCATTTTCCCATTTCCAAAATAGGGAAAATAGTTTGTAAGACTGTTTTTAATTTTCTACTACCCTCTCACACATCTGTAGCTGTGTCAGGTTATCACCAGCTGACAAATACTGAATATTCAAATTTCACTGTCGAGTTTTTGTCCCGGACAGCAGTGTGTGTGCAGCATCCATGAGTCCAAGGTGCCTGATAGCCAAAGTTGCTTCTAATCAACAAAAAATGTTAGAATTTTTGAGGCTACAAAAAAAAAAACATATTGCTTTAACTTTAGTTCTAAGAAGTCTTCCTTGGAAATTACTTTAATCTGTTTCCATATACACGCATTTATATGTATTTATGTGGATGTATATACAGCGGGTGTGTGAATAAGATATATAGATAGATATATAAATATATAAAAAAACCCAGAGAGTTTCTGAGTTTGCTGAAGTAGTCACTTTAGAGAACTGATTGTACACAATTTTCTGAAAGCAGCCAAGAGATTTTTCAAGTACCCCTTGCAGACTTGTTATTTTTCATTGCCCACAGGTAAAATCTTATTTGAGAAGCATAAAACATGGAATTAGCATGTTACATGTGAGCAGGCCTTTGTGGAGCCTGGCTTACTTGAGGGAAGTGCACCTTTCACCCCTGGCGATGGGCTGAAGCTGCCTTGCGGCTGCGAGCAAGATGAGCGGACTAATGTCTCCTCGGTCCCGAACAAGCGGGTTTTCATATGTCAAAGAGCCACACTCAGATGAAGGTAATTGGAAGTAACTGCTCAGAAGAAGATGCCCAAGAGTAAGTTGCCATGGAGATGGAAAGGCTAAACACCACTGTACTCCTGACCTCTAAGGAGGCGGATTTCTCCACATGACAGCTGAGGTCGCAGGGGCATGGTGGGAAGCTCATCCTGCTGGCTCGAGGTCTGCCTGTAGCCTATGGATAAGTGAAGAATTACTGCTTCCAGTTTAGGTAGTCCATTAACCTTCACAAGCCTGAACTTTCATTCAAATAATTGCAAAATAAGTATAGGTGGTGAAACCTGAACAGAATCACTGCTATTTGTATGGCCTTTGGAAAGTTTAGGGACCCAACCTTGAGCTTGGATCTACTGGTGTTTTAAACAGTGAGATGTCTCTCCAAGATTTTTGCTGTAATTGGAAAATGTTAATGCTCAGAATTACCAGCAAAACCAGAAAATCATTTATTCACTGGCAACCAAATGAATGGAAACAGGTTGGCCTTTCATCGCTGGTGGGCCTTTGTCTTCTCTGGGGAGATTACCTTCTCTTTTTACCTATTTGCCTTACTGATGAGTTCTTTTAGCTATAAATTCATTCCATGAGGTGTGTTAGAATAAGCCACTATGCATGAGCTTTGATATACCTCACCTGGGATCTGCCATAAGGACAGAAGGGTGGTGAGTTCCTGCTGTGAACCCCAGCAACCCACAACCTCCCTCTGTGCACATAACTCCCATGGATATAGTAAAACCTGATTTAAGTGCCAGCAGAGAGACTGGTAAGTACAAACTGTCTGACAGAATTGATCTTCTACTCAAGGTAAATAACAGGGCTTTTTTCAAAACCTCAGCACTACTTCAAAGTGGTCTTAAGATATAGCTTATTGTGGGTGAGGTTAGTGGTGCAAGTTCAGGTGCGGGTAAATGGTTGGTTGCAGAACCAAATGACTTCAGAAATAAGTGCTTAGTGATGTTATTTTGAGCAACAGCTTGTTGATGACTGTTCTAAATGCCAAAAGCCGTTAAATGTTATTGTGATTTTGTGGAGTGGACCCTGCATTAAGAAGAAATAGCTCTTGTGAAAAGTACCACTTAGAGGCAGAAATATTTTTCAGCAAAAACAACTTCAAGTCTAGTTTAAATCCCAGACAGCCCTATGACAATAAGTTCAGATAAATGCTTTGAATCCAGTGAAGTTCTTACAGCACAGGAGCTGGGGGTGTCTGGAAAAGAAATGTGATTGTACAGCTTTTATTCTGTCCTGTCATCTGTAGGAGTACTCTTATACACCAAGAGTACATCTCACCAAAGCCCTGTCTACCTACTTAAATCTTGATCTGCTCTAAAGTCCCAAGTCTTATCTTGAATATCCTGACAGAGTTAGGGCCTAGGTGCTCTGTAGAAACAGTGCAATTAATAGTGTTTTGTCCAATATTGAGCTGATTGAGACCTTAATTTTTTCCTCCTGCAAAAATCATCACCACTGTCTTTCTCACTGAGGCCAAAGCATCAGTACAAAATCCCAAGCAAGACTCCTACCTTTGGAGAGATGAAGTGGAGTAGCTAGGTTTTCTTTTCTGTTCCAACTCCTGGCTGCTAGGGACATTCTCTTCAGCCAGGCAGAATAGAATGGAGGGGACATCAACACTGTCCTGACTGGCAACCATTTCTGTGGAAAGTGGAATGGGATCACCGTTTCTGACAAGTTAAGATTGCTCATATACTGACATGTGCTATCCCAGTTCCACATTCCACTTGGCTGTCTCATCTTCCTGTCTCTCCCTGTGACCGCTTTAAGGTTATTATGAGTGCAGTGTGTTTGTGCAAAGCCTCTAATTAACGACAGACTAAATAGAATTAACGTTGTGGCTCATGTTAACACACAACAGGGTTGAGGTGAGTTGAGGCCCGGTCCTGCCTCTCCCACAGGTGCCCTGTGGGACTTTCTCCTGCCTCAGACTCTCATCTGCAAAATGGCATAATAATCCTTGCTTGTCTGCTGCAGGGATGCAGACATTCAGTACTTAAAATACACTCACCTCAGTAGTGACAGTCCTTAAAATAAACTCAGAGCATCTTCATGAAGGAAGAAGCAACAGTATTTTAACACTGCAGAAAAAGGGGCTGTCGGAAAATTATGCAAATATGCTGAAAATACTTCGGTAATCCTGTTGCACCGTATCAGAACATAGAGTTGTCATGTCCACAGACTCCAAGCAAATCTCTGAAACTTTGCAGATGCAGAATATTTTAAGAACTGGTGTCAGAATTATCAATAACATTATTGATTCTTTTCTGCAGCTTGAAGGGGAACCAGCACTGGGTTTCTTGGCCCCACCAAATCTGAATTATGATGGATACCATAGATTAAATGCTTGCATCTGAAAGCCCTGTACTATGTGGATTGCACTCCAATGCTGAGATGGGATTCTTGACAACAATATCTGATAATTTCTTCAAAACTCTTTCAAAAATGCAACCCATGAATACATTTGTAGGAGAGGGATCAGGCCAGGCTGCAGAGAAAGATGTGAAGTTCTTAATCTGGTGTGTTGCCAGTGCTTTAACGACATGTGGAACACACATCTGACTGTGTTATTTCAGCAAGAGACCTAATTTCTGGGAGGAAAAAATGATGCATCAAATTAGAAATTATTAAATAAATGTTAATAGTAGTGATGATAATGTACCAGCCTGGCCAAGGTACTGCTCTAGGAAGGAATTTGGACCAAAGAGATTTGGACTAGAGGAACATCTAACCTGTTATGCAGTTCATTTCTTTTTCACTTTCAGTTAGTTGTGGGGTGGGAAACAAAGTATGGATCTATCTTTTTTTTTTTTTGTATGCTTTTATAAACAAGTACAGGAACAATAACTTACTAAAAAAAAGGCATGGTTGGTTGAATTGGTGGGTCTAGTCTTCACCTCTGTCCTTTGTTCTCCTCTCCTGCATGATAAATCCCCTTTGAGTAGCTTTCCTGCTGTTTCCCACTTATGCCAAGAATAGGAAGTCCCTCCCAGCCTGCTGTCCTGGCTTCCTTCTGCCACACTGACAGCACAGCCTAGGAGCAGTGTGCACAGTCTCCATATCAGGAAGGGCAGCCCAAGCACAGTGTTCTCCCACCATTTCCCTTTTGGGCCCTTGATCTGAGCAGGAGCCATGTGGCTGCTGCAAGAGACTTCCCTTGTAAGCAGTAGCCAAGGAGGTTTTCAGGGAGTATTAGTTCTCTCGTAGTCTGTAGAGGTGACATCTGGCCAAGGAGGCTGTCTGACCATCTCTTAGCCTTAGCACCTCTCTTGTACAGAACCTGGAGTTTAGCAGAACAGTATCATTAACATCTATAAGCTATCAGATGCTAGGTTAAAGGGGCCAACCCTAATAGAAGGATAAGCTTTGTCACTTAATATGGAGTTAACTGGGGCACTGTAGTTCTGTTCACCGAACATCACTGGTGCTGTACTTAAGAGATTAAATGAATAAAGGATGAGCAGGGAAGGAAAATGTAATCAGAAATCTCAGCTAGTTCTGTTTCAGAGCTTGCTGTCTTCTGCACCTTCCTTTCTGAGTGTAGGTCTGAGAAACTACATCCAGAAGCCCCAAAACCTGTCATATGATGAGACTGAGCCTTGAGATCCTCATCCTTACCAGAGTTAATTAAAGTCTCCCGTGACTCCCTCTCTTCTTCTGCATTTCTCAATCCCTTTCTTTACTCCCTTCTTTTCCTCTGGGCACTCATTTTTTTTTCTCATATTGGTATCAGATCATGGAGGTTTTGCAGGAAGGGAGTGTGACAGCTCTGCTTGCAAGTGGCCAAACAGTGCTTCATCTCCTGGGAGGAGTTTGTGCATTTCATGTTCAGTTCCCATCCACTTCAGGGACTCTGGGCTATTATATATGGCATTCATTAATTCTGCCAAAGCTAGGAGTGAAATGGAGGCTGAGCTGCATTAATGATGTGATTTCAATTCCTGCCTATTGGTACTGTTATGAATCGTTCTTCATTTATGTTCTGTCTCAGTTACAGAGCAGGCCTGCAGGGAGGAAGAGGGGCTCTTTTGGGGGGTGAGATGTGTGTGCATGTGCCTGCACCATATTTTGCCTAACGCCTGGGACAGGAAGGACTGTGGGTGGTGGAGACAGTGAAGGAAGCTATTAGGTACTAGAGAAGTACAAACTTCTAATTACACTCAGATGAAAATCAAGACAGCCGAAAATCAGAGTACATCCTACTAACAGCAGTCATCCCAAGTCCAGGAACAATGTGTTAGTGTGCTTTAGGGGTCAATATTACTTGAAAATGTAAAGCTAAATAGAAGCTGCTAAGTGTTAATTGTTTTGCAGTCATTTATCTCAGTACTGTTGCCAAAAAGACAGCAAAGGTGAGGAAGGGAGCATCACTGTTTTTTATCTAAGAAAATGAGATGTTTGCACCCTCCTGGAGAAGAAATCAGGCTTGAAAGACAAAAAGAGTTGACTGCTGGGATTTCTAATGGCTCTGCTGTATTGTCCTGGACAGGTTAAGAATTTCCTTGATGATATTCTGAAGGTGCTTCCTGAGAAGTTTAACATAGCAGAAGTCATGCAGAAGACTATTGCCTGGAGCCCCTATGCCCTTGTTTGCCTTTAAGAGTGTAGGAGGAGGAGACCTCCTTTCAGAGATCTGTAGCTGGACCTCAGTATGAAGGCAAGTGACTTGTTTAACAGTACTGTTGCTCTTCTATGCATTTTGGGGCTTTTGGGTGCTTTTTCTGAAAACAAAAGAATAGCTATTCTTTATGGTGCCAGTATGCTTTTTATTTTTCTGCAGACAAAGGGGGAGCTGATATTTTCTCCTCACATGGAAGTGCTGCAATCCGCACTCTTCTATGATGTTGTGCCAAACACATGGACTAAACTAGCATATTCATCCACATAATGCTTTACCCACTGGTAAGTACCCTACAGTGACAGGGTTTAGCTACTATGTACAGAGCTATTCCAGCAGCTTTGTTCCTTTTCTTTTTCCAAAATTTGTCCTAATGAAAGTCAGTTTTCCTTTGACGTGGGTTTTGTAGAAATGCCAAGCTCTTTGCTGAAGGCTCCCTCACCACCCTTTGTCCCAAGCATACAAGGGGTGTTCAGCATCTTGCAGGATTCCTTTTCCCCTAGCCTGCCACCAGCAATAGCCACTTGCAGATGGCTAGACATGGATAAAATGGGCAGTGTTTTTGTAAGTCCCTCTGATATCTCATGGTAATGTATGCTGCAGTATGCCATTACTCGGAGCCTCTGTCTTGTGCTGAGCCTGACTCTCTTGTACTCCTGATTTGTAATTTGCTCTGGCTCATCAGAAGTTTAGATGCACCAATGAAGATGGTATCAGATAATTTGCATTTAAGAAGCCATCAGCTGTTAGCAAATTTTGGCAGATTCTGAAGGTGTGTTAACATGACTTATTGGTGATGTTCAGGATTCTCCCCAGGACAGCAAGTTTTACAGGATTGAGCATACTCACATTCTCTGTTGCCAGCAACCTGTCTCATGCTGATCACCTTCTACAATTGATTTTGCACATACTTACATTAGGGAAACAACAAATTCTACTAATATGATTACCTTATCCTTACTTAAGCATATACTTTCTGGTGACTCCAGGCATGTACTTTCTCTGTAGACTAAAGGACTCTTGACATCTGAGACCTACAGTTTATTTTGTCTAAAAAGAAGTAGTACATATAGATTAAGGAAGAAGCTTCTCTTTTAAAGTTACTAATTTTCTCTGGTGGTCCAGATAACTCGACATCTGGACACAGGACACTGCGCTTCCAACAGTGGTGTGGCTTTCTGTGTTCCATCCTCAGTCCTTTCTGACAGGTAAGCATTGTGGTGATTGTAAGGAACCAAGCACACGGTTTCACTGCCAAGCTTTTTTTTTTTTTTAACCATTGGTGTTAGCTATGTTTGTGATGCTGTTTGGAGAGTTAATCACAGTTTAAACAAAAAGAAAAAAATCTCCTTAATATAAGAATAACCATCTCCTGAAAGCAGGGAGAACAATCCAAACTTGTCTTCGAGAAGCATGAAGACAAAGCAGTAAGAAAATAAATTCTTGAATTTAGTAATTTAGAAAAGGTTTAAGAATGTAAGTTTTTCTACCATTATTATTTAACCAATTCCGTGATATATCATAGTACCATTCTGTTTTATTCCTTAATGCTGTTACCAGGCTAAGGAGAAAAATAAATCCACCTCCTGACCCTCTTTGTGTAGTACCCCCACAGTAGGGGATAAAAAACCTTTAGCACTGTACTGCTATCTCACTTTTTGCCATAATTACAGCTTGTATTTATTCTGGAAACCACAGTGAAGCTACAGGAGAGCCTGATTAACAGTGCAGCCCAAATTCTGCCTGGTCACCAAGGGCACTTCACTAACCTAACAGAAAGGTGGCCAGGAGCTCCTCATAGGACACTGGCCAGGCCACGATCATTCCCAGGAGATGAGCAGTGGAAGCTCAGGGAACGTGTGCCCAGATGCTCCAGCACTTCTCCCTGTACTTGGAAGCAGAAAGGGGTGGCAGCATGAGGGCTTGCAGGCAGCTCCTCTTCTGTCTGCTGCTCATGTTTAGGGCCCCAAATAGTACTTTTTGTGTCACAGGCAGAGAGTAACCCCCACTGTATTTTTCGCTTCTTTTATTGTCTCTGTCCAAACATTCCGTTCTGGATAATTTTTCCTGCCAGGGGCTGGCGAGATGCAAGAACCATACAGGTTAGGACAGATGTTAGCACAGGCTTCTGAAAGGGAACCCGGCTGGAGAGGTGTCTCTGAGCCTAGACAGCAATGTGGTCCCATTCCCATGATGGGGAGCAGAGTTGGCTTGGATTGTACTCTGCAGAATGTTTTGATTCCCAACAATTGTTTTCATGCAGCTTTTTTGCCTTACTTCAAGTAACAAGTAAAGGAATAAAAAAATTTAAAAATCAAAACCAAAACAACAAACCCCACTCAGTATCAGGTTTGAGCACAATCGGCCCAAGAAGGGCAGTTGACAATTCCAACATTGAAATTTCTGTCTGGATATTGAATTCTTGAAAGCACTATTTTTTTTTAAATCTGTAATGCAGAGCAAGAACAACTGGTCTTTGGATAAGGTGTGTTTGACTGCAGATGTTACCAAAAAGACCAAAGAAGATTATGACCATCCAGCAAGAGAAGGAGCCTCTATCTGTGTGTTTTCCATGGAAGGTAAGAAATAAACTTAAATTGCTTGATCTCAGTAGCCTAGTTCAAGGACTCTAGCTTCCATTATTAGGTAGTTAAGTTGCGTCAAGGGTTGGACTAAAGTGCTGTGACTCTATGAACAGCACCAAGGAAGTCTAGGAATGGTGGTGGATTGTTGGCGTTGCTCCCCTGTGACTTTAAATTTCATACCAGCTCGATGTCCTAATCACTGACTATACTTCCTGCATTTAAATAACTGTTGTGTCTGACAAGGTCTGCAGTGTAGTAAAGCCACAGCTCTAATCTAGTCGAGGTTCAGAAGCTTAAAGACTATCCTAGAGACTATAAAGCTCACAGCACTCATCATCCTGAAATTTTTTGCAGCTCTTAGAGGTGCAGAATAGTACTTACCACATGTTGGTAACCTGGATCAAGTAATCCAAACAACTGCAGTTAAAAAAAGAGACTAATAAAAACACCAAAAACCCCTACAGACTACACCCCCCAAAAAAACCCAAACTCAAGCAAAAAAGCCAAACAAATAAAGACCCCAAATGATTAAAAAAAACCCACACACAAACAAAACAAATAAAAAAAACCCAAACAACACTCAAAAATTGTCTTTCTTCTGGTTTTTTTCTTCCACCTTGGCAAATAGTTGACAGTTGTAAATAAACAGATCTAAAGAACTCTGATTTTTTTTTATTTGCTATGCCATAATACTTATAAGCCTTTGGGGAGACATACCAAGAAGCAAGGAAGTACTTGAAAATCCCTGTATTACCATGAGACATAATGACACGACTAGGTAGGTGGGCAAAGTGTAAGTATTAAAAGAAATTTTTTTTCATCTGGATTTTCAAGCAGTCAGTTATTGCAATAGCTGTAATATGGCTGTAGGCTGTCCCTGAACGGCAATCATGTTCATCGTTTGAGCTGCAACCCCTCTTTTAACAACTTTCAGAGGATAAATATCATACCTTGTTTATTTGAATCTGTGTTTTCCTGAGACTGAAGCATCTCATTTAGGAATGCCAATTCAGGCCTGCCATCAAAATGAGATTTTAGTTTTAACTTAGAAAAGCTGTAAACTAAGTTACAGCTCATTAGAGGAAAGGTGAAGGACTCCCAGAGGCAATTAAAGAAACATCGTTTTTATTTGTACTCTTCACCAGACCCATAGATAATAAAAGGAGAGCAACACTTTTAGAAGGGAGTTGGTGCTACAGAAGCCCCAAAAGGAAAGTCAGGGTGGGAGAGTGGAGCAATGACAAAGGTGTCATTTGCTTTTTGAAATGGTGACATGCATTTTTCAGAGGATTTTTTTTTAAAGCATTTGTCAATCCAAGGGTAATACTGTACATTCCCCCCCGGATATGAGGAAAGTATCACAGAACCTTCTGACTGAAGTTTGTGATAGTATTTGCATACATAGTTTCCTGTCACATAAATCCTAAAATCCACAAGCATATGCAACATTTTATATGCTAGTTTATGTTAGAAGAACACACAACAAACTTAAATGCCCTTCAGCAGCTCAGAGCTCACCTGTCTTAACTACACCAAAATACCTGTTTGATACCTCACAGTACAAACACATGTTAAGTGTTCCAGTGTAGTTCTCCACCCTGTGGTGGAGAATTCACCATAAACCAGTGAAGAATTAGGGGAAAATCTGAGCATTTGACTTTGGCAGGAACATTCACATTTTAAGTCCCAACTGTAAATACTTTCCCTGCTTTCAGTAAAAGAGCATGACGAAGGCAAATCCAGTCCAGGCAGATGCTACATACTGATCTTTGTATTCATACAAAGAGATGATGCACAACAGGATAACAACAGTCCACACTAAATCTTCATGTTCAAATGTAGCTTTATATGTTTAGCCACTGTTAAAACCCAAATTATTCCAGTCTTGCACTACAGAACACCGTGTAAGCCACATGCTATGTTTATTGCAGGCACCAGGTGAGACATCCAGCTCAGTTCAGGAATTGACTTAGCAATACCAATCAATTTTTAAGGGTAATCCCAGTGGACTAAAAGGGAAACTAATAATATTTATGAATGTCAAGTTTATAAAACCAAAAGCAGAGGGCCAACTTATATTTGCACTTTCAATCTGAAAAGTAAGAAGTCAGGTAAATGGGTTCTGGCAGAAATAGCTTTACTCTTGGCAGTTTAGTACTAACCTTTCAATAATACATGCTGCTTTCTCAATCTGCCTTGTAGTTAAAGTAAAAGAAGATAAACATTTTTCACAGTTAGCTGGAGCAAGAGATTTGCCTCACAAAAACACAATCCTTAGTGTAACACTTATGTGCTGTATGTTGTTATTTCCTCATCCATCAGTGTTGTGTTCATGTGTTTCTCCCCATAATGATTATTGATCATTGTAATGGCAAGCATCATTACACCAGCTATGGGAAAGTAAATGGGAAACATCAGCATCTGGGTGTAGTTTGACTCACAAAATACTCCTCTTTAGATTAGTCTTTATTTTCTCTACATAAAATCAAATGTGTATCTTACAAGAATTTTAACATATTTTAATATGCAATACAAACATGTTGCATTTAAACAAAGTGGTTTGAAAGCCTGGTTGTACAAATTAAAAAAAAAAATCTAAGTATGAACTGTAAGCAAAAAAAAATTAATCCTGAACTCTGACGTAGACCAGTTATAACTGCTGGGTAGATGGTTCAGGCAGCAGGTGCACTACACAAAAACTGCTGTTTTTACTGGGATGATGTTTAAAATTTTTTAAATTTTATTTTATATTTTTAAAGAAACACTTCTAGATTCATGTTTCGGTGAAAAATTGCACTTTGGATTAAAATAAAAAAAAAAACAATCATCCTCCCACTGGTCGATTGCATGAGCTTTGGTTGGAATACAATGGCATCAAATGAAAGTACACTTCCCTTCTTTGCAGGGACAAGTTCCATAAACTACAGGTGGATGAACAGGTTCAGAAAGCAAGGGCTGGAAAACTGAATCTTTATGGTCAAGTTAGTAGACAAGGGTGTTTTGTTTCTTTAAAGATACGGATACTTTGAAGGTAGTTGTTAAACACCCTTTCTGCAAACTTGCACAATTATATAAATAAAAATATTGCTCAAATTGATCAAGTTCTCTATCATGTGCTTGGGTAGCTCTATTAAAAATTAACCACTCAAGGTTCAAGAGTGCCATTTCACTTAACCTATAGGTCTGTGCATGTAGATTTCTCTACCAAAACATTTTCCTGAGAGATCTTTTGCATAAGACCGTATCAATCAAAAAGTTCCCAACACAGAAATGAATGTACTATGCACTACAATTCTATCTTATATAAAACAGAGTAATAAACTTTTGAAGTAAAAATTTTTCAACAGATTAACCAGTTGCAGGCACAGCTTGAGTTCAGTGTTGTTAATTGTCATCCGCCAGTTGTTTTTGTAAACTAGAAGACATGAGAAAACAATGTTAATGCTTTTTAAGAAACTCAAGTTCCCCATAAATGACAGTTTCCACTACTGAAGACAACAACTTCCAAAACAGCACTTCTATATGCTTCAAGCAACCAATAGGGATTTCAAAATAGGCAAAAGCATTTCAATTTCTTAAGCAAATTAGTTTTTCACACAGACAATATGACTCACTTCAAAGAAGCTGATTTCAGCCTAGGAAAAAAATCTGAAGTCCAAAAGACTTCAATTGTATAGCTGCAGGATCTGCCCCAGGCCACAAGAAGTCAAGCGTTATTTAAGGGGCTACAACAGTTTAACAAGGAGTGACTACGGAGCATGACCCTCACCTTTCCAGGTACTCCTTAACATTGTTGTAGCCGTAGAACTTGGCCAGGTGGATGAGCATGCCGGTGGCACAGCGCCCGTCCCGCCGGCGGCAGTAGCTGCAGTTGCACACCCCACGACAAGGAGGACAGGTCCAGGCCTGCAAGGGCGTGAATATGGGACAGGGGGTAAAAACAAGTTACGATCAAGGTTATATTGGCCTTCCCGTTGCTCAGAAAAACATGGATATGGCTTCCCTACCATGTGACTGCTCAGGGCAAGGTTTTAAAAGCCTCTATCAGCCAGGCAGTCAACCTTATTAACAATTTCCAAATTCTGCAGGATTAAAGAAATCATTAAATGCTTGAATGCTTACTCTGAAGCCTCAGATTCTCTAATGCGCTCAGTATTGATTTTCAGATAGACTAAAGTCATCTGCAATGCCTAATGATAATTCATTCTATGCTAGGCTGACTGTAGTCAACTCCCTAGAAAAAAGATGGGTACCCATTGTGACAAGTTTCTTTGGCTCTGCTTGCTGGTATAGCACAATTCCTGGAATTGAATACGCAGCTCTTACATGAAGTCAGGCATCTCCAAGCTCCTCAGCAACTGCACACAGAAGCACAGGTGTTAATACAGCAGCCTGCGCTCTCTCCTTGCTCAGCGTCTCAGGGGACAACAAAGAAAAGGGAATCAACCCTAAGACTTTTAGGGTCCTTCTCTTTTTTTCTCATTTTAAACATTGGAACTCGTATTTAAACATTGGAATCTAAAACAAGGAGCCTGCTTTGCTTGCCACGTTACTGAGAGCATCAAAAAATGTGTCTGTTTTGGCATTTTTCTGAAAGTGGACAGATTCCTTTTCTTAAAAGCTCTCACACTTGCCCTCCACCATCTGAAAAGCAAGTGGAGTTTCAAAGCACAAAGACAGGTGGATGGTAACCCAGATCCACCACCTTTCACTTGAGTTCTAAATAGAATCAGTGTCAATCATAACAGCACTACAGATCTTCTCCAGGCAAAGAAGTTTAAACACATCAAGTTACCATGAGCATATATTATTCATTACACTTTTATTCCAGGCCCAAAAGATTATACTTACTGGATCAAGCAGAGCTGATTTCACATCTTCACCATATCGATTTCGAAGACATGGTCCACAAAACTGCCCTCTTACTCCTCCACAGCCCTGATTGCGACAGATCGTCTTTGTATCTGTTGTCTTTTGTCGACACTGGTGGCAAGTACTACCCTAAAAGTGGAAAGGAGAAGAAACATCCTAGGACATCTTAAATGCTCAATGACAAACTTTCCTAATAATAAGCACAAATTTCAAACCAAAGTCAAATTCAGCAATGAAAATCTTAGTAAGAACCAGAAGTTCTGTTATTATGATAAATCATATAGCAATGGCAGGAATTTTACAGAGACAGCGTCCAGCTTCAGTCGGTTGTGTCGAAGTCTCAAATTACATGAACCTCATGTTGCAGTTCTGATCCTTTCTTCTATCTATGAAAAATCTAGAACTATTAAGAAAATGACCTTGTGACTCATCTCTGCCAATACAATGAAATACATAGTAAGCTGATTTTTATGACGATCAGTAGCTAAATCCAGTGAAACATAGGAAGGAAGACTTCCATCAAGAACTTTGGAAACTACCCAACCTATATAGAAATGTAATTTCCACGGGGTACAAGGAACATCGGAGATCACTATTATTTAATAGTACAACATTTATATTGAGAATGAGAGATAAAAAGGATGCCAACTCTTATCAGCAGTGACTTATAGCTATAGCAAATTTCACTTAATAGCTCTGTGGCAAGGAAGTACTTCTTTCCAGAGGCAAAAAGGTGGTGGGGTGTATCAACCAGCACAGCCAAGCCTGACAAATCTTTCACGGTTGTGCTTGCATAACATAATAATGATGAGCTGCACTCTCTCCAGAACCTCAGGAAAGCACACCTTTTAGCAAACTCCAGTGAACTACTGAGACTTTTCATTTCAAGCATTCAGACAAACGGAAGAATACAGCAGCCACTTACTAGAACTTTGTCATAGATTTTGTCTCTAACAGTGACTGCAATGTTGTCCAAGTCCTCTTCAGTAATATCTTCTACTGGACGATGAGACGAGTACTTTGATGATCTCCTTCTTTTCCGCACTCCACAATCCCCCTGCTAAATAAACTCATCTCAATACCTTTTGTCTGATGTCACAAAGATTCTGTCACCAAACTTGGTAACAAATTCTTTCATTTTTAATGTGTATGCAGTCCAGAGTAGGCAGACTACAGGCTCATGCACCACTGGAAGAATAGATATTAGTTTCCAAATCATCACTGCCTCTTTCTCTCCCCTCTCCTCCCTAACTTTTTCTCTACTACATTTTTTTTAATTCTGTTTCAATGTTCTTCCTTTCTATCATTACTTCTACTTCCACAAATCCTTGACATGACTTCTGTTAACTCTTTTTTCTTTGCATTCCCTGCAGTCCTCCACTATAACCCTTCATACTCCATTTCTTTCCTCTTGAAATAAGAAACTGTAATCATCCGCCTTCCCATGCTTTCCTCCTTCAATCTCCTTGCATACTCTCTCATTGTTTTCTCCAATGAAAACCTCTAATGCACTGCAAAAAACCTCCTACTGAAGTTTTAGGTTAGTCCTTCCATAGCCAGGCCTCCCTTTCTTACTATCCTCTTTGTTATTTGGAAGAGAGTAGTCCACTCACTATTAAGTGCTCTTTTTTCCTTTCAAATATCCTCCTCTTTGACCCTTATTCATGGATAAATCTTATCTGATTCTTAGCCTTCCCCATACCTGTCTCTTAAGACCTCATTTGTCCTTCACTCTCCATTCTGTTCAAAAGAGTCATTTGCCTGCCCAGGTTCTCATTCAGTGCTACTCCACTTTTTCTAATAGCCAAGTTCCCTCTATAATGCTTCAGCTATGCTCATCACTCTTTCCTACAAGCAGAACTGGTATCCAGTCTGTGTGGATGCACACTTAAAGAGCTTGTAAGGGCCCTTGTAAGGGCTAGGAATTTTCAGATAACGAATAAATAACACACTGTAAGTAAAAACTGCTTTGTTATGCTTGGACAACACAGGTCACAACCAGAGCCCACTTAACAGGTGAAAGATGAGGCAGAAAGGCCTGGAGATAACTTCTTCTGTAGCTAATCCCAACCAAAGATTCTCAGTAACTTTCTGTAAGATGTGATGTCTGGTCTAAGTGCTGGCCAACAATTTAAATGTTTCCTAATTCCTGACTAGTGATGATATCAAAGTCTGGCAAATACCACACTGAGTCTCTTCAAGAGGTTTTGTTGTCTGTAGCTACGGAGATGTTCTGCAAATTTGACAGCCGACACAGTAAATTTTTCCAAGGCAAAATTTTCTGGTGGACGAGCGTTTCTGGTTGGGTTCATTCGACGTGCTATCTGGCCTTCAGAAAATGTCCTCCTTGGGGTTTTCTTCTGTTTCTAGAAAGAGAAGAAGATTGTAGTAACTGTCCTTTCAGTTATTTGTAGTATTAAAAACTAGAAAGTGTCTAAAAATGTCTGTACCACACTTGTAGTATCATAAATTAATCTGGTTTTCTCCCCTTCCTTAATTGTTAAGCCAAACCTCACCAATTTCTAGCATTCTTAAGTATTCTCCCTACAGACTATAACCTTCTGCTCCTGTTAAAACACCATACCTTCATGTCAAATTCTACCATACACTTATATTGTCTTTCAAGGAAGTGAAAGGCACATTACAAGGAGACAGGCTGGAAGTCAAAAACCAAGCAGACAGGAGGTAACTAGAATACTTCTTGTGCCCTCCCCTTTCCTCCATTAAAGGTACTAATTAAAAGTAGCAGGCTTATTTATGTATTTAAAGTATGTTTACACCTCTACAACATTTAACTAAAGCTAGCAAGGTGTTCCAGCCTTTCAAATTCTATTTAACTTGGCTTCATCTTTTCACTTAATAACCACCATACCAGCATTTCTAAATGGGCTTTCCAAAGACATGGTTCTTCAGTTTTATCTCACATCTCTTCTG
The DNA here is from genome assembly GCA_035583135.1 of Lophotriccus pileatus. Taxonomy (NCBI): domain Eukaryota; kingdom Metazoa; phylum Chordata; class Aves; order Passeriformes; family Tyrannidae; genus Lophotriccus; species Lophotriccus pileatus. Next base: position 30,974,109 of record JAWWES010000081.1, read on the forward strand.
TTTATAATGTATGTAGAAAAACGCTACTCTAAAGAGAACTAGGAGGGATTGACTGTCCTCTGCTTGAAGCTGAGAAAAATCAGTTGCAACAACTACAGTATTGTTCCAGTTTGTGTTGATGTGGTTCAATTTCATGAGCATTGCTCTTCTGGGAAGTGTGGATTTTAGAAGAAAAGCCTACAATAGGGAAATGAACAGGATGAAAACCCAAAGGAAAGCAACTATTCTCTGTTCCCACATACACAGACATATGTGTACCATCTCAATAGTATTTCTAGGGCAAAAAATATAAAGTAGCCTCTCATCTCAGTCTTCTTATTTCTCCATAAGTTAACTTATAAAATCTCATTTCCTCCCATAATCTCTGGTACTTCCTGACCAATAGCAAATCTATACAAATAAAGAGTCCAAACCTAAAGTAAAACAGAACTTGGCCAAAGTTTCTGATTAAACACTTTAACCCTAAGTCTAACAAAACCGACTGTCACCACTAGTCAGTACCAAAAACTTACCGAAGGAGTCGAGCTGGGCGTTTTCACCGGGAACAGGTCTGGTATGGAATTCAATTCTGCCAGCAGCTGGGCAAGCTGAAATCAAGTGATGTCACATTGAAAGCTCTCTAAAACTTGCAAACAAGCAACACCTACCATCCACTCTTCACATGCACTTCAAATTATATCTAAACATATGAACTTTCAGTGCATGAAACCTTTCTGGAGGCACTTTATTTAAATGGAGCTCACAAAAGGGGTTCTTTTACTCCTGAATGAGCAAAACTCTGCAGTCAAGCAGTGCTAACCTCATAGCTCCCACATATTGTTACTGGGAAGTAGAATTGGACAGAATTACATAAAATCTTGTCAGAACAGCACTAAGGTAGCACAATACAACATAGTAATAATGACATCCATGACCGATAACAAGAAATCCAGTTCATATGACACAAGGGAGGGAAAAAAGAAAGACAGGGTGGCCTTGGCAGAAGACAGTATGATGTTCCCTGTGGACTGTTTTACTGAACGACTGCTGATACACCTGTGCTTTTTGCCAGAGAACTCAGTGTCCCCTTAAGCAGTGCAGATACAACCAGCGACAAGGGAACACACTCATTTACAAAGTCATAAAGCGACCGAGCCCCACTGACAGTTCCTGTAACCACAGTACATGCCGCTTCAGCAGGATGATCTTTTGCACTGTGTAGATGTCCTGGAGCTACATTACCACAGAAGCAGTGGCTGACAGGTCCAAAAAACACGGACTTGTTCTGGAAGTCCAGAATGAGGCTACCTACTGAAAAGCCAGTGATAGTGGGGATGAGCCAAGCTGAAGCTCTCTTGAGACTGCCATGGCAATCAAGAGATTAAAAGCTGAATACAGCATTTCTTAGTAAATACTTCAGTGCGGCAATTACTGAGAGTATTTAATGTCATTACAGTACTGCACCTTTCATGACACTGAGTTTTGCAATGGTTGAACTGCAAGAAAGAATGGAAGGTGAGAAGGGCCAAAAGGCAGCAAGACAAAGACAACAGTAGTGGGCATTCAAGAGAGGTTAGAAACAGGTACAAAACTCAAGCAAGTTTTACACAGGAGCTGCAGGCCCACACACTCAAGAGAAGATCTTGAGCCCCAAGGCTGCTTGGAAGCTGCAACTTTTCCTGAAATACAGTAAAACTGAAGGAGCTACTAAGGACTGAACACAAATTAGCTTATCAGTTAAATGATAATTAAAGAGAGCTGGTGGCATGCTGGACAATTAAGGAAAAAACATTAGGGAACAATCAGTGTCTCGCTTTTCTACACCTACATGCACACATACACACACTTTCAGCAGTTATATAAGTAAAGCATAACTGTAAAAATCACATTCCATACAACCACAAAAATTACATTTATCATCCTTAGCAGTTTCTACCTGGCTTTCCAATCAGTAACTGCAGCAGATCTGTCATGCACTAACAAAAGATAGAAACTCTATTGTGCATATGACACCACGAACCACCTGAAGGGACCAGGTTTTTTTCTGACATGTTCTGAATGTAAGGCCACAAAACTTGGGCATCTGTAACTTTGTCCACATTCTTATTAAAAATGCTTGGTTCAGCTTTGCTTTTAAACTTGATCAGCCTAGTCCTACTTGAGGCTATTTTAGAGGTAAATGTCTGAGTGCTGAAAGACCTGTAGGGTTTTCCCAGGTAGAAAAATTCACCATGATTTTCCCAGCACAGCACCAACAGGGACCCCAAAATTCAAGTATGCTGAAGCTAAGTACTCTGATGTAAACGTCAGAGAACCACTTATACGTCTTACCATGGCTTTATTTTCTTTTATATTTATGGCTCTCTTAATCATTGCACTGGAACTTTCCTCCTGTGTTTCTTTAATGTCTTCTTCAGACTCTGAAGCAGAACCCTCTAGTTTGTCTGACCACTTGCAGTTTATTTCTCTTGAAAGAGGTGCGAGAGATTCACTGTCCTTTACAGGTAAGTCAGACAAAGACTGTTCAGGCACTTTTTTCTCAGATGACTTTCTGCTGGGAAACTGCAAAGCAACACGAAGGCCAAAGCTTCTTCTCTTGGGGGAAGCTTTCTTTGCCTCTTCCTCCTCTTCTTTCTCATTACCCAATAAATTAGGGCAGTCTTCATCACTCAGGTCTGATTCCACTATCTAGAGGCAGGAAGAATCCCATGTTACATTACTGGCTGTGACACACTAAAAGTAATTTTTAAATCACTAATTCTAGACAGCAGTCTCAGCACCCAAAGACAGCATCATAAAATCACCTAAATCAAAAAATTTTTAAAAGTTCACAGTACACGACTTCTTCCTGTGCAGAGATCAATACAAAATCTACATATTAATATAATCTGGGATACAGACACGGGTGTTTCCAGAGGAAGAAACTTGCTCAGCACAGTCAGTCTACAAGCAGGGGAAGAAGTTCTCATTTCTAATATGTGATGCTACATTAAATAAATCTCTTTTAAGGTAACACATATTTTAATTCAGGATGAAAAAAGAACATCACAGTGTACCAGAAAAATTCCTACCAGAACACGAGGTTTAAACAGAAGAGACAGGAAAAGAGAAGTCAGTGTGAACATTCACATGTAGGTGTGACTGCCTTTACCAGAACTTCTTTCTTGTTCACATGCACCTCGTTTGAAGCAAAGCCTTCAAATGTTTCCATTTCAGAGTCTGTGTCTTCAGTGAAAATCCTCCGCAGTTCTTCAGTGAGGTATCTGGACTGAAATCGGCCTCCCTGCAAAAATACCAGCCAGTAGCTGTGAGAAACAGATAGAGAGTACTCACACAGCCACAATAAACCAGTTTTGAGGTTGAAGACGGTAGCAACTCCATGGCATATACCGTGAAAGCACTCAGCAGGCAGAGCCTACCAAAAGACAAAAAGAAGACCACATTCAATTTCAGCATTGAGTTATTTTAACCCAGAAAGATTTTTTCCCTCATTTTGAGCACAGGGCTTTAACTGAGCTGCTTCTTGTGGGGGAAACTTTCTTCTTCATCTCTTCCTCCCCTTCTTCATTACTACCAAAAAAAAAAACCTATCAGTTTTCTTAAGCATAAATATGATATTGTTTTGTATGTTTTTTTTCTGCGTGTAAAAAAACAGGCCTTGAATAAATGAAAATATAAGCCACAATTACAGTAAGAAAGAGCCCCGCATTTTTGACATTGAAATAGAAACAACTATCTCCTCTAGGCTTGCTGCAGCAGTACAGGCTCCTGGAGATGGGAGTCTGCTCCTCCTCACACTGTTACACCGTCACTGAACTGCCAGATACCAACACAAATCCACAGAGCTTCAAACAGCCTGACTAACATCTCTCCACCTTCCAACTGCTCAACTCTCTGGTTTTGGTGCAGTTTATTATCCACACGTGTTCTAGGGTAGAGAGATCCTAAATTTCTGCCTACAGACCAGGAAGTAAAAAGATCTCATTAAAACACTCTTCACGATATGCATATTACATACCAATTAAACACAATATTTTTACTAAATCAGAAATGTATTTCCATACTTCCGATCAGAACTAGTAGAAGACCATCTTGTCAACTTCTCCATCAGCCTCCCAAATGATGTGTTCACATGTTCACACCACACCTGCCCCTTGAAAGTCAGAAACATATAAGTTTGTTTCCCCAATTTTCCTCTGCTATTTCTTCTTCCCACATGAAAAACAAAAATTACCTATAATACAATGCACTTGCTAAATATCTTTATTCTTCCTTTCAATTCCTTCCCTTCCCAGACTTTAATTACACACTTCTTTACATTAATATCTGGTGAACAACAAATACAATAAATGAGTGGAAAAACTTAGAGGGGACTGGGCAGGGGGGAGCTACTGCATATTTTCTTTCTTTACACTTAAAACATCTACAAATTATTATGGGTAATTGGAATGAGTTTTCTCTGAGCAAAATTACTTCACTCTTTTGTTGTTGATAGCTGCAGTGCAGCTGCTTGAGAAAGGAACAAACACAATAGGGAAGTTACTTAAAAGTTGAATTACATTTCTTGAAGGGAAACTGATGTTTTTATGCATTCTGTGTTTTCACAAAATTCCACAATGAAGTTTGAGGGGGGAAAATATGCTGTTTGTTAGCTAAAGTAACTAAAAATAACACTCTTAGAGCTATGCTGTTGCATCTACGAAGAACTGTTTATACCACGTAAAATACACATCAGGGATACCTATAGAAGAAACGGTGGAAGCTCAGCAGAAATGCAGAGATTATGGGAGTAGGACTGCAGAAAGCTCTGAGGAAAAGCAGGCACACAGAGGTCATTACTTGTTCACCTCAGCAGGGCGGCTACCTTTCCTCCTCTCCCAACAACTGCAGAATTTTTCTGAGCTTCTCATCATTTTGTCCCTCACTCCAAAATCTTTTTATTTCTTGCACAGGTACCTAGTCTTTTGCAGCAACAGTGGTGTCTGGCATCGTAAACTCCAAATGATGCTTATCCTGTTGCAGGGCCCTGATGCACAAGGACTCCAGATTATGTTGCAATTGGATGGAACTCAGGATATTTTTATTATTGCATTTAGTGGTACAGGAGTTAATACTGATGGACTTTTAAAGTAATTCTCAGCCCAAGGGAAACACAGGCATGGTGAGAAAGGAGGTTACAGTGCCAGCTGTAAATTTGGAGGAAGTCTCACTGGGATTCTCAGTAATGCATGTTAAAGTAGAAGTAGCATTTTTCATCAGAGGATTTTAAAATGTTTCTCAGCAATGACCATTATCATAATCTCCATTTCACAAGTTGGGAAACCAAAGGAGATAGAAGTAAAGTAAGGTGTCTGCAGCCCCAAAGCAGGCAGCAGAAGCTCAGGCTCCCAGAAATGGCTTCCCCTCCACCACCACCACCTCTCCCCAGTGATCCTTCTTGATGCTCCACACAAAGCCACAAATACAAGAGTAAGCTACCTCCTGGTTTTATGAAGTTATCAGTACTGCTGTCTAGCAACAAGATTACAAACCAATTTGGACCCAGTATATTTCACTACATTTTAGCCATCATCTTTCTCCATACACAAAGACTCTGGCTCTACCCCAAAAGGTTTCTGCACTCTCCTTACCTCATTTGCCTATAAAGGCTCAGAAACAGTATATACTCCTACAAGCCCTGTTCTGTCTGTTTCATTTGCTAACACTAATCATCTTCCTTGCCTTCAGCACCTCTTAACCAAGTACTGACCTGATGGACTAGGAAAGGGCATTTTTGATTTTCTTATTAATCAGAGGAACCTTCTTGAGCGAACAAATGACAAAGGTATCTAATAATACATTAACCCCATGTCTATCAAATATGTAAGTTTCTAAAAGACTAAAAACTAAATTTTTGTGCAGAAAAGACAACACACCAGTTGTATTCCTTTCTTGTGAATTCAGCTGCTACCTCCGGCTACAAAATCAGAGAAGGAAAAATATCAAATCCTTGCACTGATCCAAGCTACTTCACCATCAAGAGAGCAGAGAACCGGCAAATCACACCATCACAGCAGAAGCTGATGGTTTCTGTGGGTCACCACTATGAAAACATGATTAAGTACAGAAAAAGCACCAAGATAAATTTCTGGAAGAAATACCTTGAAGTCTGTATACTCACAAATGGCCATCCGGTATCACGCACTTCCACTGCCTTAGGTATCCAGAGCACACCAGCCCACGATGGTAATTCTCTCCTTCCTGTTTTGCTACACTTACCTATTTCACTTAAACTCACCTTCTAATGAAACCCATTTTCTTTTTTTCTATTATGAAGTTTTCAAAAGCCATCATTAAATCCTAAAAATTATAGTAAGTTTGTTTACATTTATTTTTAATATGAGAATTGCAAATTATGGGTTGTTGTGTGAGTTAGGATTCACACAGCTTTGACACAGGCTCAGAGTACTACTGCACCCAAAGGGCATAACTGGATCATGGCAATCCATTCCTACCTTTTTTCCAGACTCCAGGGAATCAAAACTAGCATAGCTGTTCTCTGACAACAAGTTCTGTCTGGAAGCTTCATCTTGGAACCCTGGAAAATCTTCATCGTCACTGGAGGCATTAAAAATGTTGGCCACATCCTTTGGTATCTGTTTCTGATTCAAAACAAGACAGAAGATAAGAATCCGATGTGCCAGCTTAATAGGAAGACTCAAACTGGCAACTGTACAACTTATTTTTACACTCCTGTGCAAGTACAAATCTGTATCACAAAATATGCTGTGTGTAAATTGTACTTCATTTAGCCAAACTCCAGGAAAATTCTGTATAGACTGTTTTAATCCCTAAATAGAAACCCAAGATCTGGGGCGAGAAAGGTGATGCGATAGGCAGGGTGTTTAACTCCATGGGAAAGTATTTCTCAGACATAAAAACACACGGTGAGAGGACACTTCCTCATCTAAAGGAGTTGTTCTCCAGCCCTGAATGTTCAACAGAACACCGCTGAGAGGAAGTTCAGAATCAAGAGCAGTCTGCCCTTTTCCACTGTCATAGACAAAGGTTGCTCATACAGAAGGCCCTCATATGATTTTTTATCATTATTTCATCTTTTTTTAAATTTAGTTGTGCCAAGGCGAATGTCCCAAAGGAGGCTCCTTCTCTAAAAACAATGTTGAAACAAGTTCCACTTCCATTACAAGAGCAAGCAGCAACTTGACCAGAGTATCACTCTCTGAAACAAGCTACAGTAACATGGGAACATGGGCCCAATGGTATTCTGCTGAAGTCATGCTGTCTGTACTTGAACCCCTTTGGATCCTCCCTCACCCCCTGCCATCTACAGCCAACAGCCAGGATCCACTGCTGTGATGGAATTCACTCAGAAGAGAGAAGTGTTAAAAATGAAGCATTATGCATTTTAATGGAAAAACATACTAGGAGCTGTGAGCCTCACTGCTATGAATAAATTGCTTCCAGGAGCCACTGCATTAGTTCTTGTGCTAATGTACACCTGAGTTACCCACTGCTGTGATTACTGTATGCCTAATTTCTTCTTCTTCATCTATTGCTTCTGCATCTGCACCAGAGGTGTCATTATGGGGGTGTAATTACTGAGTTCGGTCCAAAACCCACAAACTCTTTCCCCGTAGAAGACTTTTTTTTAAATCTTTTATGCATTCCCAAGTACTAAGGTAGTAGTATTGATTTAAGTAACTTACTGCAGAACTTCAAAGTTTTAGTTTGTGACGTGCTCCCTGTAGCCTGGCTACATAGAATCTCATTCAGTCATTGACGAGTCCCCATCTTACCAAAAGGGCTTAAGATAATAATAGACAAATTTGATGCATACAAGGTGGGCATACTCCAGAAGTTTAAAAAGAGCATCCTCACGATGAAGCTTGATCATCAACACTATTTGCACAGCTGAAATCCTGTATTTCTACACCTGAAATCACAAGTCAAGTTTATTCCCAGCAGAAGTCCACTGCCATCAGCAGACAGACATCAAAGACAAGCATGCATCAAACATCTCTGCCAGGATGGGTTTGTCTGCTGTCATTTATTGTGTAATCCTAGAAGCCACTGGTATTTTCATTTCTCACTTTCAGCATACAACTAATGTCTTTTAAAGATACCTGCTACAAAGGGTGAATATCAAAAGTCTAGCAAAAGCTGGAAATAATTCACAGCTGCTGAAAAAGTTTTATTTCTTATAGGACATTTCATACCTACTGAACTCATTTATTTTTGCACATAAAACACAGTTACTTATTTAAAACTCCCACAAGGCACTTTTCAGAAACAGTAGCAAACCTTCCCAACTACTAACAGCGCACAATCCAAAAACTGCCAGAATAACCTATCCTATGTTTTTTCAGCAGAAATCCAAAGTTCAAGATTTACCCATCTCTCAGTTCTCCCTTCTCCAAATTTGACAAAATACCACCAGTATATCCAGGAGCACACTCATGATGTGTTGGGCTCCACGGAGTTACCATTCCCACAGAACTAGGAGCAGGCAGTTCATGTGTGCCTGTGGAGGCTGGCAGGCCTGTCACCAAGGGCCAAGGCTGACAGAGACAGAAAACTACGCCAGGAGGGTTGTCACATCTGTTTCAGTCATGAGTGACTGGAAAAGGAAGGCATCTGAGGTCCCCAGCTGTCACAAGAACATTTTTCCAAGCACTATCCCCATGAATTCCGCCTGTCTTGTTAGGCAAGGAAAAAAAAAAAAAGCCTGAGGTGAGCTGTTTTACCTTCCATATTAACAGGAAGAATTCTCATGTTTCAAGTGAAAAAGCAACTTTCCTGATACCAAAGAAAATATGCAACTTGCCCTTCTGTAGGCTGTGAGGAGAGAACGCTTGCCTGCATGCACACCCACGGATTTGGTGGGAAGCATCAGCTATATCTACACCACTGACTACCATATTTAATTTTTTTAAGACTTATCTGTATGCATGACTTTCCTTGTCAACTGTGACACTAACATATTCTTCTCTGGTGGTGATGTACCAGAAGAACATACAGTATGAGAAAGCAGGGCTAGATGTAATTCTCTATTTTTGCTCCTACCATGGAAAAAGAAAAAAATCAGTTGGGCTGTGTTCCCTTATTCAAGTTTGCACAATGTATGGACATCGCTATTTAAAGCAGAGGACAGACAACTTCAACCATGTTCAAACTCAGTCAAACTGAAAAAATCCCAGTTTAACCCCAAACAGATGCTCACACAAACCAAATCTGTGCAAAGTCACACCTTGAACATGTGCTGGAAAGCCTCTAGAGTTGTCCCAGGTTCAGCACGGAGGCCAACTCAAGGCATGCCACCCTAGGGTTACAGGCACTGGATTTGGCTCATACCCCGAAATAACAACCGAACAGGGAAGCACTCCAAGGCTGGCAGTTGTGAGCAGCACTACAAGAATAGAGGGCCCCAGCCAAAATGTCAATAGGTGCCAAACCAATAAACTAAAACTATTTAGAAGTCAAGATCCTGGGTTTTTTCCAGTGGAATCATACAGGCAAATAGCATTGTAAAAGCTTAATTTTAGGCATCATACAAATGTGTGAAAGACGTGGAAGGCAAAGAATCCATTATTACAGCACAAAAGAATAATACAACTGGATACACAGTCAACGGGACCGTCAACACCACAACCAACCTAAGACTCAAGGGCAAAAATGAAATCTAGGAAGGCAAGGAAGATCCCAGATGATCTTCTTCACAATTTCTCAACAGCATTAGACCACAAAACCCTGAAACTTTCTGGATAGTGAAATATATTCCTGGCACAAGTGGCAGGAAGTACAAAGGAAAGCGAGTGTTCAGAGAACAAAAAAGCAACAAGTGATAGAATGAGCAGTCATCACCCACTTTTATGATCTTTGCAGAGATAATGTGATTCCAGTCAAGGTAAAGATGGATTATGCCTGAGCCTGTAAATCTGTCACAGCAGCAACTCCTGGGACTTTCATGGTACCCCCTGAAAAAGTTCTGGCAATTTCACCTCAGAAAACCTACTGCTAAATCCAAGTACTCCATGAAATATTGGTAAATTCTGCTATTTTCAGAACAGTGGAATATGATTTCTATGTTGCCTTATTTAAAGTGATAAGCTAATGCCTATGAAGCTACTTTATCCTATAGGAAGGAATGTCCAACTATCATAATCACATGGTGAGTCATTTAAAATGCCACCGTCCATAGGCAATAACTGCCTGAAAACTATTTCCTACTTTTCAAAAACACTGATAATATTGTGAATATCAGCATGCTATCAAATGAACACAGTTCAAACACTGTCAACTGCTACTACCTGTTCCTCTGTACTATCTAATCTCCCCCCCCCCCCGATTCAAACAGTTGTAACAGCTATTTCTGAATTAATTCTGCATAATTCAAGAGCATCCTTTTCATCTGTCGTGGTGCCTAATTACTTTCCAAGCCCTGGTGTTCCAAGGAAAACGTTTTTGTACAATACCACAGGCATATTACATATCCCCACTCTCTGCCTCGATTACTAGTGTCCAGGCTTTTTGGGTGCAAGTGCTTTGTCAGCCAGCCCCCCTTTAACAAGCTCTGTGTACTGAAACTGCTGTGCAAGGACCTGGTAAATTAGACTCTGGGAGGGGAAATGAACTGCAGGTATTGTGATTCAAAACAATTTTGTACTGCTGACTTCTTTAGCAGTTGTTTTCAATGGGGGCACATACAAGTTAATTTGCCTGTCAGCAGACAATATGTGACTTCAGAGGAAACGTAACCTTCGCCACCATATCCTTCTGGTCCAGACAGGACTGAACTCACTGCTCACCAGCGTATCACAAAGACGAGGCAGAGCCAGCAGAAGGCTGCACTCAGACAAGAACGAACTCCCACGAGAAAAAGGAAAGCACCAAGAACAAACTGTGTCCTTCTCTCCTTTGCTGAGCCTTAAAGGAAACATGAGGTGCAGCCTTTTAGCTCTGCACTAGAAAGCTGACTAGCAAAACGTAAGAACCTCTTGTTCCAGCACCAGAGGTGAAGTGATATTCACTTCTATTGACAACCAGGTTTCTCCCAAACTGTTTTATAGAGCCCTTATCTTCACACTGACAATGAGGGGCCTGAGGTCATACACAGGTAGAACGTTTATGAAGTCTCTGACAGGACAGAGGTCCCATGTTCCGATGTTTCTGCAACACTCTTATTTCATAGAAACCCATATAAAGCCCTAACTTTCCATCATCAAGAGCTGAGATGCTGACTTTCTCCTCACTCCTTCCCACCACCTGGGAAGCTCATCGTGACTGAAGGGAAGTCAATTTAGATTACATATAAGGAGAACATTAAAACACTGGAACAGGTTTTCTAGAGAGCTGGTGGACGCCCCAACCCCTTCCCCTGACATTCAAGGTCAGGTTGGATGCAGCTCTGAGCAAGCTGATCTAGTTGAAGATGGCACTGCTCATTCGGGGGCGGGGGACTGATTAGATGAGGTCCCTCCCAACCCAAACTATACTATGAATCCATAGGTACACCTCCTCCGAGGATGTGAAGCACACATCAGCCTGATGCATCCAAACACAAGCCAGGCTCGGAGCAGACCGCAGCCAATGGAAGCACGCCTGTGTTTGTCCCGAAGCCTCCAGCCTCACCAATACTTACATACTTGTTTGTGGTAGCATCGCGGTGTTTCAACACCACCAACAAAAAAGTGGTCAGAATTAAAAATAAATAAATTAATGAGTTATTTCCAAAGCGGCATCCCCAGGCTCACAGAGAGTAATTAATTACCGAGCTCCTCCCCATCAGCCTTTATTAGAGCCACCGCAGATCCCCGCACCGCTGCCGCCGCCCCACGCCGGCGCTGAGCCCCTCGGGCGGCTTCCACCCCTTTCCCGGCCTTTT
>JAWWES010000081.1:30986167-31022660 GCA_035583135.1 Lophotriccus pileatus
CGCTGCCCCGGGAAGGCTAAAAGCTGCCGAGCCGGTTCTCTTCCCCGCCGCCCGACCCTGCTGCCCCGCTCCGCGCGGGCCGCCTCACCGTGCCGCGGGTCCGCGCTGCCGCCGCCCCCCGCCGCCGCCGCCGGCCCCGCCGCGCCATGGCCGCCCGCGCTGCCGCGGCAGGAGGAAGGCGGCGGAGGAGGGAGGAGGAGCGGGGGGCGGTGGCGGGGTGGAGCCGGCCGGCGGCGGCGGGAAAGGCGGGATGGGGCCGGGGGGCCCTGTGTAGCCTGGCCGGGGATGGGGAAGTGCAGTGCGGGCGGTGGTGCGGGGGCTCCCCCCGTGGCACCGGGCGTCGTCCGTTCTTGCATACACACGCGTCGCAGGACAGCAGTCTGCAAAGAGCGGTCTTTGCCTTGGGGGAATAGGCTTTCATCCTCCAAATAATTTAGACTGTTTATTTAGTACAAGCGAGAAGTGTAAGCCTCTTGAAAACCTCGAAAAAAGGGGGAGAATGCAGATGATGTAGCTTTAGAATCGTGAAGGTTGGAAAAGACCTCTAAGATCATCAATTCCAACCATTAACCCAGCACTCATGATCACCGCTAACCCATGTCCCCAAGTGCCACATCTACACGATTTCTGAACACCTTCAGGGATGTGATTCCACCACTTCCCTGTGCAGCCTGTTCCAATGCCTGACCACTCTCTAAGTGAAGAAACTTTTCCCTAATATGCAACTGAAACCTGCCTGGCAGAATCTGAAGCCATTTCCGCTTCTCCTACTGCTTGTTCCTTGTGAGAAGAAACCAATCCCCACCCTGCTACGACCTCCTTTCGGGTAGCTGCACAGAGCAATCAGGTCTCCCCTGAGCCTCCTTTTCTGCTGTCCAAACAACCCCAGTTCCCTCAGCCAGTCTTCATCAGATTTGTCGTCCAGATCCTTCCAGAAATAGGAGAGCAATTGAAGACTATGTCTGAACTAGGGGGTCTCAGGATAAGGTCTGAGGGTTTGTTTCACACCCAGGTTTCTATCTAGCAGCACGTGGGTGATCTTCCAAAAGCCCTCTAGTCTGGATAGTTGGACCAGAACAGCAAGAAATTCACTTGCCTATATAATCTGGCTGAAATAAACTCATGATAACAACCTCTATCATTTTTTAGTTGATAAAAGCAAATCAGAGGAACCAACTGTGTTACTCAGTAGCTTGCCTTCAAACCTGACTGTGAATTACTATGCTAAAAATAAATTCAGATCGTTTTGACTATTTAAGTACCTTCTGGACAACATAGAATTAAAACTTATATATGTTTTTATTTAGGGGAGCTCTTCATAATGCATTGTGCAGTCTGCCTACTACAATGAGTTCCCAGGTCTGACTAGGTCTTTTAAATACTCTACTGTAATTATTGACTTAAAATAAAAGTCAGAGAAAAGGAACATTTTTGTTGGAAAGTGAAGGACAGATGAGAAAATGTTGTCTTTTGCCATTCTCTGAACAGCCTCCCTTAAAAGTAGAAGAGACTCTCCGTGTACCATGGTATCTGATCCTCAGTGTAACATACGGTGGACTTTCCATTTAAGTACTTCCAAGCCTTTATATTCCAACCATATGGAGAGTATTTGTCAAGAGAGAATACGAGGAGAGTTGTTACATGCAAACAAAGAACCGTTTAGCCAAAGCAGGCCATTTAAATACTGGTTTGCATTGCAATATCCACTATAGAGGCACCTGCAGTTGTCACTCAGGCTGAGGAAATAAGAAGCTTTGAGCATGAGGTGGGGAGGAGGGAATTCAGTAGAAGACAAAATGCAGGAATTATGTATAATATCAGCAAAATTGAAACGTGGACTCCTTAAAATACAAAATAAAGATTTCTTGTGTGATACATTCCTGAAAGACTTGCACTTTATGTATTCCACTGCTGACCCTTTCACTTGTCCCCAACAGTCTACATTATGAAGCACTTCGTTTGTTAAAAGCTGTCAAGAAGCTATCTTGGATTGCGAACAACAGATTGACTGTGTTGACTGTCCTGTGCTAAATTAGAGTGAATAAAATTGCATTCTCTCACAATAGAGATGTGCAGCTATTATGCTGTTACAGATATATTATGAGCTGCCTGATATCTTCAGCCATTTTATGCAATTTGTTGCTTTGTTTCTCTTTTTTTGTTAAATTTACACTTCATTTTGTACTTTCACCATCATTCTCCTTCTCAGCATTTTCAAGTCCTTCCTGTCAGTCGTTGCTCTTTATGTTGCTCTATTAGAAGTGCGGGTTTGGATTTTTTTTTAATTTTGTTACTTTAATTTTTCTGCAGCTATATTGCAAACACACAACAGTGTGGACTTTCCATTACTGAATTCCTATCCATTTTCTTTACCTCTTTTCACATTACTTCAAAATTCATTTTTCTACTGCCTAACAGTTTTTGTGTTATTGCCGTGTCAGTAGGACCTCATCAGCTGTTCAGATGAGGTTCACTTGAATTTTGGGTCCTCTTTAACTTCAGCCTTACATATTAAGCCTGAATTATTTTGCCATTACTGGGTCCAGAATAGTTTCTGACCTTGCTCATCATCTCATGAGAGCATTGCTGATAATGCCTTAATCCAAGTTTTCGAACTCATGAACTATACAATGAAATTCATAACAATGAGTTCTGTCTTGGGCTCAGTATGACTATTATAATTAGACTATAACTTTCCAAACAGATCAAATGTATACTGAAGGAATTATGATCTGCTCAGAATATGTACCAGGTATAGCAAATCCATCAGTTTATGGGATCCTCAGTAACACAACACTAACATCCTGATGCACAGTAAATTTACAGGACAGAACCACCATCTCTGAAGTGACCTTGTAAACAGAGAATTTGTTTGCCATGAGTTTCAAATGAACAAATACCATTCTAGGTTATAATTTTGAACTTTACTGCTGTGAATTTACCAAGCTGGATAAACAATAAAATTAATCCTTGCTCCTGAACTCTGTTTTCACTGCCCCCTCTAACAGTCTCTAATTTGGGGGCCATTGTAATCACAACTGGGGGCTTTGCTCCCATCTTCCTGCCACCACGCTTCTCTGAGACCTGTCAAGCATTTTAAGTAGCATGCACTTTCCCACACTTCTCAATGAATGCTGACATACCTAACTTAAAAGGATTACTTTCTGCTGAGAGGAATTGTAATCTTCTTTTCCTGCTCTGCAAATCCTCTAGTAAGTGAAAAAGAAAGGCTAAGATCTGTTCTGCTGTGCAGGGCAAATCACCATCTCAGAAGGCATAGAAGAAAACAACAAATCCAAGATTTACTTGTGGTCACGCTTGTCCAGGAGCTGTGTCCCTGACTATTAACTCATTGACATCCTCCATCATTATTTCTGGTGCTTTGATATTTTCTGTTTTAGTTTATAAAAGCTGTATGAATACACATACAATCGCGACTGTGAATGGTGCTCAGGACAAAACACTTCTCTCAAAGATATCTAAAAGGAGCTACAGATACAGAAATGCCTTAACTCGACCCCAGATTTTAATATTATGTATTCTGTTAACAAAACCAAGAAACATACTTTTAACTTATATACAAAACTTAGCAGTTTTTCAAACTGTCTAAGGTCAGTTTGCAGTATTTTCAAAAGCTGTCACCAAAGATGCTGGTGGTAGTGGTGAAGGTTTGTGCTCCGAGGATGGGTTGTGGGTGGTATCCGACACAACAACAAAATCACAAATGTTCCTGCTACCTTGATTTCCACCCACTCATCTCAAAACCTCTCCTCACACGTGGTGGTTGATGCAACAAATTGGCTTGTGGGTGAGGCTGAGGGCAAAGACTAGGTGATCTTATGCTACCAACTGAAAACGAAGCCGCGGGTTATTCTTTTGCAACAGTAACCTGAAAGCTGTCTAAGAGAACCTTCCTCATGCTCTCTCATCATTCTCTTAAAAGAGCTGCAAGAGGTGGGGCAGTTTGCCAATAAAGCTTTCACTGCTGAAAATTAAGTTTTTCTGTTTCATATTTTGTTATGGTTATAAACCAGTATTTTGTTTACAGTCATTCATAAAGTAGATGACCCAGATTCAATGTCCCCTCCCCCTTTCCATTCAGTTATTAGACAGCAAGCTGTACTCACAAGGTGGATGAACACCAGCTTCAGGCTTCCTCACAGGAAGTATTTTCCTTTCCAGTATTACACTGCTGCAGCAAAAAATCCAGACTCCAAATTTATGAGAAGATCTTTTACATGCTTTACTTGATCTAATCCTGCAAATCTAAGGTCAAGGTGAACAGACATGTCCATTGCTAATGCATTCTCAAATTCCTTGTTGATGGGAGTGTCTGTCACATGTTTTTGTTAAATCTTACCTGTATTTCAGCCCACTCTGGTGGATGACTGCTTCCAAACTGCCCATGAGGTGACTGTGTTAGTTGTAACTGATTCCTCCTTGGGTAAATTCTGCAGCATCAGCAGAGCTGAAACATTTTGGCTGAACATGGGAAATACCTTTCTCTCCTCTACCTTCCCAGCCATTCATCTGGGACAAATGAGTCTTTCTGTTTCAGAGAAATGAGCTCTGGATTTTCCTTACAGTGGAAGTGGTGGGGGTTTTTTTGTGTCCTGTGAGCTAGGATTATCTGACCTTTCTCCTATTGCTTTGCAGGGTTTAAAAAAAGGCTACGAAGACCTAACAAACTCCATTTCATCCACGTTCTCTTCCCAGTTCTTTCTCCTGTGTCATCCTTTTAATTTATTTATGACACTGATTTGTCAGTTCTGTAAATCCTGCTGAAGATCATTGTTGCTAGCAAACTCCAGGCTCACCAAAGTTTGCCCAGCATAGATTTCCTCAAATTCCTCAAATTGCCATTCCATTTTGACATCTGAAGCTGAGGCAGCAATCTGCTCTGATGTCTCATACCCAACAAAGTCTTTGCATCAGAGCTCTTCTCTTGTATGAAATGTCATCCTTCATGACTTCTTGGGGTGCTTCAGGCTTGCTATTCTCATTGCTTTTGCAAAGTTCAGTTTCCACTTCCAAGTATTAGTCAGTATTTAAGTTTTGCCACTATTTCTACCACCTTACATAAGAATTTCTTCAACTTGATTACATGCTGACTCAATGGGTTTTTCTTCTGGACTTCTTGATCTCCCTTAGAAAGCACCTGCATGAGTTAAGCAATGAGTTGAAAGCACAAGGAAACACAGCTTGTCTCATTTAGAAGCAGAAAATGAAAATATGTGCTAGGTATTTCTTCCGTGCATTCTGATTTGCTTGCAACACACTTAAAGATCCTTGTCTGCAATAAAACAGGAAAAACAAAAACCAGACTATTTCATTCTGCATGGTTCCATACCATCCAGTTGCCTACCCAGAACAAGAGTTCACTTTCTTTTAGCTTCCATTTGGGCCATGTGTCCTCTCTCTTTTCTGCTTCTGAAACTACTTGCCGTCTCAGTCTTGTGTTTGTATTCAAATTCCTGGGAAAGCCTTCCCTTCTTTCCTCTGAGATAATTTTTGCACTGGTGTTTTATATGGCAAACACTTTGGCAGGTGGCCTCTATTGTGTTAGCTTGTTTAATTCATAAAAGGCTTAATCGCTTCTTTTACATAGCATGCCTAGAATCTGGCTAGTGGACCCATCAGCTTCAACCCGTATTAGACACACTTATTAGCAACTAACAGTATGTTTCAGCATCACATATGGTGTCACTTGCCATGTGGGTTTGCCTATGAATATATCCTATCTCTACACTACTGCTGGGAACATAGTGAAAGCAGAAAGGTAGAATTTTTTTGCTGTCTATGTAGTTTCAATTTCAGGTGAAGGAAGCTGTGACTGCAATCTGCCCGTTTCTTTCACCTGACCCCCTTTTGGGAGTTCACACAGGAAAAATATCTAAAGTATGTAAGCAGTTATGTAATATTATGAATGGCACTGCACATTAAATAACATAATAAACATGTATATCATTGATGTCGAGAGCCACAAGGTTAGAGGATGCAAAGACAAAGCATAAAGCGTACGAGGTAAAAGTGTGATGTTTTGCTTTTCTGTGACCCAGATGCTGTGCCACCTGGGTTCTCCTGAAAATCCAAATTATATAGTGTCCTACTGCTTTCCGCAGCCACCAAAATGAAAGTGGAATTAACTAATTACCAGGAGTTGCTAACAGTGTGCCATTTACTAAATCTTTGCAACAGGAGGGGATGGAGCCAAGACAACATGCCAGAGTGGATTGGACAAAATGCAAACAGAAGCAGGAAAATTGAGCAACAGCAGCACAGATCTGAAGGTGAAAACTGGGAGAAAAAAGCACAGAAGCAGAGAATGGGCTCCTGCAGCTTTTGTCTCTTCTCCTCTCTGGCAGCCAAAGCAACATATCCCTTGGGATAGCTAAATAGGATTCAACCCTAGTCCTGACCATGCCACCACCTTTCTACCTTGCTATGACAGCCAGCTGGAAACTCAAGGTAAAGGCTGCACGGTCCTGTCTCAGAGGGGGTGACGTGAAATGAGAGATTCCCAGGACCCCCAGCTCCCCCTCCCAGTGGGAGAGAAGGGTGACCAGTACACTCACTGCTACAGAACTCTATTGTCTCAGGTCTCAGATGATTTGGGTAATGCATCACTTTTGCCCATTTGTCTGTGCTTCATTTTCTGACAGCTGGGCTATGCCTCAACAAAGGCCTATGTGTGTGAGAGACCGTCTCTTAGAGAAATTGTTTTATTTCTGGCTCACATCAAATTCTATTAACTGGGACTAAGGTGGCTATATTTAGTAGTAAGAAATTCTGGCTCTCACCCAGCTTTTCATATGACTCCTAAATTAATTTACACAGAGCACAGAAGTGGTACTTTGGCTAAAGCACCTTCTCCTCATAGCCCAGTATTGTAGGAACAGCCTTGTTTTCCCACTTCTTCAGGATGTAGCCTGAAATCTTGAGGTGCACTCACAACCTGCACTGGTCTAGAAAAACAGCATCACTAACTCTTTCCTCTTTTCATCACATAGAATGGACAGGATTTTTAAATGATATTCTGCCATCCGCTTAGGGCATCTTAAAACGTTCAGCCAGATGTCTGCAATTCAATCTGATCATCATGCCTCAAAGAGTTAGTAGAAGACTACTGGCATGCAAAGGAGGAGCATCTCAGGTATTATTTGGTGGCACTTGGAAGCTGCTAGTGGGTAAGTGCCCAAAGACTTCTCTCAACCCTCTGCCAGCACCTGTACAGCATGTGAGCAAGGTCCTTTACTGCTGCCATACTCCAGAGGGAAGCAGATAATGGGCTCCAATGTGCCCTCAGTGGCTCTACTGCAGCTCACTGAAAGCCTGCAATTATTTCAGGAACACTGCCCCTCTTTTGCCACCTGCAAATGAACTGAAGCAATAATTTCCCCCAGCAAGCATTCATAACTACAAGTTTAGTGGGTGACTCAGCACTTCCAAACTGAATAGCCTGTAACAATCTTGCCAGGCACCTTTTATTTCTCTTCCTTTCCACCTGAGTCTACTTGTGCTGAAACAACCTCCTGACATAGCTCCAGGAATACCCATGCAGAATGTCCCACATATGCTCCCACATACCCTTACAGAATGTCAGGTCATTGCCAGGAATCCTGTGTCTGGCTGAAGGTGCAGCCTGTGACTGCAGGGCGATGAGCTTTACCATCAACAAGGAGTGTTGCTGATGTCTCCAGCTCAGCAAGGAGCGATACACCCTCTCTTAGGAAGAGCTATCTGGGCCCATAGCCCTGAAAAAGTATTTGTCACTGTCTCTTGTACCTTACCACTGGAGAGAATGAGATTTGTGCCAGTACTCAGTGTCTGGTAGACATGACTCTCTGTTGGATGTGTCTATGTGTTGTCACTGGCTGGAGCACAAATTGCAAACACGGGGCTGGACATTGCCCCAGTGTAGTTGCTTATTTCAATGAACTTTTTTTCTTGGGCTTTATCTGTCCCTCAGCTTCTAAAGGAGCCTTCTCGAAATGCATGGGAAAAGCTATCAAGAAGTAGTGTATTTCATTAGAAATGGTGGGTTTGGGAAGTAGGTGTTCTGTTCCCACTTTATAGTCAACTGTGTCATACTCCGTCTTGTAATATGAGGATTGAACTCCACCATAAAAGGATTTTCAACATCATCTTCATAGAATAGTTTCAAAGTCTCACAGCTTTCACGGAAGGATTACCTGCCTCCCAAAAGCATGTTAGAGAAATTTATCCTTTGCATTTGAAAGTTGCACGGGTCAAGAGTATTTACAATCTACTACAGAAAACCTGGTAAATGTCTAATATGCAAATTAATTTAAATGCAGCTTAAATCCAGTCCATAGGCCTGTGAGTGCTTCAAGTGATCTCTTCAAATCACTTTGAAGTGAAATAAAACAGCTTTTATAAAAGTACATCAAAGTTCTTTGTGGTTCTAACAATGTTTTAGGACTAAGTTTTAAAGGGTACTAGCAATAGTGAGAGCAAGAAGTTCAGATGCAAGATACAAGACCCCACATCATACCTAATCTGTACCTGGTGCTGGGTTCTAGGGGCTCATTCTGTCCCTCACAGTCTAAGAGAAGGAATATGTAGATGCAATAACCACTAAGGAGAAAACCTAAGAAGATTCCAGAAATGTCCTGATTACATCTGTGCTCTCAAACCACCCAGATTTCTTTTTTGGGGCAAAAGGAGGATATGGGGCACAAGGGGAATCTTTTGATACAACTATCACATCACATCTGACTTTCTTTTAATCTCGAGCCCTAGTAACATGTTGGCTTTACTGGCAGGCAGGATCCTGTGGAAAAATTTGTGGGTGCTTTCTTTGACCAAAACAAGGTATATTCTGCACCTGGTCCTATAAAGCACAAACCCAGACTCAGTGTAATTGGTTCTGTTTTAAAAATACTTTCCTAGCCAATCAGTGTTGCACTGTGGCTCAAGCAAGTCAAGAATGTAAAAATAGAGTCTACTGCAGGAATAGCCCCTCTTCTTTCCTTATATTTTTATGTATTGATAACTGAAATCATCCTCTCTATTGTATAAGTGCAAAGACTCTCCGGATCAGACCCTATCTTTTGTAAAGGTAATCCATTGCTCCAAAGACTTATGGGCGTATCTGTTAGAGAGGGATAGGTTTATACTACCATACAATTAGGAGGACCACTCTATATCTAAGGTCTTTCTGTCATTTGTTAAGATAGATGTCTTTTTTTCTGTTGTTGTTGTTACAGGAGCTAACTCATTACAAATAAAGCTTTCTTCACCCTTCCAAGGAGGGTAAGATAGTAATTTAGTGAATTGCACACACCTCTCACCTGCCCTCACCAAAAGAGGAATTCAAAAGAATTGTGAGGAAAAGGCCACATACCCCACAAATACCCAGAAGCTTCTGCACATTCCTGTAGAATAAAACATTAGTCTCAGGACTCCTTGTACGTGTTCTAGCATCTTTCCTTCCTTGTGTCTCCTGCTAAGTAGCTATCACCTACAATTTGTGAAAAGAATACATCCCTTTCTCCAGAGGACATGCACTAAGGGCTACAATATGCAATATCTGCAGATTCATGAGGGATCATGGCCTCTGTTACGCTCCTAAAGTTGTTCCCCATAGGAACAAACAATGGTTGGTCAGAACAGGGGAAGCCTTTTGATCTTGCTTATCTTTTTCCAACATTAATATTGTTCAGTTGTCCCCAGTGTCCCCTCTCCTGTATGCACACACTTTACACTGAATGTGTTTCTGAAAAATTCATAAGGCAGAAGGTACTGGTGGAGTCTAGTATAGAGAAGAACAGATAGGAAGTTCAAACAGGCAGCTCGAGAGAGACTGTGGCACCATTTATGCCACAAATCCAAAGAGAACAGTTATGTATCCTTGGTGGCTGGTATGTTCTATCATGACATCTATCGGGTTAGTTAGCTTCTTGTGATGGTGACAATACCTCCTACGTGTTTAAACAGAGCTTAGCAAAATAAGGCCTCAAGGCAACTGGCAACACAGTGAAAAACCATATATTCAGGTTAAATGACAGAACATGGAGAGACAGATCACTGCTCTTGGATTTCCTTCGGCAAGCTCCTGTTACAAAAGTGGTAAATCAGTCACCAAATCCAGTAAATCCCTCAGGACAGAAGACTAGTCCTTTGTTCGCGTGCCACAGCAAACAGCAACAAGAGCCTGAAATTTTTTCCATGCAGAAGCATGCCGTGCAAAAGGTGGTAATGCCTGGCTTGGCTCATCTCCAGGACAGGCTCTGCACCTACTCTGCTCAAAGAAAGCAAGAACCCAGGTGATGGCTGAGGAACAAACATTTATGCCGTCTTTGCGGAACCCAACCACTTGGCTGACATCAAATATTTATTCTCAAATACTACCTCCCTTGGAAACAAGCAGGAACACAAAGACTATTTCTCTGTAGCCACATAGAGAACGCAACCATAAGGGCAGGTTTGCACGAGCACTGGCTCTCTGCTTTACCCTTCTTTCCTTATGCAGTTTTGGTCTGATTCCAGATTAGCTTGCCTTCCTTTGCGCAGCTGGCAGGGCACTAGCTCTCTCCATTGGTAGGATGTGAAGGAAGTGGTGGCTGGCTGGCTTTACCTTTTCTCCACTGATCACCTCCTTTCCTACAGTAACTCATCAGTCCTGTGCCCCTTCCCCTTCTCCTCTCATGGGTTCTGAGCAGAAATTCTCCTTCTGTCATCAGAAGTGCAACAGCTGGATTGGGAAAGTAGGACTTTGGCAGACTGAGAAGAGGCTGAGTTCTCACATCCCAGCAAAGAGAAGGTGGTGACAGCCACAGCAGTAGTACTATATCTCCTCAAAATGGCTTGGCATCAGCAAAACTGTGATTTGAGGAAACTCAGATTTGTTTACTGGGGCTGTCTGTGCTCACAGGAGAGCCTGTCAGGAAAGTAGATAAGTGGGTAATGGGGAAACCATCATTAGAGCACATATTTTCCCTCTGGTCTTTGCAGAGCTAAGGTGCATTTTGTTTACAGCAAAGCTTGTTCAGCAGTAGGGGCACAAGGTGGTCTCCAAAGTCAAAGCATGCCCTGGCTACCTAAGATGTTCAGCACAGTCCAGAGCAGCATGACTTCCAGCTCTGCCAGAAGAACATTGGGTTGTGTGTGTGCAACTGCCAAATGCGAAGAAGCAAAATATTGTTTTAGCAGGATGATGAAAAGACTAGGGAGAATGAAGGTCTGCAATGGCCTAAACACAAGCATGTTGCTAAAAGTCAAGTTTCACCAGTATTTTGACAGAGATCCTTCAGGGGTTTGTCTGACTCACCTTCTCCTGGACTCATATTCTAATCACTATCTTCCTCCTCCTGCCCATTTCTGGCTGAATTTCACTCGTTTCTTGAAGGATACCACTTCTTTTTAGGAAGTATCATGTTTTATGTGCTTTTTGATACCCAGAAGAAGGGATGGAGCATTGCAGTCACAGCAACAAATTGTTGCACTTCCCAAGAGTTGGCCATTTTGTAAGCTGCTTCCCTGACTGAAGGCTAAGTAGGAAGAATATCTTCAAGGCTCTATTAGCGCGCACACTGTATCTCCAGCATTATTACCACACAAATCTTCTACTGTGAAAAAAAACAGACCAATCATCCTGAAACCAGTTCTGTACTTGCACTTTAACGCCTGTACTTCGCACTGAAACATGGGTTATAGAGAAATACAACTAAAATGTATTTGCTTGTTCAGTCTAGCAGGCAACTACCTTGAGCCAAACCAATAAACCACGTTTCTAAATAAGCCTTTTGCTTCCTGTAGAATACTGCTTTGTTTGCCATCATTGTTTGGCAAATAGGAAAGGGCTTATCTCTCCTTCCCAGAAACAAGTACAGCTATAGAAGAGCTCCAGAAACTTGTCAGTCTTTACTAAGAAAAAAAATATTGGTTTAACAGCTCCTGCCAGGAAATTATCTGAACCTTCAGAAAGAGAGAAGGTGTAAAAATTAGTTCACTGGGTTATACCATTCTTCTTTGATTTTTAGTGTTCGGTTCCAATTCAAGGATCAGGTGCATTTTCAAAGACAAATTACGGTAACCTTTAACATTAGAGCATTCTGATATTAGGTATTTCATGGTTAGCGGCAAAATTAGATTTAGCCCTCCCGTGCAAATTTTTGTTTGATTAATCCGTAATTAAAATTTAAGCAACTATGTCTGCTTTCTAGCAGATGGAGGCAAAGGCATAGCTTTGACCCTAGTTACAGTTTTGTTTAACCCCCTCCAGAGAAACATAGTTACTGTGCATTAATATACAGCCTTTCACCGCCAGACCTGTTAGTGTACATTATGGACTAATAATAATAATTATATTGTCAAACAATTCAAACTGTGTAACAATACAGGCTCCTCTGAAATGTGAAGCACTATAGGTAATGAAACCTACTTTTCTTTATACAGTCAGCTCAAATCTCTTTTTGAGAAATCTGGTGTTAAATAAATAATGGGCCTGGTTGCCCCCTCCTCCAGGAGAAACCATAGGAGGGAGCAGAGTGGGAAGAAATCTCCAGGAAGTTTTGCCTTGTGCCTAATGTTTCGCCTGAGAGTGGAGTTGCTCATTCCCTAGGTTGCCCTCTCCTCCCATGCATTTGAAGGGGGGTGCAAAAAGACATTTCAGCTGGAAGAGATTTTGCCAAGGGTCTCAGGCTGGCACATATAGGATATGTGAGCTCTTCTTGGCACGGCCATTGTCTTGGTGGTTTACTGGCTGTGCTGAAAGGACAATCTTGAAGCACAGCATCATTACCACAGCAATGTCTGTTTCTCTTTCCAGGAGTTATGGGGCTTGATGGCTGTGCAGTGCATCCTTTTGAGCCATGGCCAAAATTCTGTGGTAGGACAGTGATCCTGGTTTGGCTCTAGTGTTAGTAATCTGCCTGTTTCTAGAGCACAATTTTACAGTTTTCTATGCCATGGATTTACTCAGGATATCTAGGTGGCTTGTTCTCCCTAGCACTAGTTAATTTAGTCCCTAACTGTTAATTAGAGCTGTGAGAGCAGGTGAAGCTCAAAGTCTCCTTCAGTTTCAGTGTGGTAGAAGCTGAAGGAATCTGGCAGATATTTTCGTAATTCTGAGCATATGCTTGTGCAAACCTGTTTTCCTAGGTCAAAGCCACGTGGCACGAAACACATCTACCCTTCCCCATGAATCCTTCCTCTCGGGTACACGCAGGTAAAGGCTCCCTCATCCATTTCGTGGCATCTGCCGCTGGTTTTTGCTTCACCGTTTATGGCCTCAGACTCACCTGAACAAAACCTGCAGAGAGGAGGAACAAGACGAGCCGTCTTCGCGGGTGGGGGTATCTCCCGCTCCGCAGCGGCGGGCGCGGCAATGGTGCCATCTGATGGAGCTGATGTGAAGAGCAGGGCCGGCCCGGGCTCCGGGAGAAGGGCGAGCAGGAAGGCGATGTCCTCGCCTCCACAGCCTTCGGTGTGCCGGGAAGCGCCCTGCGAGTGGGCACAGGCCGGCTCAGGGCACGGCGGTAGTAGAAAGGGCAGGACCGGGGCGGCAGAGGGAAAATGTCAGCTCGGGAAGATCCTCGGGGAGAGCAGGCTGGGTTCATCAGCCTGCAACCTCCTTGGAACTCCCATGAGGAGGCCTGGGATCCGAGATGCTCGGGTGAAAACCACGCGGATGTGAACTCCTCTGCGGCGTGCTGGCGTATCTGCCCGGGCTTTGCTAGATCAGGTCCTGTGAAACTGAGAGGAGATCAGACTGCTGGAACCTAATTCATCACACTGAAAGTCTGGCTGAGCCATCCCAGCTGGGACTGAGGGCTTTGGTTACTGAGCAAAGAGGTCCCTCGTACCTGAGCTCTGGTCCCTGAACTACTTCTCCCCCCTCTCCGAGTTACCATAGCAATGCTGCTCAGGAAGGGACAGGAAACTTTGCAGGGGTGCCCAGACTAGGCAAACTTTCACTGTGTTCTTCCCTGCATTGAGCAGATGGAACAATGATTAATATTAAGGCAGGAAAATAACTGGGATCTAAAACATTCCTAAGAAAAAAAATAAAAATCACAAAAAAACCCTGAAGAGACCTATTAGTTCATTCTGTTTGGCCCCCAGCAGTCACAGAAATAACAGCGAGCAACAATTTGTCCTATAGCACACTGCACTGTACTGTGTGGATGCAGTTTCTCCTCCTACTTAGATTGGTATAAATCAAGAAGCCAGCAGAATTACACAGGTATAAAAGTGGCATTATCAGCTCCTGGGTCTCTTTAAATATTACTGAACCCTACTGCTGATTCTTCTTTGTTTGCCTGTTAGAAATTATTGTTCAAAAGGCGCTTGCATTTCTCCATAGCACACTGTATCATGCAAAGGGGTTCTTTTATTGGTCTTGATCTTTCTTTTTACTTTTATTATTTCTTTGAAGAAATGCAGGATTATTACCTCAATCTAGCCAGCTGGCCTGCTGAGGCTCCCTTGGCTACATCAGGGGTTTCTCTTTTTTCTAATCCTCTCTTTATGGATAATCCTTCTCTACCTTCTAATGACTCTTGGCTAAGTATCGTATTTTGTTATTACTACCTGTTGTTTAGAAATTCATTTTATTTGGTGTAGGTGTTGCTAATTGTTTGCTAATGAAAACTTTACTACAATCAGTATGGTCAGGATTAGGCTGATCTTCATGTAAATTAACTCTTTCTTCCTATGTGCTCTGATTTAGATTTTTCTCATGCAGTTTTCAGTTTTTAAATATCAAGAAAAAAAATTTTTTGAGGTCCAATGTATAAGATTCTGTGCACTTCCAGGAAGCATAGGGAACTTCTACTACCCGTGAGAGATTTTAAAAATGCAGAAGTTGGCATTTTGTGATCTGCACAATGTTTGTACATGTAAATGCAGGGATATCTAAGGTAAGTCCTGAAATAAAAATGTGTAGGAAAAATCTACAGCTTTGGACAAGGAATCATTTTGTTTCATGTGGATAATCTTAAGACAGGGAAGACTGTAGACTCCTAAAGACTCTTTCATTCCTCTTTCATGCATGCTATTTAGACGCAGTATGTATCCTCTACACACAGAGAATGAAAATAAGCCCCATTTATTAAAGAATTTACAGTTTAAAAAGACAAAGGCAGATCAGTAGCATCAGGAAAACGAAGAGCAACAGCTGTGTAACATAATAAAAATACAAAGCTTGTCAGTTACCATTCCCTCCTCCCCCTTTATTTCATTCTGTCAGTCTGATCTTATATCTCACCAGTTGCCTTATAGCCTTATAGCTACCTTATCAAGAGGAATAATGGATTCAGGCAGGTGATGCTCCAGCCCACATACTGCCCATACTATAGGATATGTGAATATGGAGGTGTGTACGAAGACTGGGGCTTTTAGGAGGAAAGTGCAATGCAAGATGCATCTCCTTGGGCAGAGATGCTTAAGAACCTGCCTCCCAGCCCAGAACCCTCCTCATACTTTTGGAAAAAGATGGAGCTTCAGCAGCATAAAGTAGAACCCACCAGTGTCACCATCTCTCTCTTCCTTAGGAAGGGAGAGGTGAGGTAGCTGACAGATAACATGGGTCCAGGTGCATGGCAATACCCTATTTGGGGAAGGCAGCTGCTGAAGTCCTGACCCTGCAGCCTGAAAAACCCTGGGGACTGTTTGATGAAGGATTCACGTCTGACTCCTGGATCTGCTGCAGGTAATCACAGCTCATCTAAGACTACACATCATTCCACTCAAAGGACCCTTGGGACCCTTTCAAATTAATTTTACCTCAAATGATATTTGTTTTCAAAAACATGAGCCAGAGTGTTCTGAAGTGTCTCCAGTATCTGAAGTTAGAAAACCATAGGTAAGAACAGTCCTTAACTTCCTGCTTTGTGTGCTGTATAATGCATCAGATATTGGAATATGATAAGAATTCAGCACTGTAAGTGAACAAAGTAGACCCAGGAATGCTACACTATTACTGCAGGTAACAGCTGGGACAAGCAAGGAAGAATTTAATATTAAAAAAAGAGAGAGAGAAAAAGGGTCATATCACAAAGGTGTAGACTGCTTTTGTTTCTTTGCTTCAGTATCATCCAGATTGCTGAATATTAATGTGCTTTAACTCTTTTTCATCAGAGCCTAGACCTTTCTGAGTTTCTCTGACAGTCAAGGCATTGTGGTATGCCACTAGAATGTTACTCAGCTGATCTTTCCTTAATAAAAATATAAATGTCTTTATTATTTTTTCTAGTCACCGTTGCCAGTTCTGCAGGGCGCTAGACAACTGTGCTACTGTGTGTGACTGATGGCACCCAGCCAGTCTTGTGTAACCATATTATTCATTTGTTCATTTATGCTCAAAGCAAAAACAGGTTGGCACTAGCTTTTCAAAGCTGGCTTCAGCAAAGCTTCTGTTCTTTAAGCAACCAGTGAGGAGAATGGGGAAAAAAGAAGGATAGGAGGATTGGAGGAAATCAGGAATCAAAATAAACATCCCAGAGAACAGCATGTCAGGTTGCTCGGTGTAGATTCTGCTACCTCTCTGGAAAACTGAGGGAGTGGGGAAAATCAGGTAACCTGGATAACACAATAGATGTGAGTCACTGCTGTGGCAGCTTGGGTGATACCCCTTCACCCTCTTCCACACACCTCATGCTTTTTGGCTCCCTTATCATAAGCATCTCTGCACCCATGTGTAAGCTATTGTCAACTAAAAGGATTAAAAGTGTAGGTCAGGCATGCACTAGTTACCATGAATAAAAACCATTTGGAGGCAGAAGGGCTTTTAAAATCTGTGCAGAACTTTTCTTTCATCCTTCTCTCCTCACCATGGAAATCATTTCGCTCACTCATCAGCCATTTAGCTCTTCCTTACTGGAGACAGAGTTTTCTCCTGCCTTTGGCCCAGCATATCTCAGCACCCTCAGTTTTAGGGTAAGCTTTGAAAACCAGACAGTGATCACTACTACTGTCATGCCCTGAGACCAGACATCCTGTTTCAGTTTAACTGCTTCTAAGAGCAGAGGGCTTCAAAGGACTCATGGGGTTATTTTTCTTACAGCTCGGGCCTCTTCACCCAGCTCAGCTGCAGCCAGAGAGTGTCTGACAGACACCTGGAACAGTGAAAAGTCAGTGAAGGGCAACCAGCTGATCTTTTTGATGCAAACCAGTGTTGGGGGACAAGGGAAAGGCAGCTCAGTGTAATGGCAGGGAGAAAACAGTAGTGCAGAGAGCCAGA
The DNA here is from genome assembly GCA_035583135.1 of Lophotriccus pileatus. NCBI lineage: Eukaryota > Metazoa > Chordata > Aves > Passeriformes > Tyrannidae > Lophotriccus > Lophotriccus pileatus. The sequence continues at coordinate 31,003,374 of JAWWES010000081.1, forward strand.
GGCAAAAGGTCAGCTAAAGGCTTGGCCTTGGTTTTGTCCAGCAAAATCTATAGGTAAGAGGTAAGTTCAGGCCTAGCTTGCACATTTGTGTGTTGCTGAAACTGTTTGCTTGGATGGTAAATCTGGCATGTGAAACTTCCCTATTTCCTTGCACCAGCAAAGCTGTAGACACTTTTGGTTACCTCATTTCACCAGCTATATTTATGCGCATACACCAGTGTTCTTGCATTAGAAATGAGTTGTTGATTTTTACCAAGGCATGATCTTGCTGGAAGGATGCTGAAATCTTTGGGGTGTTGGGCAATTGTTTTGGGATTTTTTTTTAATAACCTAGCTTATAGGTATGATATATTCTGCAAGGAGTAACATAAACTCCTCAAATCACATCACATTACCACATGTTTTCTGTCAGCTTATGACAATTTTGTAGTGTCCTTTATTATAACCAAAGATGCTGCTTTAGCAGAAGTTGATTTGATATCCTTCTAGTTCAGAGACTATGACTAAAATATTTTTATTTGCATGCTCTCAGTGCATTTGTCTGGATTTAACTTGCATCCTTCTTTTTCATGATTGATGTTTCAGAGCAGATTGTGCCATATTCCACTAGACCTGAATTCTCATTGGAAGTTTCTGCAAATCCACAAATGTCCCAAAAATTATAATCCATTTCTTTGAGCATGAGTTATCTGAAACATGTGACCAGTGAAATCCACGATGTTTCAGCCCATGCTAATGCCCAAAGTCTGTGCTTTACAGGTTCTTATAAAGATCCATTAACCCCTTACCCAAGCACATATCAATAAAGTTTTAAGACTGAACATGACAGATTACTGTTTCATGCATTTACTTGTTCTTTTTTATCCTCACTCATCAACTTTGCAGTTCAAAATTTCAGGTTGGTCCTTGGGAGCTCCTTGCATGGTTTTACACCTAAGGCTGAAAAAGATTTGTCCCAAATCTCTGTACCGTGGAGTTCACCCTTATAGAAAAGCTGTCATTGGATCTCGGGAGTTGTCAAAGACAGTCCTGAACTTTGGGGTGATATTTGAACTATTAAATACCTTGAAGGTCAAATCCCATGACTTTGAATTTTACTTGTGAAGAGCACTGCAGAATGGGAGGATGGAGGGGCACTTAGGATGTTGGCAAGGAGGTGCTGGTATTCTTTTGTGTTAGGTCAACATTTCATATGGATCAGTTTGCTGCTCCAGCAAAGCTGGCAGTGTCATTTAGTTGAGGATCGCCTATTTTAAAGTGCCTTTTCTTAACCTTTTGTTCATGTTGTAACACTGTGGCAGAGGGCTGCCTATATTTTGGTATCTGCTGCTGTAGCCAATATAATCCTGTGTAGTCCAGAGGAACTGTCCTAAAGTTCCATGAGCTCATCTGATTTCAATCTTGCTGAGTTGTCATTATTTAATTGTTCTCAAGAAGGTAATCCCTACTTTGAAAACAAGCATCAGTGAATCTTTTTTTTACAATAGAAGACTTTCAATATGCTGCATATCATGTTTCAGTACAAGTACCTTGAATAATATCCAGTGGGCCTCAAAATGCAGAAATACAAAAAAAAAAAAAAAAAAACACATTAAAAACAAATTCACCCCAGTGTTACTTGTGATTCTTTTTTTTTCTCACCACATGTGGATAAATATCTAATGAAGTAAATCTCAGATTCAAAAAAGATAAGTATGGAAGAAATCCTTGTCGATGTGCAATTGCCTAAACTGGGTTGCTCTTTCTTACCTCTTTTGGTTTGCCTTGAAAGCATCAAACCCCCACTAGGGTTGATAGGGTCAATATTTTGTGACACAACATGCTCTTATTCCTGTCAGCAACGAGTTGATTAAAAATATCAAGATTTAGTTAGTATGTAAACCCAAAATCAGAGATCCAGCCTAAGAGGTAGGAGGTGGGACTTAAGCTCCAGTTTTGCTTAAAGAAAATCATCTCTTGGCCCTGACATTGAAAACAGGGATCATGATGCTCCTCCCAGCATTGTGTATTAAGCTTGAAAATGCTTTGGGGCATGTACTGTTGTACTGGGCATTGATGTGTCCTAAGGCTGGAAGAGAAAGCAGAGCTGTGGTAGAAATAGTCAGCATAAACAGCCATTTCATTAAATGCATTAGAAGACTGATACATGCAGCATTAAGCTTGTATATGCATCCAAAACATGAAGGTGAAATTAAATATGGATTTCAGTGTGTTTTTCACCTCAGGTGCAAAATCAAGCAGTCATGGAATGAAGGTGGAGATGCATCCATAAAATACAATTTCCAGCAACTTTGGCTAGGCATATGGAGATAAAAAAGCTAACAGCAGGGATGCAGGAAATAAAATGTACCTAATTTAAAATATCTTTTTAATAACATAGCTTTCTTTCCTATTTTAATACAAAGTCATCTGAATGAGAAGTTTGTGTTTTCCATAATAGTTGTTTGTTGGGGTTTTTTTTGTCATAAAATGCTTTTTTTATTCTTCTCCACTTCTGGAATAAATGAATGATGTGAGGGCACATGAATGGCTTGGTGAAATCAGCCACTTAGCAACACTAGGACCAGATGCCCATGCAATAGAGTGCCAAAGCAGAGTGCTGGCGTCCTCCACAGCCTGGACAAATGTCTGGGTCTACTGACTCCATGGCAGCCTTGTCTGCAGAAAGTTAGAAAGTTTGCAAGTGTCCTGGCAAAAAGCACAGTTTTTGTGTGTTTGACCCGTCTCACAAAAGATTTTCTCTCTAGTGAAATCAGCCCACAAAAGAAAAAAAAATCTGAATGTAGCAGTACACCTACAGTCATAGTGGTGACAGCAAAGAAGTTATAATGTGTGACTTGTGTCTGTTCCATTAGTTTGTATTTCATCTTCGTGGGGATTTCAGTGTTTACTCCATAGCAGAAAACTGCTTCATGTAATATCTCAATAGCTTAATGTGATTTCACTGCAAAACAATTATTTAGACAAAAAAGTAAACTTCCAGCCCTCCTTTCTGGGCAGAAAAGATTGAAGCTGTGAATAAATTAAACCCATGTTTTCCAAGCAGAAAGAAAATACAAAAGCTCAAAAGCTATTTTGTTTCTAAATTCATGGCTTTTTGGTGGCTGAGAAATCTTTTTGAACATTTGATAACAAAACTTGTATTCAGAGCTACATTTGCTATTAAGGAAAATTATCATATTGCTAAGAGTAACTCTTAGAAGCCAATCAAGCAAATTCTCTGCATGGATGCTCTGTTTACCTCCTTAACATTCACACACCTGTGTATTCTGCAGTGACTGAAGTCACTATAGAGTAAGCTCTTAATAAACAACCTGAAGCTCTGAATAAACAACCATTTGATAACAAGTCTTTGTCACTGATTCCCTGGGTTGATTTGAATCATAATCCACCTGGAAAGATACAATGCATGTGGTTGCAGAGATTTTACATCAGCGTAGTTTTTCAACATATGTTGTCTAAGGAATAAAAGAAGCACTGTGACCTTTTGTCTTCCATTCCCACTAGGTGAGAAAAGGAAAGATGGCCTTCTCAATTCAAGTAGTTTACCGGCACTGAGCAGATCTGGGCTGAATTTCCATAATCTTATTCAAATTTTCCTGCCTGTTGGTGAGCAAATCCCTGCAGAAAATTCTTTCCTACACCTCAACAACTTGCTCAGTACTTCTGATTTCTTCAACTCCATGAAAACATGTAGCTGAGTAGCTAAATTTTACTCAGGAGCACCACAGGGGCTAAAGACAACCAGGACCAGGCTGCAGCAGGCAGGGATAAGAACTGGAAATGAAAGCAGCAGTTCTGTCCAGAGCTGACTAATGTATTGAAAAGATGCTGCATCCTGAATGTCAGGCCTCGGACATGAGGGGAAGGCTGTTAAGATGCACCCTGTTGGAAGCTCTCTTTGCCACAAACACTTGTCTGTCACTTATAAACTGTGAGGAGAAACCTAAATTGCAGCTGAGCAGATTTACAATGGCTGATTATAATACAGAGCAAAGTATTTCTAGCAACAAAGGCCCTAAACGTATTAATTCACTGAGCTCATTCCATTGTGTGTAATTCTTGCTTACACTTGCTGTCATGCAATAGAATTAAAATTTACAATCTTATTGATGTGAGAAGATGTTTTTATATATGCTACTTTGTTAGCCATTTTGCTTCCTAATAATTAATCAACTCCCCAAAGAAGTATCATGTTGGGCAGTGTGGATTTATTTGTGTTATTAAGCTATTCTATCAGAGTGTTTCTGTGTGGTAGCAGGTCTGTTACAATATGGCCCACTTGTTTTATGACAAGTTACAATTTTCTTGTAATGTTAGCTGCAATTCATCTCAATAATTATGCTAAATTAAGTGCTCATGCACATATAGAAATAAACATTAAAAACATTAAAATAAAGTGAGAAATATAATTTAATCTCTCTCAAGGTAAATACTGTTGGGATTGCTTAACAGTCCTTAACTCACCCACCTAAACCTGGCTGAAGAGTCCCAGGGCTTTCAGCTTTCTGGGATGGGGAAGACACACACACCATGGGTCTGAAAAGGACTTTGTGAATCACTGATTTCTGCCACCTTCTAGCAAACCTGCAGCCCTTCTTTCTTTCGGTGGGTTTGAGCACTGCCCTTATCCAGGTCTGGCAGCCCCACAGCCCCCCCAGAACCTTCCCCAGAGCCTCACTGATGACACAGCTGAAGGTATCCTTAACCTTCAAATCCAGAAGCCAGGAGATGTTATGGTCATGCTTCTACCTGGGGCAAATACCTGTCCATTTCTGATGAGGTGGGTCTGGGTAAGGCCTTGTGCTGCAGTCCATGATGTGCTATAATTCCTGTCCTGTTCAGCCAACCTGAGCCCTTGGACTGGAACTTGTGAACACTAGTCAGAAAAGCAGCGGCTGTGCTAGGGACTGACCTCAGCTTCTTGGTAGACTCCACATTCTCAGCCACAAGTCCATCCTCAGCTATGGTTTCTACTCAGCAGTAAAAGCCTCTAAGGAAGGCTGTTGGTACTACCTGGTCAGAAGGAGATATTAAGAACACAGGGACCATATATCTGCCCCACACAAAGCCTTTGGTCCCTTTGGTACAGAAAATTGATTGCAGAGGGGAGAATGCTTACCTTTAGCCAGCAGAATTTTGGACAGAATCTTGTTCCCTTCCCTTGGGGATGCATTTATACATAGTGAAAGCTATTTTATGGGGAAAAGAGTGGTGAGAAATCTGGGAAAGAAGCAGGAAGGAGTAAATGTTGTCCTATTGCTTTGAAGAGTTGCTTAGCCTTCCAAATAGGAACCAATAAAAAGGTCTGAAAGTAGTTATCGAATCCACTGTCAAATCATTTGTAAATGGAGTGTATTCTTCTATCTGGTTTTTTATCTGTTTATCTGTATATTTTTCATCACTGTTGATAAGACTTGTACTAAAAAAACTTTCAGAGAGGATTATGCTCAGATTGGCACCCCTAAACATACACCACTCAGCTGAGGGTTAGTTCCTCAAACCATGAACACTCTTTGAAAAGGCTCCATCTTCCCCTCCAGAGGGGGAGGTAATAGGCGAAATGCACAGGAGACCCTCACCTTCAGCAGGTATTCCTGTGAACCTTTCTAATGAGCAGCATGATTTCCTTCTCTCCTTTGAACATAGAAGAGGTTTCCCTAGAAACCATTTTCTGGTAAATAAAGTCACCGATCATAGGTAGATTTGCCTGGTACTGCTGAAAATGCATTAATGGCCTCAAAACATAATGACAGGTTATGTTGCCTCTGACTGGCACTGAAAACGGTGACATAAAGGAAACAGTGACATAAAGGAAATAAGATGAAGACTACCATAAAAGCAAAATACTTGGAGATAGAGATTTTCAAAGATCTCTTGCTTCATACAGGTTTCCATTGTCAGAATCACCCAGTGCTACACCCGTCCCCAGCATCAGAGTCACAAAGCCACATGTGCTGACTGCACGGTCACCAGTTACAGCAAAGCTGCATTGTCCCATAGCTATGATTGGGACAACACTATTGTCCCAAGAGCTGCAGAAGAGAGAGGAGCAGTGCTCCACAGTGCTCTTTCCATGACACAACTCTTTCTTCTACTGTAATTCCAAGCTGACACATCATTATTATCATCCCAAGTAAAGTAGGGACTTCAAGATTTAAAAAAAAATATTTTATAGTCACTCACTTTACCAGAAAAAAAATCTAGCCAAATGTCTCTCTGAAATACATCTTCCTCATTGCCCCACCACACTGAAAGTTGTATTGGCTTACTTTTTGCTTGCCTGGAAGCCAAACCACTTGCTTGGGTACAAAGTAGCCTATTCTGTACCATGAATTATATAAACACAGTTGTATGAACATGTATTTCATTTTTTTTGTATTTGTGGGGTTTTTTTCTTGCACTGGAAGAGCCATTGCTGTGGCTTTAGAAGGCCAATGCTCTTTTTCTTTTTAAGAAATCATATAAATTTGATATATTTTGTCATCTAAAAATAGAGACACCACCAAAGCTAAAGCCCTGGATTACTTCAGGGCCATCAATGGACAAGATGTTTGAGATTGTTCCAGCTTGTGAATCTAAATCTGAGCTTCCTTACCTGGTTTATTCATTGTCACCTACCAGGAAGAGATCAGCAGGTGTGTTCAACATTTGTGAATTCTTTTTCTCTACCTGATTTTTTTTGTAAATCCATTTTCTGTATGATCTGAAAAATAACTAGCAGCATCTTTAAGAAAGCACCAATTGCTCGGAGAGAGGCTTGGTCTTAAGAGGTTCATACACTCACACCTTTGCTTACCTATGCTCTATTGTCACAAGCTCAAAAGTTTTAGATACATAAGGATTTTTACTGATACCAGTTGAGGCAATGGTTTAATGTACTGCATTACTTATTCATCCCATCCATCCTTCTCAACTTTTTTGGCTGTTAATCCAGATAAACGCATAATTTTAATTAAGGCTGAATCCAGGGCAGAATGATTTCCTTCAGGCTAATATATAGTGTGTGACATAAAGCAGCAAATAAACAAGCATGTTGCACACCACATCTATAATTACTGTGCTCAGTTGTATAGGTGAACTGGTATTGCTTTCCCCGCGTCTGTTCTCTGCAGCATCCTGGATTTCTCTGCTGTGCTGTAGGATCTAGAAATCCTTCTGGAGATTGATGACTCTTTTCAGAGGACTTGAGTGAACATAGCTCCATTTGAAAGGTCTTTCTCCCTCATGACTACCGGGTGAGAGCTGGCCGGTGGGCTGGCCCCAACCACAAACCAGCCCGGCCAACAGGGAGATCATGTGGCAGGAGAACATATGGAACTTGTATGTCTCTAAACCACGTATCACTGCTCAGGATGTCCCTTAGGAGTGCAGGTTCACCTGCAGACTCTACTGGTGCAACTGGTTTTGCTCCTGACAAATGGCAACTGTTTTACTCTTGCAGTTTGTTCACTCATACGAAGATGCTGTGAGACCAATAATCCCTCCCTGGCTGAGAATATTTTCCCTTTTCACATTTCTGAGGTAATCAATGTTTTGATATTTTTTTGATCTTCACTTGGTTTTGGTTCAGCATATACAACACACATTTCAGCTGAGGAAGTTTCTTGTGTCTAATTTCATGTACTGCATAGGTGAAAAGAACTTCCCGAGGATGTGTTGCTATACAAATAATGACATATGTAATTATAAGCACCTTATTGTCTTTGAGCAAGTTGTCAAGTATTTTCAGGCCCTGAATTTTTTATTTTCAAGATTGACCCTATTTACTACCAGTTCTTCACATTCAAGAATTCCTAACCAAGTTCACAGATCACTCATTTTTGTGTACTGAATTTGATTATTTGTTTGCCAAATGGAATTTGACTTAAAATTGAAGATACTTTTGTCTTGCAGGTGTTCAGTAGAAAGAAGCTCTGAAATGTTTTGAATCAGTACTTAGATTTGTAGTAAGCTAGATTATTTGCTTTTTAAAATAATTAAATATATTGTAAGAGGCTGAATTAAATAATCTATTATCTTCTGAAATTTTTCTTTGGTGATAACACTGTCCTGAAATACTCCATGCTTCTTAAATGCAGCTGGGTATTGGAAAGTACATCTGTACTCTGAAATCTGTATTTCCTCGAGAAGCTCGAAATGTGTTTTGAATGCAAATCAAAAGAAACAAAACCATTAGGTCATGAGCCTTTGCCAGTAAGTCAGTTGTGGATTATTCTGATCTTTGGAGGCCATGTGCAATCTCTTTCTCCAAACAATAGATGACTTATCAAGCTGCACACCAGTAGCTAAACCAGCATATATTGTTATACTTCACCAATCAGAATAGAGTATATTGATTATTTCCAACACATTTGGAAATGGTGAATGCTCAGTGCATGAGATATTGAAGTTTACTATTTTTGTTGCAATTTTATAATTTCTTCAGGCTTTGCTCAATTATTTTCATGCTCAGTGTGTGTTGATGCCCATTGTATTGAAATGCTAAAAACGGGTGTCCAAATGCTTTTTCAAATACTGTAATTAACCCTACACTCACATCAAATACAGTGTGCCAGCTGTTACCACATATATAGTGTTTGATGTAACAATAACAATTTCAAATTGTTATTTGCACTATTGCTTCACAGCTATCCTTGCCTTTTGCTGTCCTCAGAAGTTTTAGAAACTTTATTAATTCTTCTCTCAGTTCAGTGCAATTTTTAGGTGTTTTCATCCAGCCAAATGGAAGACAACTCACTTTTCAGTTATTTAATTCATCGGTCTGTCTAATCCTTTCTACTTCTGTTGCATAACATATATTGGACACATTGGCCAATTTTATTTTTGTAATCAAGCTCTCCAGGTAAGGACTCTGCACAAAACACATTCTTTCATGCAATTGCTGTCAGATTTGGTTTTTTCCATAGAAAGCTACGTAGTGTGCCAGTTGACAGCATCCTGAAACAGTATTGGTGGTACTGCAGATCTTCCCCATTGAGGTAGTGAAATAGTAGATACATAACTAAATACAGATAGATAGACTGACCGATATGATAGGTAAACTAATATGTCTATATATGATAGATAGGTAACAAAACTCAAAAAAGTAGGTAAACTAAAGAAGTAGGTAAACTGAATTTATTTCATGTCATAGTTTAATTAATCTACTTTTCTTCTCCCCCTTTGGCATCTGACATAAAAGTTAAAAATAGACAATCAAAATTTACACTGAATTTCTTACTAACAAAATTCACATTATCCTCCTAATTTCACATATTTTAGCAACACTTGTTTAATATGTGTTTTTAATCTAGATCTAAAAATTCCTCAGAGAAGAGACAAGTACTGTTATTTCCACAGGCAGTGACCCATGAGACTTCACTAACCAGCTCCTTAGAAGGCTGGTGGCAGAGTTATTCCCAGAAGGAAGGTTTCCCAGCCACACTTACTGGGACACTTAGCCCTCCACATAGTTTGCAGCTCATCCCTTAGGATCTGAAGCAGGAATAAAACATCTATCATTATGGTCTTCTTGAAAAGGCCCTACTTTAAATCTGAGGCAACTTCATAGGTGTAAAAGACAGCTTGAATTTATGCTCCTGAGGGTGCAGATAGAACCAGAATCTTGCTGACTCCTGCAGGGCCCAAGCAGAAGATGAAGACACTCTGGTATCAAAGTCAGCATCGACATTACACAAGGCAGCTACATTAGAGCTGAACAAAGGCTTTTTTCTCTGATATCTGGTGACTCTAAAACGACCTTAGGGAGGAGGAGGGTGGAGGGAGATTTTTTTTTCAACAGACTCTTAAGGGTGAGAATTTAGACAGCTAAAGAAGAGGGTCTTGTTAAATCAGCATAGCTCTGACTAATGAGCGAGAGTTAAGTTTAATGACTGCTTGCCTCCTTGCGAGGCTTGCTTTCCTGCTAGGCTTACTCACAACAGCAATCCACCAAGAGGAGTGCTGCCTCAGGGACCTTTACAATGAAACCACGGGACTCCTACAAACAATTTACTCTGTGGGAAAATCCTGTCTTGGAACTACTATTCTTTCCTGGAGCCTTATTTGACTTTTCATTACCACAGCATGGGCAATTTTTTTCCTCTCAATTCCTTCACTGAAACTCTGCCAGTGAAAATGGAGAGACTGGCTGCAGAGGAGGCCATGGATGCTATCACTCTCCAGCACAGAAAAGGTGGCCATGTGGACTGAACTTACTTTCTGCCACTATGTTTTCACCACAGTGAATATATAAGGAGACTGCTGCAGACATTGTAGAGAGAAGAAAGGGAAACTAATTCAGCTGAACAAATGCAGGATTGGGATGGTGAAAATAGATCACCTTTGCTTGGACCAAGTTTTTTATTTTCCTCTCATTAAAACAAAACAAAATTTCACCTGGATGTAAACATTTCTTTCAGCTCTTCATGAAACACCTTGAAGGCTTCTGAAAGAAAAGAATGACTGAATTCACAAAAAAGGAGGAAACAATATATCCTGTTTTCTCAGAAGCTCAAGCACTGATGCACTAAAGTCAGAATAAAGAAAACTGGAGTTTAAATCCCTTTTTGTCTCTTTAGGATTTTACCCTTCCTTTCTCATCCTTGTGCCTTAAGCATTATGCTATAAATTATTCTGGAAGTATGCAAACTTCATAACATTTTGTACCATTTTGAAAGTGCAAATTTATATTTTTAATTAAAAAAAAATTAAAAACTACTTATGTGAGTAAAACAATGACAAATGTTAATTTGGCTTCCAGCCCCATTACCTGTGGCCTAAGGCTGCAGTCTTAGGGAGATCAGAGGTTTTGTGGATTTAGTTTTTTTTCCTGGAGGTTTTGGCTGTTTCATGTTATTACCATGGAAATTAAGGCAAGTGTTAATACGACCTACTAAAGAGGTATAATCAGTCTTTCCTGTCACCTACCTGCTGGAGTGCAGGCACTGAAATACAGATATCCCATCATCCCAGAAAGGACACTGGGGCAGAGCACAACATGTCTGTGTAGTTCCATGACTGGTTTATGCAAAGCAGTTCAGGAGGGAGAGAGTGTGGCAGTCTCACTCACAAGGCTCTGTAGTTGTAACTCACTAGCAAAGACAAGCCAGAGAAATGAGTGAACAGCTTTGGCCTTCACACTGGTGAGGTTAAAGGAAGAACCTCAATAACGAGTGTTTTATCAGACTTGGAGAACTTCCTTCAGGTGTCTAAGAGAGTATTCCAGAGTCCCAGAAAAATTTGGTGTTTCTTGCTGGTTTGGTTCCAGCCATATGGATGGACTGCCACACTCTGCTAGGCAATCTTTCTTCATCTCCCAGATTTTTCTTATTCTTCATTGAGTTTTCTGAACTAAAAAGAGACAAAATTAATGGCCACTACAGCCATGTTGACTACCTCGGTCCCCTGTATGCTACTGTATGGACATCTGGGCTCCAAGGGCAGGGTGGCTCAGCTGCCTCCCAACACCTTCATCGTAAACAGTTTGTGCCATACAGGGTCTCTAGTGGACGGCTTACTGACCAGACTGCACAGTTATTAAGGGCTTTCCTATGCTATCACAGAATCAGAGAATGGTTTGGGTCGGGAAGGATTTTAAAGATGATCTAGTTCTAACCCCCCTGCCATCGCAGGGACACCTTCCACTAGACCAGGTTGCTCAAGGCCCCATCCAACCTGACCTTGAACGCTTCCAGAGATGGGGCATCCACAACTTCTCTGGGCAACTTTACAGAGTTGTGGAATGAACAGCTTTGGCAATGTGATATTTATCCAGTGTCTGGTGGACTCCTTGAGTTACCCAGAGTAGGATATATCCATATAGCTACAGAATTAGGTTGGATATAGAAAAACAGTCCGTAATTATTTCATATTGTATAGTACTTTCAGTGGTTAAGAGGTTTATTCAAATACCTGATTTTTTTTCTAAATATTTCAATTATAAGGGTACAGAATATGGAATAGATGCAAAATAATGTAATGCTTTTAGCTGAAGACAAAAGTAGCTTATAAAAAAAACCAAAATGTGGCAGGAAGCACTGACAGCCTCGCAATTTGAACATTGTACAGGAGTGCCAACAGCAACAGCAGCATAATTGCTTTTTCTAGTTTTTGTTGGTCCCCATGCTGGCTCAGAGTGTTAATCTCCGTATGACTCTTTTTTCTGAGATCAAGTAAATAAAAGAAAAACAAGACTCTGGATGTACACACTTGTTTTACTTGTTTCTTTGTCTAAATGCAAGAGGAGGATGGGTTATGGAGTGATATGTAATATACTGAAAGTTGATCTGAAACTATTTTGCTTCTACTTACTGGTAGGGGAAAAGAATGTTATTCATAGTTCCCTGGTTAGGAAAGTAAAAAGGAGTTAAATAGAAATATTTTAAATTCAGAACATTAGACTTGAAAAATGGGGATGGTGCACTGACTTATTTTGAATTAAGTTCAGATTTATTTCTGAATAAAGTTTGAAACAAAAATATCAAAATAATTTTCCTTGGATTTTTTTTTTTTTCAGTGGGGGGTTGGTGTTTATTTTTGGAGGGGGAAGTTTGCAGATAGCTTTGTTTGATTCCTACATGAATTTTGGTAACTATAAAAAGTGTTGGAGGAAACCAGAGAGATGTCTCATTAGGATTTTGAAAATGCTCTGTAAATCCTGCAATGTTTCTTTTGCTTAGTCCACTGCTTTTTTAAAGAAACTGTTTTTTTAAAAGGAACTCTGCCACCAAATATACTCTCAATTCAATGAGTAAATAAATCAACTATAAACACATTTCTTAAATACGAGTCATTATATACAGGCAGCTGTCAGTGCGGGTTTGTTGCCATCAATTAGAATGCAGAGACTGCACCTCACCATCTGAGTGCATGAAACTCACAAACGCAACACGAGCCAGTGTCTATTAAATATTTTACAACTTTCACCATTTTAACATTTGGGTTAAGAAAGTGTTCAGTTAGCCAGACTTTATGGAGTTCATCTTGCAGTACTTACAAATGCCTGTCTCAACGACAGACTTTCAGCATCATGGTAATTTTTTCATTAAACTTGGTAAGCTGAACTTTTCCTTTCTCAGTCCTGTGCTGGTGAGATGCTGCTCCACTGCCAACTGGAGATACAACCAGTCGCAAACATATGTGAAAGGTTACATAGAACTTCTTAAAGCAACAAGATGAAACTCTCTAGGCATTATTACCCACATCACTCATGTTCTCCAAATCCAAATGAACATATAAGAACAAAAGACTCTCCTTTTTCATTAATATTCCTCCTTTTCTCTCCACAGCAACCACTGGAGAAGAGTTCCCCATTCCAGGTGAAAGTGTGCCACTACCTTTTCTTTGTTTCAAAAGTGCTGTCTCGTACTGCTCCTATATGGTGAGAAATTCAGTGTAACTGCACTGTTTCGGATCATATGGGTCTCCTGTTTTCCACCCCGGTGTCTCTTTTCCAAGATGGAAATCCTGGTCCCAAGTCTGGGATTTCTGCTGCCCCTCTCTACACATTCTGTTGCCCTGTCTATGGTGGACCAATTATGTGGGTAAATGGCGTCCAAGGTGTGACCACAGCTGCAGTTTACAGAGGAGCAAGGTGATGGTTTCTGTCTTGCTCGTAGCTCCTTTTCCAGTAATTGCCAACTTTGGATTTACCTTCTGAGTGCTCAGCTGTTGAAAGACTTGAAGTGGTGACTGTAGCCATCTTTCACATGAGGTCACTTGTCTAAAGGCTGCAGTGCTTTCCCATTGAAGAACAGATTGATGGATTGCTAGAAAACAGAGAAACTCAGAGCATGTAGGCCTAGTGAACTTGAACTGAGTAGAACAGGGAAATCCTGTAAGTCTTCAAACAAGGGATACACAATACCCACTGAAAACTTTTTACTCAAACTTTATAATATTGTTACCAAGTGCAGGTGAAATTAAGCTCCTCAGATATAAAGGTTTTCATGCTGGAGTTATGGGTTCTACTTGGAGAACAGTTCAGTGTGATCTCCTCCCATGTAGGTGCAACATGGCAAATCCTGCAGACCTGGTACCTACTGCTCTGGGTTTGGTGGACTAGGATCATTTCTGTCCCAGCATCGTAAGGAATCCTTCATTTCTGAGAAACCAGAGGATATGCTTAATGAAGTAGAGGATGCAAGCTGACAGGAATGCTGGAAATGGGTGGAGATGAACCAGAGGATCACAGGCAGAGTTGGCAGGCGAGGTGGCTGGCCATTGGCCAGGGGGAAATAGAGTGGAGCTGAGTGTTGGCTGTGGCCAGCTGGTGAGAACAGAAAGGGAGCACAAGGAAGTACTAAAATCACAAGCTCAAGCAGGACAAAATTTGATGTAGAAACACAAGTTACTCTTGAAGCAATAAACCTCAAAAAAATAACCAACCTTGCCAGAGCCATAAGTTACGGTAAGACGGTAAGACATAAAAAAATGCCTTGGCCTCCAAGGCTTGTAAGCAAATGCAGAGAAATGAAAGCCTCTCCAGGAACAAAAACCAGACACAAAACAGGAGAGAAAAAACAAAATGATTTTTTCAGACTCTGGGCCTGAATTTTCCCTATTTTGCCTTTTATCATCACTTAGAAAAGGTGAATTTCAAGCTGCTGAACAAAGAGCAATGTGCATCAGTATAAAAAGCCATGTATTGAAGAAATTATTGCTTTTTCCTTTTCAATGAAAAGTTACAGTCCCACCCTCCAATATGTTTTTTCTCCATACCCTGCTACTAAAATCACTAAAAATTATATAATTAAAAATTTCAGATTTTCCAGTATTTTTGTACAATGTGAAGCTCTGCTGAAAGACGTAGAAGCCTTGCCTAGCTAAGAATGAGGATATTTTTATATCCACTGATACTTACATAGTTCTTCTTGGGAAATTATTTTCTCCTAGCTAATGGAAATCCATTATTTAACTTTATAAAAACTCACCTCTTGTTGATTCTTGTTATTTGACTGAAGGAATCCATATACTTTAATCTTATTTTTTACGAATTTGAAGAGAGGGGGTGGCGGGGTGTGTGTGTGCATGTGTGTGTGTATATGGATGAAACAAAATGGATTATGAATTTGAAAATTGCCAATTATGTTGCATCACACAGCTCAGAGCACTGGCACAATGATGAACCCCAATCCAGATTTTTCAGCTTAAATGGCTTTACATTCAAGCAAGCAAATTAACCATAAAATAAAGGGGGGTTTTTACAAAATATCCGAAGAAAGAATAAACTGCAGATAATAAGCACCAATCTGGTGTTGAATGCTGCCCAAGATACCAATTGTTTTAAGTCACGACAAAGACAGCTGAATGCTCATCTTGTGGGTATAGAGCATGGATGATTGCTTGCCATGAGTATCTTCTCTCACAAATAACAGTTTTTTCGCTCTTAATTTTCTGCTAAATTGGAAGCTAACTGCTTCCCACATTGTCGTCGGAGCACCTGCAGCTGTGCTGGATTTCTGCGCACCATTTCTTTTAGGTAAAACAGCACTCCACTTCCTTGAGCTCATCATTATGTTTATGTCTTCCTTTCATTGCACTGCCGCACTAATGATTCAGGCAGGCTGGTCAGTCATTAAGTGACAAGCAAATGATACCATATGCAACGTGTGACTAATCGGTCTGAACAAATGAAATCACAGACTTGCTTTTCCCATCATTCATTTCACAAACAGTAGCAATGTGGTGCACAGCAGGTAGTTCAGTTAAAACCAGCCTTGTAAAACAAATTTCCCGCAGCCGTTTAAGTGCGCTGTGACGGATTCGATGCTTTAGCAACCAGATGATGCCCAGGGGAACGAAGGATGGTTTGGGCGAAGGGAAGTAGGGAGGAGGAGAAATGCTTGGTACATACATTACGGTAATTAAAGGTTTAGTTACCTTATTGGTTTGGGTATTTCGTTTGTATGGATCACAGAAACGACTACTGGATTACCGATGCCAAAACATACATAACATACACAATGCTTATCGAGACAGAATACACAGGTCTTTAGCTAAAAGTTCCCCAAAGATGCATATTTTATGCAGATCTAAGCAAAATTATCCCTGATAGTTATAGTGGGAAGACATACATATGCAAAAGTAAGACTTAGATCTTTCTCTTCTTTGTGCCCAAAATACCTTCAACTGATTTTAATGCTATTTTTTGTAGCAACACTAGTATTGAAATATTTAATAATAATAGTATTTAACACTTCCATTAAAAAGTATAGAATTAAAAAACACATATGCAAGTTTAAAAATTAAAGTCAAATGTACAGAATAATGTCATCTGCTATGATTAAAATTTTGGTAATATTAAATAAAGGCCCTGTGTGGCTAATGGATATAAAGCCATTTTCTAACTGGCTAGCTGAATGGTTTTATTTTTGTTGTGGTTATATGCTAGTTCACAGTTACATGCTGTCCATATCTCATTGAGAAGGTAACACAAAAGAATTCTGAGCTTATTACATTAACTTATTCAGCATGGACACGAAGGACCCTCTGTCCTAAATTCTACCTTTCCTTTTCAGAGTTAAAAAAAAAAACTCACAAGAATAAAAAGAACTCAAACCAATTCATTGTTTTTAAGGTAGAAATCAAGAAAATCCAAGAGTACGGTAAAAGGTAGAATATAGGTGCATTCTCTTAATCCAAACCTCAGCTTTGAGAAGTTGCAATCATAGTTAATGAGAAGACATAAGAAGAATTTCTGAACTTGCTCATGTAGCATTGTCAGGAGCCTAGATAAAAAAAGAACTGGACTCCTTCATCTGACAGCATATATGTCACCCCATAACTATTTCTCAAACTTCATGGAAATACTTGCATAATTAGAATGCTAAACCAATTCTTAACTAGGATCAAACAGTCAAAGGGTACCCTCTTTTGACCTTCTTTGTCAAAGTAGCTTTGCAGTTTTCTGAGCCATTGACAATTTAGAGGGGGAAGATCATGAATACTTACATATCAATCATCTAACACTAGAAACACAAAGCAGGAGCAGGTGGTACTTTTTGCATATCACAGTGGATGACCACCTTCCACAGCATCTCTCTGAGACAAGCATAGTACAAAGTTGTGTTTCTCGAGACAGAGTATTTTGAGTGGTTTGCAAAACAGGCCCAAGCAAGAAAAACACAATATTTGTATTTATAAATCTGCATTTGTATTTATAAATCTGTAACAAAACATACAGTATACCTTTACTGAATTCAGCAAAACACTAAGAGTAAAATCTTGGAGTCCCAGTGGACAGCGAAAATGTACATCTCAGCATACTACCATTGGCAAAAGGCTAATGTGACCTGTGTGTATTTCAAGAAAGGGCTGTCATATAGGTGTAGAGAAGTTGTATTGTTTTTCTTACTGAAACACTACCTACAGTTCTTTTACAATTTAAGACCCATACTGATGCATTCATAGTGATCAAACAAGTGCCCTGCAGTCAAATCTGACAGAGAGCACAATCTACATATTCAAATAGCAGATAAAATCCTAATGTTACAGATCAAAACAAACATCAGTCCAGACAAATAGCTCTCTAACAGTACCAGACATGGACATTTGGAAAAGAGGGTACGAGGACAGAGTAAATTTATGATCTTTCTCTCTAAACTCTCCTGTTCCAAAACCATGTTTATTTCAGGGACTTTTCAGGACCTCATGTTGTCTCTATACATTTAGCAATCATCCATGCATTTCTCTCTCATGAAAGTGTACAATGCCCTGCAGAACAGTGGCTACAAACTAGCAGTCAAAGACAACAGTAAGATCTAAAAGCTGGAAATGGAAGCCCAACATATTTAGGGTATGGATTTTGCTGTCGGGATAACTAACAATTCCAATGATGTAATGAGGGTTGTGGACCACTAATAAATCTTACATCAATTTGACTAAACCTGGAAAAATTTGCTCTATCTCAAAGGGTTTTTTAGGCAACCAATACAACAAGTAGTGTTGCAGATATCAGGAAGAAAATCAATACATATTCCAGCCAACAAACTTCTAATTCATTAATTTTACAGATGTGAGACACCTTGCTACTATTCTTCTACAGAAATTTAAAACACTATGTCTTCAGTGGCATAAATTATTGCATCCCAAAGACCAGGAAAGGACTTTTTTGTTTGTATCATATTGTAGCTTACCATATTATTATAACCTCAGTAGTCTCCACATGAGCTAAAGACATACTGACTTGGTTCTATTTATTGATGTCACGCTAATTCTATGATTTCCACATGGTATTTAGGTAGTGCTACTGTTTGTAAAGATGTCTTTCAGGAATCAAACATTTCTGGAAGAGTTTGGTGGGGTTTTTTTTCCCGGGGTAGCTGTTCATTGTTTAAGTCATTGCACCAGGAAGAAATAACACATATTGGCTGTTTCTACTACAATTTTTCCTTATCATGCCATAACCCAGAAGCTTCTGACACAAGGTTTCTCAGCATGTTTTTCCTCAGAGAAAATAAAGGCACGAATAACCCAATGCAAACAAATATTGCATGTGCCATTCAATATAACTTAGAGCTTATCTGAGTACATGTTTATCCAGACATTTATTGATATCTAGTACAGATTCATAGAGTATGCAAGGAAGTTGCAGGACATATTAATGATGTACCTTTTCCACATCTTGCATCTCTGAAGAATCTTTTTAATCTTTTATAGAATAAAGAATGGCAAAATGGAACAACACAAGGTAAAAATACATTACAAAACCTTCCGAGCACTGCGAACTAAAAATCAATGCCGGGATATTTCCTAGTGACTTTGCTTTTAAATCCTGCCATTAAAAAGGAGAATTACAAAGGAAGATGCCCCCCATGGCTTTCTGTCAGATACTATCTTATTTGTAAATACTTTTTGTGGTTTAATTACTCCCTTTGTTGTTATTTTCCCCCTCGGTTAAAGAACAAGTCTCCAAATTGTTCTGTGATCTTTGTATATATGCAGATGAGATTTGGAAACGAAGGAAACTTGCATCAGCTACGTAATTAAGTGCATAAAGGGGTCTGCCACAATTTCTTGGGGTTTGGTTTTTTTTTTTATTATTAGAAACACACATAATATGAAACATTTGGGAGGGCTAGGATTTAAAGAAATATTTTCTGCAAAGGCCCTACCAACACCAAATTGTGTAAGCAAGTAATAAATTGCTGCTTTAGTAGGAAAGCTTTCAACATTTCTGCCCCATTGCTCTTGTCCATTTGGTATTAGACCCTCAGCCCTTCCATCTACTTTAATGAAATATACAGCTATCTTTAGTTATGGCTGGTTTTCTACAAGCATCCCTGGAGTGTGCTGTACAAAACT
>JAWWES010000081.1:31022760-31044287 GCA_035583135.1 Lophotriccus pileatus
CTTTAGTTATGGCTGGTTTTCTACAAGCATCCCTGGAGTGTGCTGTACAAAACTGAGGTTATAAGTAAGAAGGTTGAAAAAGGAATATAGCAGACTGTACAGCTGGGAGTGGCAATGTCAGATTGCTTGTTCCTAACTGTCATGAAACTTTTCAGTCCCCATAGAGGTTTTTAGAAGGTTTTGAAGGCAGAGTTGCTATAGTACAATTTGCCATAGAGTTACTACTTCACTAATCCTGCAAACGGACAGGAGAGGAAGTGACAGCTTATTTGATTTGCCTCTCAAGGTACACTGTCTGTCTATGCCAGGAGGTTCAAGGATGAAAGTCACACAGAAGGCATCTTCTTCTTATGGTGAGTTCAACAGGGAATGTGCAATAGGGCATGTGCCTCCTCCAGATAGCTAAAAAACTGCTGGATGAAAAAGTATCTTCCCCAAAATCTTTATAGACAGTACTTGTTAGCAGTGATAAGAAGGATTATACAGAAATGTCCCCACATAGTCAGTGGAAACAGAGATGAAAATCTCAGCTACTTTTACCTGATTGCCCACTTTGATTACAGGTTGCAAAGGAGACAATCTGGGTCCCTACAAAGGAAACTATTTTGAAGGCAAGCAACACTTGCATGTGTGTCTGTCACTATCCAACACAGTCTATCTTCATTTACTTTTCCCACCACGAAAGCACCATGCATTCTGCTCTGCTCACACATTTGGGACTATATCCCCCTAAAGATACAAAAATTCTGCCTGTTTTTATATGCCAGAGCTCAGAGCCATCAGAACCCAAATTCACACCCAAGGAGTGACCCCCTGAGCCCGGGTCTCACAGGGGAGGCAACAAAAGGGAAAAGCAGAAATATTCTAGCATAGACATAAATACCAGCAAGACCCTGTCACTGTTTTATGTGCAGTTCAACCATTTTTTTCCACATTCTTGCTGTGCCAGGTATCTTCCTGTCATCTACTACCAATAAGTTCAGTGCTACACCCAAGAGAAACACTTTCATCAGGGCTGCCATTTGAGGAGAAAAAAAAATGGCTTCACAAATGCACTTATGGCATCACAGAATACTAGAATGGTTTGTGTTGGAAGGGACCTTAAAGATTGCCTAGTTCCAAGCAGCCTGACCCAGGCAGAGAAACCTTCCACTAGACCAGTTTGCTCAAAGCCCCACCCAACCTGGCCTTGAACACTTCCAGGGATGGAGCATCCATAACTTCTCTGAGTAACCTGTTCCAGTGCCTCATCATCCTCACAATAAAGAATTTCTTCTTAATATCTAATCTAAAACTTCCCTCTTTCAGTTTGAAGCCATTACCCCTTGTACTATCACTGCAGGCCCTTGTAAAAAGTCCTTCTCCAGCTTTCTCTGGGTACTGGAAGGCTTCTACAGGGTCTACCCAGAGCCTTCTCTGCTCCAGAATACACAACCCCAACTTCCATGAAGGTTATGTGGAGCTTTATCTTAAGCTTTCCTCATGCTACCAATGTGTCACATTGGTAACACACCCCCCCCCCCCCCAGCTTACTCTTCTGTTTTCTTCAGTGTGGCACCAGCAGATCTCCAAATGCTCTTCTCATGCTCATGTACCTGCAGGGCTCAGGTTTCCCAAGCCATTTTAGCCTGTTTTTCTAAAGAAAGTGCATTGATCCAATCATATGATTCATTTACTGCTCAATCCCCAAATTTTAACCCATGAATTCTTCAGCCAACTGCAATTCAATTTGATATATAAATTTATCACACATTTTCTGAAAAGTTACAGCTGAATAAAAGGAGAGACTTAGGTTAGCATTTTCCCTCTTTCCCTGAAAATCTGTTAAGTGAAGTCCACCTGTTGTTCACTGGGCTTATCCTAGCCAGAGTCCAACCAGAGAGCCTGTCCAGCATATGCCAACCTAGGGATGAGTGATGATGGACTAGAATCTGATGGTCCTCAGCACAGGGCTGAGGGTGCTGAGCCCTGGGAAAGGCTGGCACTGAGGAGAGTCAGGGCCAGGGACAGAGGAGAGGGAGATTGAGAATAAAATGGTACATGGGGGAAAGATGCTGACTGTTATAGCTGATATAAAGGGACTGAAAGTATAGAAATTAACATAGAAATTGCCAACTTAATTAACTGAAAGTCAGGTTTCAATAATTTCACTGTTCACAGAACAAAGTATATAATAAAGAAATCAGTATTCAGCAACTCCATGGTTTTATAATAGTGCGTTGAGGAGAAATGGACAGAAGTGAAATTTATTTTAAAATATTGTATTTTGCTAATGGAAATCTAGCTTTAGCCTTATTGGCAGCATTGAAATTTGCAGTCACATTTATTAAGGAAACCATGTCCTCATGCAGAAACTGCAGGCAAAGGGTAGCATTGCTGCCTGGCTTTAACCCCAGTAGTCAGTACTGTAGGTATTTTGTTAAAATTAAAGTCTTGGAAGCAGGAACAAGAAACTAATCTGAAAAGTTCTGATAAAACTGCAGAACTGGTTATGATCCTGATGCACTCCACAGACCACCTTGAAGTTACTTTGCAAAAACCTGCTGTTTCAGGGAGGTGTGAGAGGCACCACCACAAAGAAGGGGAAGGAAAGGAAGAAACAGGAAGAGGAAAACCAACACTCACGGTTGCCCTCCTTTCCCAAAGGCAGGGGAAGGCATCCAGAGGATTGCCCTTACAGCTTGCTTGGCTGAGATAAGCACAGACCCAATGAATAATTTGCTGCAGAGCACTCCCTTTTGTCACTGCTCAAGGGGGTCATTAATCCCAGGAGTTTTGACTTTCTTATTTACTAATAGATAATCTAATTTATAGAATTGACACTATAATCTTTAGCAAGCTTCCTGTGCTGTGTAACAATCCAGTTCCTGGCCCTTCACAAAAAGAAAGCACTTGTTTAATTTGATTATTTTTTTCCCTTAGAGATGTATACATATATATATATATATATATTCCACATATATATAGGTTTTTCATCATAGCATCTAATTAACAAAAATCAATCATCTCTACTGAAAACAGACGTCATTTTTATAAGTACTGCAGAATCTCTCTCTTCTGGTGTGTGACATTTTTAGAGAGCAGCAGTTTGGATCTGAAAGCACCTAGCGGGATTTGTGCGGCATTAAGTATGAAAAATAAACTAAAAGCAGTTCAATTTTCAGTGTTGTCTGCAAATATTGCCCTGCCAAATTACAAGGAAATGGGCAGAAGGTTTGATATGCAATACTAAGAGAAAAATTCCCTTCAAAAATTAGAGGTGGCAGCAAAATCTCTCTTTATTTTCTTCTCTTAAAAAAAATATATTGTCATTGCTTTCCCTCTCCCCTCAAAAAATACCCTTTCTTTTTTCCTTTCCTGACACCATTTAATTAATGCTCCTTTTTAGGTGGCACTGCACACTATGGTTGTGTAGCTGAGTGGTTGCCCACCCCTGCTGAGGGATGAGGCACCCTGTGGAGCACCAACAAAAAGCCCCAGCACCCAACCAGCTGGGCTTCTATGAATAGCTCACCCTTTCTTTATTAAGATAAGAGATGTGTGAGCACCTGTGTGTGCTGGATTAGGAGAGGGAGGAGATATGCATCTAGATGCAAATACAGTCTATCTACAGGAAAATTCAGAATGTTATAGGTGTTGCTTAGCCGCAAATGGGTCATTATCCTTGTCTGAAAGCTGGCATGCAAACGCTCTCAATGTTTCTCAACCAAGGCCACCACCACACCAAAACAAAATGAACAAAAGATGCCAAAGAGGTGTGGGACCTGCTGCCCAGGACCTTGCCTGCCCTTGGGGCTGGTCTGGCACCCACCACTGCCTGTGGGAAACCAGTAACCTCAGAGGTAATGGGCCAATAGTGTGTGGCTGTGTAGCCAGGGCTACACAGAAAGAAACAATCTAAGTTTCAAAAAGTAAATTTCTGCAGTAAAAGGTTAAAATCCAAAAGGCTGAGGAACACAAATGTGTCGCTGATGTCAATGGAGACTTGATAAACAACTAAGTCACCTACACAAATTTATACGGATTGGAACTTCAAGCAAACACCGTATTAGGTTTCAGACAGCAGTCCCAGCAGTAATTTTCTCCTGACACTGCATCTGATACGTTAACATGACGGACCATTCAAACAATGCTTTCTTCTCAACTTTCTTTCAGCTTAATTCTCATCATACCTGTAGACTCAAGAGGGTGCATATGACTGAGATAGAGGTAAAACTCAACTAATGCTGCTTAATGTGCAAGGAGGCATTTGTTTACTTGGGGCACTGTGGTGCAGGGTCTTCAAAATTCTAATACATATGAATAAAATAATTAAGTTATCTACATTTTAATTGTGCAAGCCTGTCAGTTGTAGGAATATTATCTTGAAAGTAAACAGAAAAAAATTATTTCAATTAGAACTGCTGCAGTCAGTCAAATTACACTGAAAACAAATTCCTGAGGATATATGATATGGAGCAGACTCCAAGTTCTTAGCTTTGCACGAAATTTTAGGGACTCTGATCTAAACCTTTTGACCAGTTTCATGTGCAGAAGCTGCCCCTGCTGCTCTGATGCCTGTGTGCTGGAAGAGTTGCACGATGTGGGTTGTGTACACTGAATTATACACCCCATAGTTCCATTATACAACCACCCTGTATTTTACCCTGGTGTGTATTCACCCTGTAACATCCTGTGGGTAGCTGTTAAAGTTTTAAAACTTTGGTTTAAGCTCGTGGTACCTGATAACTACTGAACCAAATGTGAAGGAATGTGAATGATTTTCTATTCTTAATCAGAACTCTTCATGCATTTTCAGTGAAGCTGCACATGAGGAAAGCAGAAGCTGCAGTGTTTTATTTCAGAATGCAGTTTGGCAACTGAAGGGCTGACCTGTGGTAAAGACCCTGGTCTGAGGCTCAGGGTGCAGAAATCCAGCTCCCAGTTCTGTCATACCCTGCACGAGTGATTTGAGACATGTTAGCTAAAACTAGTGCCAATAAAAATCCCAGAGGCTTTAAAGTTGTGGCTTGCCCCCAAAATCAGTGCTGGCTGTCAGCCTGGCCACCAGACACTGGGGAGGGCATCTCCTGAGCAATGTGGCTGTGGACCACATGCAGAGCTGGAGGCAGAGGGCTCAGGCACGAGCCACCCATGCCCCCACACCCCTGCCCCCACACCAGTGGCTCTCGGGCACCCAGCTGAAGAGCAAGGGCCATTGCCACCCCACATACCCCACAGCACCTGTACTCCTGTTATCAAATTAATAAACCTGATCCAGCAGTGCCAGTGCTCTCCACCTGGCACCTGTACCATGAGAACAGAGTGGCTGGGGGTATGAAATGGGAGATTTGGGTTTTGTTTCCTCCTTGGTGGGAAGAGGACCAAAGCCATATATGACTCCTCCTTGCAGCTTGCCTGAGAGTGAAGTCCCTCCGCCAGTTCCCTTGATGCCAGGGGGAAAGACACAAGATTTGACTTTGTAAACTCAACTAATTTGATTTTTTAAACCCAAGTCCAAGTCCCTGGGCACCACTGGGGCTGGGGAGTCCCAGAGGCTCAACCCGGTATCCACAGGATTTTGTGAGCCTCAGGTTGCAGCCACTGAACAAACACAGACAAAGCTTGGAACACAGGAACCAAGCCCCAGGCTACCCTTACCCTCTCCCAACACACAGCTGAGAGCCTTACCAGAATGCAGAGTCTGGCTCCCTCTTGTGCTCTCTCCTTTTAACAAATTAATTTAGGAAATATGACACAGTGGAATACTTTTAACATGTGGTTTAAAAGCACCTCTAACCTAGGGCTGGGCCCCTCATGCATGCTGCTGTGAACTTGAAGCCATTCAGGTAAGGAATTCAGCTTCTCACTCGTTTGGGCAAGCACACATTTGGACCAAAAAAAGAAAAGAAGTGGAATGGATTGGTTTTCACATTTCTAACCTCTTTGCAAAAGACTTTATATTACTAACAAGCTGCAGCTTGTGACCTGTCAGCCTGGGGTGCACTTGCACAGCCCAGTAGGAATCACTTCTCTGCAGAGATCCCTGCTTCAGCTCTCTGGCAGCATATAAATTAGGAATTTCCAAGGGAAGAAGCTGAAACGGTAAGACATGACATTTCTAGTGTTTTACAGAAGGTGTCATTGTTGCGCTGTTCCATTTGACAAATTCCTCTCCGGTGTTCAGCATGCTGCAAGTCAGTTCAGAAAATTAATCTTCTCTCATTCTCATTCAGCTACAGTCTACCCCGTACTAAGCTCAAGGTTAAATATTTCCTGTCACAGAATTTAACTATACATATACATAAATATCACAGGTTACTTCTCCACTTCCTTTCCTTCTAAAAGATTAATCCTCTGTGTGAGTGTGTGTAATCTCACAGAATCTAACCTTAAATCTCTGATAATAAAAGTAAATCTCTGTTTTAACAATGTATCAATAAAAAGCATGTTGGAAAGAGTGTGACACTCATTATAGAGTGTTATCTGCACTCCTTTGCCAAGTCCAGCATGCATGTGCTTTGATCACAAACAGGTGCTTGACATACAGAGACTCCTGGGAACAAACATGGTCCTAGGAACGTGTCTAGCAGCCTGCAGCAGCCTGCTGGTTACCCCTATTCAGAGAAATCACACTGGTTATCACAAATACCCCAAAAATGATGCCTCTCTGAAGAATGCCTTACATCTTACAGAATTAGAGCAGGGAAAATCATTAGTGTATAAAAATAAAGACAGCCTAAAATAGCTTCTGCTATGATTGCTGACAATGGCCCAGGATGCCAAATACCCGTGTTTTACTGTGATGTTACACACTTCTCATTTAACCACCACAACCCACAGACACCCCTGCCACTAGTGTTGCTGTAGCTGTATCTGATATGATACCTTTGCTCCAGTACTTTTTCTTCAAATTATTATGATGGTGCCATTTCCCCAAATCAAATTCTTCCATAGACAGTCACCTCAAAAACAAAGATGTTTTTGATTCTCCGTGTGCTTTCAGCAAAGCAAATGTGGAGCCAGGCCACAGAAGAGGAGCAGAATGAGGTGAAGACCACTTTTACTGGAGAGAATGGGCCATTCAAGACCCAGCTACTAACACTGATCCAGTTCCCTGACAGAACTAAGGTTACTCTTCCCTTGTTTGCAGCCTGATTAAGGAAATACTAAATACTGATCCAAGTCGTTTTCAAATACAGGATTTACCTGAGATCTCCCATGGACTGGACATAAGTGCCTGTAACTTTTGACAGCATATCTCTATCATATTGTATTGCTTTCTCCCATCTGAGAGAGGCTGAATATATACATTTTGGAACTGCTCTTGCCAAGGTAAGAGCAGTTAAAATGCACTGCCAGTTCCCAGCCAATGGGAACTTCAGCATAGATAGTCTTCTCTCAAGCAAGGGATCCCCTAGATGGCATTGAGA
This sequence comes from Lophotriccus pileatus, assembly GCA_035583135.1. NCBI lineage: Eukaryota > Metazoa > Chordata > Aves > Passeriformes > Tyrannidae > Lophotriccus > Lophotriccus pileatus. Next base: position 31,030,173 of record JAWWES010000081.1, read on the forward strand.
GACTCCTCTTCCACTCACCAACACTGAGCTGAGGTGGGATTTTTCTTACCTTTCTGTTCCTTTTTGTACAAAAAAAAAAAATCACTACACAAATTTCAGTTCACATTATTTGAACTCACTTGAATGTTAAGTATTTGAACTCAAGACAGAAAATTTGATATGATTTCTTGCTCCAGCTAGAAACATTGCTTTATTGATTAAAAGCCCAGCCAATATGTCTTTCTTATAAAGTACACTTGTACCAGTTTGTGCAACAGCAGCTCTGCCTCAGGTTTGTGCCATTATGGCACATTAAAGTTGTTTTGCCTGGTCAAACAACATTTAGGACCACCATAGCTCCTTTCTTCCTGGGGCACTTTGCTTTCACTCCTTAAGTGAGCTTCAGAAAAGATGCTGTAAGAGAGGCCTTTGGTCTTTACATTGTAAAATATCCAGAGTAGAAATAGGGCTGATATTCAATTTCTATTCCCCTAACTGCCCTTTTCTGCATACAGTGGCTGAGGACATAAAAAGCAAGGAGGAAGAAAGCAAAAAATGCTCCTGCTCCCACCTCCAATTAAATATAGAAAATGATGCTGCTGTTTTACTGGTAGCAATCAGTTAGGAATGGGGCAGCAGGAACAGCAGGATATCAGTGTCATGTACAGAACTCCCAAATGGTCAGTCTCCTGCCTGGGACACCAGGAGAAAATTCATCCTCTTTGCAGGGTGTACAAAAAGTCAAGTATGCCCACAGGTTGATTCTTTTGACCAGCAAAATTTCCACTGGGCAAGGACTGACATGCATCACACAAGAGTTAGCTTCCTGCTGGCTGCAGAGCACCACAGGGATGAGGAGGAGTGCTGCAGCCTCCTGTTTTACCTCCCCTCATCTCTCCCAGCTGCCTTTTGAGTTCTCTCACACACATAATTATTTCTGAGCCTTTCATAACTCTTCCAGGTTTGATAAAAAATTTCTCAAGTATGTGGAAACCTAGTAAGGGATTAGAAAGGGTGAGAAAGTCAGATATTTTTCTTTAGAAACTAGGTTAAAACAGCTTCTTTCCCCTCAATTGTATCACTAGCAAGTTCTTGCTCCCACAAGTACTGCATGTGACTCCAGAAGTGACTGCTGCCATAAAGGAGAACAAAGATCAAAAGAAAAATTTAGTGGCAGAGTTCCCTCATGTGTCAATCAACTGATGGTGCAACCCTGTGCACAAGACAGGACATAATTTTCTAGGTCAAGTTACCTGTTTTCAGCCATAGTATGCACTTGTTGGAACTGAACCTGAGATTCTGAAAACTAGGAATAAAAAAGTAGCCCTCTTCTTTCATACAAGTAATTCATAGAAAAAATAAACCAAATAAGCTACATGCTGGTAGCAAACCATTAAGAGCTGATTGATATCTTGGCAGAATAAGAGACACAGTGAATAAAACCAGTCATTGATTGACAAGCCATTGAGGAAGATGAAAACAGTCAGGCTGGAGCTGTGCCTACCTGTACCAAGTGAGGAGGCCCCAGAGAGGAAACAGCCCCCAGACAGAGGGGGCGGTGTCTGCTGAAGCACGTTGCTCCAAGGAGCCTGAGAAAGGTGCTGCACCTTTCTCCAGCTTCCAAAATGCCCCTCCATGCTTGCAGTTGTAGGCTGTGTCATCTGTCTCCATGCGAGTCATCTTCCCTACCCACAAAGCCACTTCAGAGTATGCTTATCCAGCAGACATCAGCCAGCATGGGGAATGGGTGGAGAAGCACATAAGATTTTCTTAGTCACACTGATTTCCTCCAAAGAAAGTAAGAAAAGCCTCAAAGTCCACAGAATAAACAGCTTGTGTAAGCAACACCACAGCTGCTCTGCCAATCAGAAAATTGGACCATTCTCTGGAGACGAGGGGCCACGAGCAGCCATCCAGGAGGAGGCTGTGCCCTGCCATGGTTCAGCTCCCAGTTTTCTCCATCAGGTTCTTGCCTCTTCTGCTTTCATTGACTATTGTTCAGTGTATAACTGGTTTAGTGAGCAAGAGAGGTGCTCAGAGATGGCTGAAGATCAATCTTCATGGTGTCCTAGCACTGTGTGACCGTGGCCAAGTCTCTCTGACTCTCCCTGAAGTTTCATCACCTGTGAAACAGCAACGGCTCTCTGCCTCTTTGTGCCCTTAATTGGTGAGCATTCTCTATTTGCCTTCAAAGCCCTCTGAGTGAGACTAAATAAATAAGCTCTGTTGACATTTCTTTTAACTGCTCTTCAGGAACTTTTCTTTCCCAGTCCAGGAAAGAGCAAGTGTCAGCAGTCCCTGTTATGACCCCGGACTGTCACTGTGACCATGGTTGCAATATTACAGTGACTAGTTTCTGGAGAAACCCATAATGAGCTGCACTCATTAAGCCCAGTGTTGGGGTAAAACACAATCACCAAGTTGTGTGTGCACCTGAAATAGGAGGTTTATTATGTAGAGGAGGCTTACCTTGGATATGACCATTTCCCAGGTGCATGATTCAGCTTGAAGCACAGGCTCAGGAGCAGCTGCATCAACACAGTGGTGGGAATGACTGACTGGGGCTCTTCCTAATCCCAACTCACAGCTGAAGTCAGCTCTTCATGAAGGCATTTCCTAAAGCACTTCTGTACTACATGTTTGGAGGCTTTTGCTGAGTAGGCAACATTTATCAAACAGCTATAGCTTAAACAAGTATTTTACTCTTTTTGTTGCTTCTTAACAACTGTATGAGGCATATGTAGTTAATTCACAGTCCTCCTGTCTGCCAAGTCACAACAAAATCTGATTAGTCTTGACTTTCTCTGGAGTACCTACAGCCTGCAGCTGTCCCTGACCAACACCAGACATGTTCAGCCTTTCTAAATTTTGCTCACCCTAGCGGTCATCGGCTCATCAACCAACACCTTATAACACAGATTACTCCAAAACGCTTCCCTGTCTTATCTTTTCCTATTCCACAGCTTCCCTGTGACACGTGGCAGCTGCAGCTGGCTGGCTGCAGCTGTGCTCATGGCCAGTGGTGGGGTAAAACACAATCACCAAGTTGTGTGTGCACCTGAAATAGGAGGTGGAGAACACGGCCACAGGCTATCACCAAACTGCCAGCAGCACTTGCACAACTGCAGCTTCCAGAGAAAATCCACTCCTTGGGCTCACAAAACTGGTCCTTTGGTTAAACAGGGTATTCAGCCTGATATCATTAAACCAGCAGGCAGGGGATTTGCTTGATTCTGACAAACATACCCAGACAGCTCTGCAGCATGTTTGGAGAAGCTGCCCCAGACCAAATGCTCACACTGCAGCCAACAGCTTTGGATGAGACGCTGACTCCAGGGGCTACTGACAGATGAGAAGGCAGCAGTCTTTATTCCTATTAGCATCTATCCTAAGTGAATGTGCACTCTCATCATAAAGCCTGAAAGTTAAATCCATGGGGAAACGTGCACAGAAAAGCTGAACAGATAATCCCATCAGTCCACTTAAACGGGAATCTGAGTCAACAAATCTAATAAACTGGGGTCAGTGGACCAGGCAGATGATAGAGGAGCCTCACTGCTGCATTACATCCTGCAATCCCTCGAGGTCACACTTGGCAGTTTTGATGCAGTAAACTGGCTCTCCAGACACAGGATTTCATCACTAGATGTCAATGGTATCTGAGCTTTTGAAAGTGAAGATACTGCTAAAAGAAGGTTAGCTGCTGGAAAAGTTTGTTCTCACTGACACTAGCTTTTGCTGCAAGCAGCCACAGTCAACCAAGCCCTTTGCTTGGTCAGGATGGTGATGTGGTCTTTGCAGAGATGCCCCCAGTAAAATCTCTGCCTTTTTTGTAGTAACACATGGCTCCAGCAGTTTCTTGTCTATTTCTGGGAAATGGTACCTACCTTCACCATGTTAGTATCTCTCAGTGTCCTCTGGAAACCTTAACATTTAGCCTAAGTCTTTCCACATTTGTGCTTGTACAAAGCCAGACCAAGTTCCCAGGAGTCACTTAAATTGCTTTGAGGAATAACTCAAGTTAGCAAAATGCACAGAATTAAATTTGATTGACTAAACTACATTATACTCTTCAGCAGAAACTCTTATTTAAAAGTAAAGTGAATTACCTCACTTAAAATTAAGTAACCTCATCAAATAAGCAGTAAATAAGGACCTAAATGAATTTCAGACACATGTGAGTTTTCAGATTTGCATATTATTTTTCCTTAACAGCCCTCCCCTATTCTGCCTCTGCTATGTTGGACTTGCTCAATTCATTACCATCCTGTCTTATACCTCTCTTCTACTTTCTACTTTTACATCGTCACCTACTTGGCCTTAAAAAGTGGCCTCCAACCAACAATGTGCACTGAATCTCGAGTGTGTAGCTGTAGCCTTCAGCCAAGGTCAGTGCTGGCAACTGGTGTCAGCCACAACAGTTTTCATCCCTGTGAGTATGATAGGGCACCTGGAGCTGCTGAGCTGACTTTCTCAGCAGACAAAGTCTCTGTGCCAGAGTCGCTCCCACCGACAGGCACATTTGGCTGAGGGCAAGCCCATGCAGGAATCAAGTCCAAGTGACCTCAGTAACAGCTTCACTGTTTGTGAAGCAACAAAACCTTTGCCTAATGTTACAGAGAGCTTTCACAAACATCTTTCAGAAGCCTTTATAACTTGATCTGGGGCTTGATCCTCACCATCCTTTGTCATTTCTAGGTCTGAATCTTCTCTGTTTACATTTGCTAGTAAATTCCCTCCAGGAAAGACAGCTTTTTGCTTTCAAGCCATCTGTCACAGCTGGCCGTACCTCTCTCAAGGGACACTTCACCACTTAGGTTAAATGGACAAGTTCTGCCAGTGCCATTTTTCGCTGCTAAGCAGCACTCCCATCTGAATCATTTCCCTGCAGACCTAGCTCCACAATCAGCTGGGACAATAGCTAGTCTTTTTCTTTCCTTTATTTTTCTTTATAACCTTACCTGGAGCACTAACAGTTGTTCTGAAACAGCTCTTCCTATGCTGCAGGCAGGAAAGGACTTGCACTGGTATCAGCAACAGCAGGAGAACAAAACAGAAAGCTGCAAGTTTTAGAAGCCCTGGCAACTTTCTGCAAGCAAATCTCTTTGAAAGATCAAGTAATCTATAATTTATCTCTATTGCACAAACCATCATTTAAGAAGACCCATCTACTCAAGGAAGGCTGTCTTTCAGTGTGGTTTAACTCACCTGATTCTGCTTAAAGACAACTTTGTGTCTTGCTTGTATACTTCTCCAATCATATACTACTGAATCACATTTTCAGCTAAAAAGGATAAGTTTGGGTTTCCAGTCAAACTTCATACTAAATTATGTTGATTCACTATTTCTTAGCACCCCCAGGACTGCTGTGACTTCTTACCATAGAGATGAAAGCTGAAACCTTATGAATAGGAAGTAGGGGCACTAGGATTGTAAAGAGCACTAAAGGCAGCCCACAAAACCAACACTCCAACTTCTACTTATGAGCAAACCCTGCACTACCCACCTCTCCCTGCAATGTAACCAGTGAGCCAAAAATCCAGGTGCCATCAATCAGACCCATGCAAACAACACAGAGGAAGAGCTTCCCTCTCACCTGCTGCATTTGGGTGACCTCCTGAATGACTCTTCTCTTTCCTAACCCCAAAATGAGGTTTTCCCTGGGTTTGAACTGCCCAATTTCCCTAGGATTGTTGTGTTTCTCTAAATGGGGAGGATTGCCTCTACCCTGAGGATTTTCCGTGGGGAAATCAGACCTGAAAAAAGTCATCAGCACCCTTCAGAGTAAAGGAAGTTTTCCAGGGCTTTCAAGATCATGCCCCATTCTCTCCCTGGCATAGGAAAGGGATGGAGAAAAATGTATTGAAGTCCATCCAGTTCCCAAAATGTATGAACTTGCACTTCTGCAAATAAGTGGTAGTACAGATCTCCTGGGGAGACCACCAGCTGCAACTGCTTACCCTTGCAATGGGCAGTGAAAATCAAAATTGTGCAGACTTGCCATTCTTTAACCTTTTAAAGGCACTGAGGCTGGATTGCTGCTTAGCTCACTTTTGCTAGGCTTTCTGATCTTTACAAGGGTTTTATGAAATCCAAAGATCTTCTTCCAGACAAGAGGGAATGCGGAACACTTCTCTCCTTGCTTCAACAGTTGTTCATTTGGCCCATGGTTCCAGGCCTCCTCAGTTCTCTGGACTTTATTAATTATCCTGCTCGATTCTTTTAACTCTGATACAGCTACAAGCATTTCACAGTATTATTGTAGCCATTCATGGAGAGTGCCATCACACAAGTCTCCAGTGTGAAATGGTGAACATTGTAGCTCTGGAACAGAGGAGGACTCACCTTTTTTTGGGTTTTGTAATATGTGCAACTCAGCTGCCACACCCATGGCAGAAGACAGCAGGACTCGGGGGCATATGCTCTGGGTGGCATGAAACTCTGCAGGCGTGTAAACACAGCAAATATTTAGGAGGTTGTTTTTTCCAGCTGAGTGCTTTCTCCTACTGAGAAAAGGAAATCACTTCTACATAGTGTAGAGCAGTTGTCCCCAAGCAGGTCAGTCCTGCTCTGCACAGAGGGCAGTGCTGGCCCCCAAGCAAACTGCTCCCACCTGCTGCCTCTCACTATCACAGAGCTCCTAAAGCAGTGACTCATCACAAGCCTCTCCGAACACTTCAGTTAAAATTCTGAGCCCACCGAGCAGGCCTAAGAGCAGCCCTGTGCCAATCAAGATCTTTTTGGTGGACAGGGATAGAGGAACCCTTGTTTGAATAGTTTAGCAAGATGGTCTGAAGGGACAACATCCGCATCACAGTAGCCTCTTCTTGTGGCTCTTCTAGCACAGCTGGAGCTGTAAAGCAGCTATCCTCAGCTTGTCACTCTCCCATTTGCAAATCATCTTAATGATACCATCACTCTAGCTTCTTATGAAAATGTCCCAGCAAGGCTGATGGATGGAAGGAGAGCCCTTAGGGGCAAAGTTAGTTGCTTGCATGTAGCCACATGTGGCAACAGGTTAAGAGATTCTCCTGTGATCTTGTGGGCTACACTGTGGAGAGCAATGATATCCAAAACAGGGACAATGATAAACAGCTGGGACCATAAATTCTTCAGCTGGTGCAGCTGGATCTGGAAAAGGATGTCTGTCTGTAATGTTTCTTTAAACATCATTACAGAGAAATGTCAACAATTTAGGCTTGTTTTAAATATTAATATTAAAATTCACCCTATCTGTATACTAACACTGGTACTTTGTAGGTCAGGCTTAAGACTTCTTAAGGTGCAGGCACTCAGAGGATTAAGTACTGCCAATTTGTAAAGCACTTTGAACAGACATCACGCTAGTAAGTACCATGTGTTATTTCTGTTTGAAGTAGCCAGGTCTGGCTTACTGGTTCCCAGGGTTTGCAAGTGGAAAGGATGGAAGGGCAGGGCAAGCCTCAGCTGCATTACACTGCACTTGTAGCCCGTCCTGAACTTTGCATTCTCTGCTGCAGACGAGCCCAGAGGAAGGAAACAGCACTGTCAGGGATGACTGATGACAGGGGAAAGCATTTGCTGTCCTCAGTAAGAGGATCAAGTGCCAATAAGCAGCCTCCAGAGGATATGAAGCTAGATTTACTCCTCCCCTCCCCCACAGGGACTTCTCACTGTGGCTCGAGGCCCCTCTTTGACTGCGCTGTGATGACAGGGCACAGCTGAGACCCCATTAACATCATTCCTGCTTTGAAACATTGGTACCAGCAAATCCCACCGACCAGAGACAGATGAGCAGCTCTGAACGGGGTCAGGCTCATGAACCTCTATGAATGACTGGAAGCAAAATATTCCATATAGGAACAATAAATATGTGTGGTAGGCATGAAGGCACAGAGCCCAGACTTCATTAAGGTAGTTTTTATATTTTGAAAAGCAATATTAAAAAACACTGGAAAATGCAAGATAAACATAACAGTTGCTTCTACAAGTTTTAACCTTGTATTGCTTGGCCATTTTGACATATAAATTATTGCTTACTAGCTCTCATAAATACACAACACAATAATATTTACAGAGGCAAACAAGCATGAAATATGCAAAGGAAAACATTGGCAACATTGATTCTGGTAAATCAGATTATTTCATACATACCAGGTCTCATAATGGTGGATAACTACTAGCCGTAGTCCCTGAGAAGTCAGGTAAATACCTTGATTTGGGGGGTTCTATTTTATTACTTTTAATGCAAGCTGACACCATTATGGCACTCAGCGAGAACAGGCAGGTGTTCTTACCTCAGCTCATTGACTTCATCCCAGTGTTTAACAGTGTATAAGATGACAATAAATAGGCTATGCAAATAAATATTACTCTGCTAAAATGTTTAGTATTTACATCTTTCTTTGTAGTTTTACAGCAGCACAGATCTTATTATTTCTGATAACACCTTTTTTTTGCCACTGCTATGCAAGTGAAACGTATTACTATCCAAGATGGTGCTGGAATCAACAAGCTGTGTCATAGAAACATCTAAATTTGTTGCAACAAAATCCCACATCAAAGAGGTTTAAAGTGACATAGCTCCTTCCTTTGTTATATATAGTTGATCCTCCTAGCTACTAAAAAAAAAAAAAAGCAGAGTATTTAAGCCCAGGTGTGACTGTGATAAACTGAGTTTACAAGATTTATTAGATTTTATCCTATGTAACCTAATTGCACTATTGAAGGATGTAAAAAAAAAGAATAAATCACACAGTATCACCAGTGCTGGACCCTGGCAGAGGCTGTATAGTATTACCCTTCCCTTTCACAGGGTCTACTTACAGTTCTTCTCCCAACCACCACACCTTCAAACTGCTTGACAGCCTGCAGCAAAGCTCTGCAGACAAAAACCTGTTGAATGAAGTCTCTGAAGGGCCTTTTTCTAAATCAGACATATTAGCTACAGGTTAAGGCTATTTGCCTTTCTTTTATGGTAACAGTTATAAGGTCCATATTTTCCACGTGAAATTGATACAGCCATGTTGGACCCTGAGGCCAGAAATTTATATCCAAGTTATACAGGCCACTATAAAAACTAGTTTTTAAAGTTATAAACAGTAGTCTAATTAGCTAATTAGTAGTCTAACATAGACAACAAGGTTAATTCTGGCTATATGCCTTCAAATTGATTTTATGCCAGCTGCAAGGGGTAGACAACACCTGATTTAGTGTGAAATTACAGTGGTGCAGAAAGCCAACACCTCAGCTGGCTCGAGGCCTATTGGTACAAGTTAACCCATCCCTTTACTTCATTTTGAACTGGCAGAGTGAGGAGCCTTCAAGGTCACTCTAGCAGGCTTTCAAATCAAAGCCGAAGCACGGAGTCATTGTTATTTCCTCCCCCCACCCCTTCTTTTGTTTCCTTGTCTTTTATTCTTCTCTGGCACCGCTGTTGCTTCATCAGCAGTAACTACCCAAAACTATCACAGAGCCAAATGCAGTGAACTGAGAAACAGCGTCACTTTCTCACCCTGAATACCTCCTAATCCTCCCTCTCCCACAGATTTCAAGAGAACAATTTGTGGACCAAAGAGTTACATCATATGAGCTGAAGCATGGTCTACATACAGGCTCCTAAAAATAACGCCACAGTAAAAAAAAAATTCACAAGGGGGAGCTCAAAACCCAGGAAACCATCCAGGTAATGCAGTTAGGGTGGGAATTCCGAGTGTTGTAGCCCGAGGAAGAACTGCAATAACACAAGCAACAATTGTATCTGGTTTTTGTTCTTACACTGCAAAAAGGAGCCCACCACAGCTAGTATCTTCATCTAAACAGTTTTGGTCTGTTTGCACTAAAGAGTTATTTACAATATGTGCAGTCACATCTACAGAAGAACATAGGAAATTTTTACTCCATGGCCAGCAAGAGTTTATTTTTTTTTCTTTTCACTGGGTAAAAAGAAGATTTTTTTTTCTAAAAAAAAAAATCATATAGTATTTGATAATAACAAAGTACAAGCAAATACATTTCTGAAACATCTGTTTCCTTTACAGTAGATCTATACAGTATTTCACAGATGGGAAAACTGAATGCATTCTACAGATTCCCCCACAGACTACTTGTTAAAGCTGCTTCTTTTAAATCCCTTTAAACCAGAGATAACACAATGATGAAGAGCATGCTACTCCAGTATTCCCACATTTTAGTAAATTAGCATTTTCTTGGAAGTCTTCCTCGTGTGGAAAACATACAATAGAGATGGGCAAGCGATGCTATGTATCCTCCGTGCTCTGCAAAAGGACTGCTGCCATGAGTCAGTGTACAAACACGTGCCAGACCGTGCAGCACTCTGCACATTGCCTGCAGCATTCACTAGATTATTTCAGGGCAACTTTTTAGCACTGAAAACCAGAACTATGGTTATGGTTGTGCTCGAGATGTACATGAACTGTAGACAACACTTTAGAAATGCTGCGTCAGCATATGCCCAGATGTAGTACATGAGAATTGGATAGGGGAAGGGTGTGAGAGGAACAAAAGCAGTAAAGGGACCCTGATGCTGAGAGCTTGATGTGTATGCAGGTAATTACAGTCTACCCTGTAAGGTGCACCTTTCTGTTCTTTAAAAACTAGAAGCATGTGCAAGTTAGGTGAAGTTTTACCTGCTGGAATGGTATTTCCAAGAGATAAGTTAGGAATATAGGTGGATCTAGGCATTACCTCTGAATAGACACCAAGGAGGCTGTAATCCAAGCAGAAAACAAAGCTTCTGCTATAATAATTTATAACATGTTAACTGCAGGACCCAGTGCTAAATCTGGTCTGCTAAATCTGAGATAACTGAAAAGGAAGAAAATAACATGTTTTCAGTATACAAACAATTGTGCCCATGAATTGCAACAAAAGTGGATTGGCTCTTACAGTGTGGATGAACAGGTTCTTAAAGGGACCATAACAGCATGAACTGTTTACTGCTGACCTCCACATCATGACGCACTCTTGAGTTTCATCTGGTTGTGCTGCCTTGTTATATTCCCATCCTTGGTTGTTTGCACTTCTCTCAAATATGATGCTTCAGTGGACTCAGAGGAACTGCAGAGATTGCACATTATTTTTGGCAACAATACTTTGGCAGCCTTGAATTAGTGAGGTACGTATGTGGTGAACTGGGAATCAATCCCCTTGCGGCATGTTGCTTGCTGAAATGTTTTGCTGCTGTGACATGACGATTCTTTTCATTCTAATACTGGCAGAATCTGCATTGAAAGCTACACTGGACCAAACAATATTTTCACAGAAACCAAGCTCCTGAGTTCAAAGGACGCTGCTCCACTCCCTCACATCCCAGTGACCAGTGGGAATGGCACCAAGCTTGCCCTGCAAATCTGTGAGCATCTCCTTTGCTGGCTCTTGCCTGATTTTCCTGCGCATGTTGTGTGAGCTACTGATAAAACTCAGTAAACTGTTCTTATATAGGGAAGCAACATGCTTGGCATAAACATTCACTTAATTCAAAGTGCTGCAGTTACAAGGTTATACGAAGCTGTGTATGCTCACACTCGCGGCTCTATCCTGTGAGAAAGCTCAAACAGAGCTTGCTGGTTGTCGATGACATGCAGGTGATGGACATATGGCTTCAGCTCATGATGCTCTTTTGAAGGAACTTCATTGCCTGCAAGACAGGAGAAAGGGGATGAATCAGAAAGCTGTGCCTTGCCTGCTTCTCTGTCCTGTGTTACAAAGTCACTGGTGTGCCACGTGTCAGGTGCTAGACAATCACATGAAAGACAGACAGTAATCCAAAGGACTTGCTGTTTAAGTGCAACGCATGAAGTAACAGCCTGATAGAGAAAAGGGGAGAAGCAAGAAACAGGCAATGCTGGGCAGCCAGCACACACAAAGGAGGGACAAGTGGACAGCAAGAAGCTGACTCTTCCCAAGAGGAAGACTTACTCCTGCTGGCAGTACATTCTCAACATGTTCAAGGTGGTTCAAGGTTTCCTTTATGCTGCTCTTGCAGCACAATGGGGCCTTGAGCATGGGGGGCAAACCAGACTGTAACTTTTAAAAAATCTTAACACAAGTTCAGAAGACAGCAGGCCCTGGATGAGCGTCTTCAGAGCCGGTGAAAGGTGACAGCGCAGCAGATGGATACGAAAGCTCTTCAAAGCTGCTCTGACAGGTTCCCACATTTTGATCTGTTACGCTTTTGATTTCTGATCTAGTAACAGAGACAAGAGTCACGCTGTCATTTCATGGGAGTTTACACAGCAAGAGGAATTAGCTGTGTAACAGGCAAATTGAAGGGTGGCTGCAATAGCAGATATTCTCTGTTATAAGCTTTATACCCATCATGGGCTTGTGGGAACTTGTCTGTGAAATGCTCCACCATGGCTGGTACTAGCAGAAGTGGAAAAGGAAAAGCTAAGCCCATGGCCACGAGGTCCATCAAGACAGGCAGAGGAAGCAACACTGATGACTGTTGACAGACAAGCAAAGGTTGGAAAGCTCACTTCTAGTCCACGTCCTCAGGGAATTTTTAATATTACCATAAAAGGACAAAGAAAACTCCTCAAAATTCCCTGAACCAATCAGCTTAACTCACACACTCCCTCCTTCTCCTTTGTTTTACTATCATCCTTTTCTCCACACTCTCCAGCTATATGAGGTTCCCAGGAATCAACCATCCCTCGTTTCTGAAGATCACTGCATGATGCTGTGTGGGTAATGTGGGATGAGAATGCAGCTAGTTCTGCATGTGGTTGCTAATGGGGTTCCTGGGCAACTATTTTAAAGAGCTATTTTGGAGCAGCCATCTAACTTGAGCAATGTCAGAGAGAACAGGACAGTGTGATAAATCTGTGTCAGAATACAGAAATGACCTTTTTGTTCTGAGGGAACGGGATGTCAGTAGCTGTGCTGAACATACTGAAAAACATTTGTATTTCTCATTAATACCTCAAATGACAAAAGCTTAAATTATGTTTTTTTTCTAGGGCTGTTTTTCCTCACTTTGCAAATGCTATTATTTGTCTTCAGCATTTAGGACATAAACGTATTATTTCCATTAAAAAGGCATTTTCAGTCTTACTTGGAATCTCACCAGTTTCTAATCCAGAAACACTCTGGCCTGCAAGCCTACCACACATGATACAGTTCATAAACAATAATAATATTCCTTGCTTAGTTTTGTTTGGATTCTTTCCTACAGTGAGATGCCTGCTGCTCTTAGGCCAATCTGGGAATTGATGCAGTAGAAAGACTCACATTTCTGAGAGCAAAATAAGCCCACTAGAAAAGGAAACTGTCCATAAAGTCTCAATAAATATTCAGTGAATTCATTTCATGCCTAAATGAATTTAAGAAAAAAAAAAGTGCCTACAGGGATGTCTGTATAAGCTGCTTTTTAAATGCCAGCTTCACAATAAATCAAGTCTGTGGTAAAATAAAATAACAATCACGTACTTCAAACTACCAGATTATATGATAAATCTCAGGTATTAACCTTGGATTTATGTTGCAAGACTTAGAAAACCACTTGGAAAAAGAAAAGGCAAAAATGAGATGAAAGATGTGCAGAGAAGGTGCAAAAATCTCTCACATCATTAGAAGGGAACCAGCGCTACATTTATAATGCCAAAAAAGAGATATTTTAATTTACAGGCATGGTTTGGATTAAACAATATTTCCTTCATTATCTGAAAAAAAATAAAAGGCTCAAGGCACACAAATAAAGACTCTTTCTCTCCCTCTCTTATACATATATCTCAAAAGAATACAGGAACCATAATTCTCCAAGGTACCTGTATTTATACACAAAATTATTATTATTCTTTTCACTGGAGTCCATGCTGACAGCTGTTGAAAATTCAGCTGAATAAAAAAAAAAGATTCAGACTCTATTTTCCCCAAGGCTGCATCACAGTTCTGAACTTCTCTTTGAAAAGGCGGTTTTAGTGGCCTCAATAAATGACATGTTTACTGGGTTTGGCTTAAAAACTAAGCACTTCCTAAAGTAGTGTTGTTTTTGTCCACTTCCTGTATTTAACCCCTCTGCAGAGAATAAGGAACACCGAGAAGGAGAAAAGGAGGTTTCTCCTCTGCAAGCAGTAGAACAAAGCAAGCTGGGTTCTTCTGACTCGGTCCCTTAGGGTTGGATTCTCTGGAGGC
>JAWWES010000081.1:31044387-31117628 GCA_035583135.1 Lophotriccus pileatus
TTCTCCTCTGCAAGCAGTAGAACAAAGCAAGCTGGGTTCTTCTGACTCGGTCCCTTAGGGTTGGATTCTCTGGAGGCTAAACAAGGCAGAAGGAAAAGAAACAAACAAACAAAAGCAAACAAAAAGAAGTCTTCTGTGCAGCTGAGGCACTCACAACTGTTCTCATCAGCATAGATCCTCCAGTGTCTAAAGCAGGTAGATCTTTATTTGCAGCTTCCCCTAACACAGGAACTAACACAACACACCCTGTTTCTTTCTACTCCAGTTTCGTGAAACTCATAGAATCTTCACACCTTCAAGATTTCTACAATTTTGTGAAATGGCATTAGGAACCCAAAATAAGCAAACAGTGCTTGGTGAAAAGCCAAGTGAAAAGCTGTGGTGATTAATGCCATCTTTTAGCTACTGAAAGCCAAGACAGCTGTGAATCCATTACCAAAACACACAGACTGGCAGGAGATTGAGTTAACTTGGTCATACGGGAAAGGGAGAAACAGCAGCATACACCAGAGGCCTCCATTATTAAGTACAGCTGGCACAGATCTTACACAGGGTTTTGAAGAGGTGGCAATTTTTGCAGGAAAATAATTTATTAAAGTTTGGAAGCTGTTTCTACAAACACTTTGTAAAGTAAGATTTCATCCATTTCTGTTATTCTGATCTTCCAACAGTTATGCCCTCTCTTGCCAATTGGTTAAATAATTGTTGTCCACATTTTGCTGCTGTAGTAAACTGAAAAGAAAACAGGGAGAGGAAAAAATGCCAAAACAAAACAAAAAAACCAACAAACCCTCAGGGCCATACAAATGCAAAATAAGTAGGGAATTTTGGCTACTCACCAAATTGGTTATTTCTGCAATGTCTCAATGACCGAACAGTATCTGCAATCATGTGCTGCAAAGAAAAGACAAAAAACATTAGTGTGAAAACCTGAGACAGATCCTGTCGTTAGAAAAACCTGAAAAATCTCCTTGCCGTACACTCTACAGCAAAAAGCAACTGTAGTAAGGCAGAAAATGAAGACAGCAGGAAAAACTTTGCTCTTTATCTCGGTGATACCATTTGATGAAACAGGGTTAGTCTAGATGTGTTCTTGGTATCACACAGATTAAATGAGAACAACTCCCTAAGAGTCCATGGGAAGTGGTAATGGAAAATAATCAAACAATTGCTCATTTTTGTTCCAGTGACTTTTATTAAACTGAAAGCCTACAGCAAGGAAGTGCTGTGGACTGGGTGAATGCTCGGAGCTCAACCCCAGCTTCAGTGCGTTATCCAGGATGTTCTGTAGTCTGCAACCTCTCTTTCTGTCTCCACATGTTGTATAATTAGACTATAAGCCTTTTGTGGCACAGACTACACCCCTTGGCATATACTTGTATAATGCCCAGCACAATCAGGTACCAGTATCAGCTAGGCAGTTTTCTGCAGTATAACCAGCATGAAAAAAAAACAGCCCATAGCCTAAATGCTGCAGAGCAAGGACCCTGACATCCCCACAGGCATGTACCAAATAAGACTATCCTGTAGGTATGCTATTTTAACAAAAGCTGGTACTAACAGGGATATTGGATGTTCACTTAGATGATGAAGAAGAAATAAAGGGTTTAAGTTCAGTTTGTCATTCAGGCTCAGGTCTTCAACTTGCAAAAACTGGGATTGTGTTCACTACAGATCAGTGGAGTGAACTCATTTTTACTAGACACTACCCATAAAGTTCTTAAGCCATTACTTTTCTTAATTTCACTGCTTTTGTGGCAACTCTTCACCAAATCTAGTAATTAATTGAAGCAAATTGCAGTTAGCAGGAATGATCTGATAGCTCATGCAAACAGCTAATGCTCTTCTCACATCTCCCTCAAAAATGATCAGAGGTGGAAAGGATTAACTCTCTTGAGCAGACTACGTAAGACCAGAATGATGTAAAACAGCTCATCTCTTGACCCTCTGGGAGAGGTTTACAAGGCTTCTCCACAGAAAAGCTTATCACAAGAGCACATTTAATGGAAACTTCATATTCCTTTCATCAGTGAATCAAAATAATTTTTCTTGTTACCCGCTGTGCTTCATTTGCCATGAAATCATGCAATCTCTTGTGCTGATATCCTTGCACTGTTTATAATGAAGTTCTAATGAGATGATCTAGATTACCTGATCAATAGTGTGAGTACTGGGAGAGCTACAATTTCCACCAGTGCTGCTACTGTGATGTTTTCCAGCTGATTCCCTTTGCATCTGGATTTTAGAAGTAAGAGAGGCCCTACTATCACACACACTGTAACTTTTTGCTTTTTCTTCTTTGTAATCAGTCAGTGTGAGGGTCCGTCCCAAGACTGGCTTCTGCAGATGATGCTCTGATAAGGGAAGAACCTCTTTGTGGAACACTTCGGGCAGAATCCCAAATCTCCTGGCTTTAGTAGCCTAATTAAGAATTTCTCTCTGCTTTCAGCTCTCTGGGATCCAAAAGTAATACAGAAAATCAGCCAATGTATCTGCAAAGCAAATGCTATCTCCTAATAGTTTAAACAGGTGTGTGCATACTGTTGTGTGATGAGTAACACACGTGTCTTCTGGCTTTTCAGCCCACCAGCTACCTAGGATTATTAGCACACCTTTAACTGGGGACAGCAAAAACTCAGGCTTGGGGGGTATTCAGTGGGTAGGGGTTGAGAACCCTCAGCTGCAGTACACAGTGCTTAGAGATGAAGGCACTAGGTAAGCTGGCACTATGGAAAATGGTAATGGCCACTGACCTGTATTAGAGTTTGCTGAAGTGTGGATAAGACATGTCATTGCTAAGATATGGGTGGTGGCTGACTGGAGAGAAAAACCTGAAGAAATCACCTTTCAGTGAAGCAGCTCAGAAAATATCATGGAAATACCTTGAGATGTAATAGCATAAAACCATATTTTCATTTATTCCTTCAGATTCAGTTGAAGAAGTAAGTATGGTACTAAAAATCAATCTAATGCTACTGTAGACTAGATTTTACCCAAAATGGAGTTAAATAAGCCACTGCAATCCCTTCACTTTTTGCTAAAGCTAGGTAACATTCCTGAGACAAAAGATCATTTCATTTTCTTCTCTTTGCAAATTTCCTTCTTTATATTTTGAATTAACTTTGTCTCCACTGCAATCACATCATGTCAAATCAAATTCAGTCACGGTAGGATTGCTGAGGTCTAAGAACGTAAAAGAAGCAGGGAGGGACTGTAGGGAGAAATAAGATATTTTATTAAACCAACTAACATAGTTGGAAAAAATAATAGTCCAAACTGACAAGTCCTCCTTCAGACGAGATGTTTAATGCAAAAATGAAATATTTCAAAATAGTGATCCAAATGGAGACACAAGAAACCATCTTCGCATTGATATTCATAAGTAGAAATTCTACTCATTTATAACAGTAAGTAAGTTCCTTCCCCAAAGCAGTAATCTGCTATGGTAGAATAATTCTCTTTTTCTTTTTCTGCAACAGCAAATTTGCAGGTGAGGTTCAGTGGCTTGATCCAAACTCAGCAGGAGTCAATGTCAATCCTAATTTTTCTCAGCAAAGGCCAGAAAGTGCTCGGCACTTCAGTGTTCAGTGCAGAACACCAAGGAAGACATTGTTCTTTGGGACAAAGCCCTTATAATTAGAAAAGAAACATGGCCTGATGTATATGTGATCATGTGTGATGCATCTTGTTAGTTCATGCCCATTGACTAAATCCCTTAACATTCAAATGAGCCCGTGTAATACCAGAGTACCGCCTGAGTTTCCACTACACTGATATTTAAATCTCTCCTAAGCCCCTACTTCCTAAGCTTGCACTACTGCCTGCATTCATATGTACACAGGGCTGCATGAGACAGCTCATTTCTGAGAGCGTGATCTGACTAATAATTTGGAGGAAGTGTCAATCTGAATAACCCTTACCCCAGGACCATCACCTCAGACTCTCCCCCTCCGCCACTTAAAATGCCCATTATCCATTTGAATGGAAAAGGTGAAATCCTGGCTCTCTGAAGTCAATTAGCAAGGCTCTCACTGCCTCTGGAGACACAATGGTGACGGGAAGGACAGGAATTCTTGCCCAGCATACATTAACCATATACATGATTAAACAACAAACAAACAAACAAACAAACAAGTTCTGGCTAAGACTGAAACAAGAATTAGATCCTACATATTCACTAAACAAATATATGGGCCAGTGGGGAGATTTTAGTAACAATTATTGTGCATCAAGGGCTAGTTTAATTTACATGTTAATTGGATGTACTTCCAAGAGGCAATGAAGAAGAACATGCTAATGAGTTTTATGCAAACACCTAAAGGTCAAACAGTTAATGGACTTGGGACAAGAAAACCTTTCCTTAAATGCAAATCAGTGTTCTCCTAAATTCTGCAACAAGAAAAGGTACAGAAATCAAATAGAAAACACAAAAAAAGGAGCTCAGGTTCAAAAGTCAAAGTCTACATATGCTTGCAAGTTGAAAGACAATGTACATTACAATAGGATGTGAAAATAAGTTCAACATCTGGTTCATGAATAACTCCATGGTTGCATGTTCATTCTCAAACAAGCATAAGCAAATGGAGAAAATAGTTGGGAAAAATTCACCAGGCACAGCCATCTGGACTAACAGTTCCATGACATATCTAGAGCAACTGGGGAAAAAAAAAACCATTTTGTTTTTTTTATCAAATACTACAGGCCAACAAAAAAAAAAAACCACCACCACCACCACCACCAACCAAAAACCAAAAGAAACCCTAACAAACCACCACCACCATCTTCACCACCAAAAAAATCCAAATTTCTCCACTCCACCACCGTTCAGATATATAGACTTTGGCTTTGTGGCACGAAAATACTATAAAAAAAAAAAAAGGCAAACTAGGGAAATCAAACCTCTATCAGTAATATTATGCCAGAGTAGGTGTCATATGATGTCTAGAGTGAATATGGCCAAAGATACAATGTCAGTAAGTGCCCTTATGCATCAAAGTTAAAATAGTGATATTTACAGTCAGTTTAATTCGTATTTCAGGCATTATTTTCTTCATCATCTAACCTAGATCAAAAAACTTCTCTTTCATTCAAAATCCCTGGCATTACCATACCTGTGGCAGGGGATAAACTACAGGAACCTTTTCTGAAGTGAGAGACTACAGAAGCCTTGAGAAAAAAAGGAATGAAACATAATTCAGAGAAAGCTGAAGCAGGAGAACTTAACTGATAAGAAATAGTCCACGAGGTGGTGCAAAGGAATTGATGTCTCTCAGTAAAAAAAGAGTGGACTGTGTGATGGCCATTACTGAATTAGACATTTTACACAGAAGTGGAGGAGGAAGGAATGAGAAGAAAGAGGAGCAGAGAAAAAGGGCAGAGGAGATAGACTGTTGACTGTTTTATCATGCTTGCTCTTTTTTACCTGTTTTTCTTCCTGATTCATCCAGAAGAAAACCTTTTAGTCTTAAAAGATAAGGAAGGGAAAGGGAAGAATAGAATGTGAGTATTTTCAAAAACAGGAAGGACAAAATTAGCTTACCAGCTTTTCAAAATTAACAAGGTTATCCAGAAATGTTTTATTTCCTTCATGGATGAATGTTACATCTGAAAAATAAAATAAAGGAAAAATAATTACTTTTCATGTTTTTTTGTTTAATGCAAAGAAATAAAACGACTAAACAGCAACAAAAAGAAAAAAAAAGGAAAGTATCCCATTAAAGATTGACACAATACCTTATAACAGTGGAACAAAAGTCTGGTTTAATGATGACATGCAGAGATTATTAGACAACAACAGTAGATACACATTGCAACAAGAGTATTTTCAAGAGCGAGCACGGATTTCTTATTAAACCTGGTCTGTGTTACTTCCAGGGTGCATAACATACAGGATGGTTGGGAGCAGGGGAGGGCATCCAGAGGGATGGCCCTGCAGGGCATGGCTGCTCTCCACACACCATGGCACTGGTCCAGACATGCTGCCCATGGCTGTGCCTGGGCTGGAGCTGGTCAGTCCCTGAGCTCAGAGCTCCATGGGGGAAGAGCTACCAGATGCTGGAGTTGGCTCTGACATCCCTTCACCTCTCTCTATGGGACACTGACTCTGAAGTCCTCCCCAGAGACATGGGCTACAGCAGTGGGTAGCCAGAGAGGTTAAACACAAGGCACTAAACCAAAGTGCTATGGCTAGGGAAAAACACCGGTACACAGTGTTGTTGGGAGAGAATTTGCGAAGGCAACAAAAAGGTTAGAGGAAAAGGAAAAGGTCTATATTTGTCTCGAGGAAGAGAACTGAACACAGTGTAATGATCCAGAGGGGGGGGGATATCAGGCAAAATAAATGTTGCCAAGTTAAGACTACAATTAAAACAGTAGCTTGATATCATTTTCTCTATTTTTCTAATGCATATAAGGACAGAAATTAGAACATGAAATACAAAGAACATGAACAGATTCCCCGTGGGGACAGGTCTGACTCCAATAGTGCACCTCCAGATTACTGAAAATACTAGCAGGAGCACCACCACCATGTCCCTATGAGCTCTCTCCTGGATGTGTGGGTATCCAGGAGTGACAGGAGGAGTCAGTGCTGTTGTAATGAGGTGGCACTCCAATGCCACTACTTAAAAGTCACAGCTGTGTCTGCCAGCAGAAGAATTGTACACAATAAACAGGACATCTCCCTCTGAGCAGAGGTGCCAACCTCCAGCCCACCAGTCTGTGCATTTCTCCAGTGCTCATCTCCAGGATTCCCTCTGATACCCACATGGACCCCATGGTTTTGGGGGTTTCAGGACTGGAAACCCACAGCAGATGCTGGAAGAGCTTTGTAAACCCCCTCCCCCTACACATACGCACACTCTTCATTCACCCCTATCTTTACCCTCCCTCAAAAGAGCCCACCTGATTTATTTCCTTGGGTTTCAAAGAGTCACTCTGTGCCTGAGGGGCATTTTGTAATTGATTGGAATTGAAATGCTAAGTGGAAATTGATATGCTGGTGGAAATCTGGAGCTGGGACTCTTCTGAGGGGTGATGGAGAGCTCCTGTGCCCCTCGGGCAGCTGGGCTGGGGTCTGTCTGGGGTAGATAAGATGCCAGCCTGGCCATGAGAGTCTAGATGGCCCTCCTGAGCAAGTGCAGAAAGCACAGCATATGCTGGTGATGCCTCCAGCACCTCTCTGTCCCTGTGCAGCATCCTAAAAATCAGAGGGAAAGGAGGGAGCAGAACCCTCTACATCTCCTCTGCTAGGCTGCTTTGGGGCACCCAGGGAAACGGACACAGAAAGGATACGACTTCAAGACACAGGCATTACTTGTCTCTATAACAGTGCAGTTAAAAACTGCCCATCACTTCTAATGAAAAACTTTTACTGGAAGCAGAAATTTCCACACAGCTTTTTAAGTCAATGAAAGCAATGTGTATATCTCTGAGGGCAGAAGGAACAGAAATTTGCTTTGTAGCCAACAACTAAGAGTCTAGATAAATTCACTGGAGCAGAAAATTGCATCTGAACTAGGTTGTAAGGGTATATCACAGTATTTTATTACACATTTGAAAAATCTGCCTGATTTTCAAAAGCTGTATGCTATGAGAGCTCTGCATTTAAATTTAATTAACTTTTAAAAGGACACTCTGAAGTTATTTTTCATAATTGAAGAATCTTAATTTCTTTAATTGAAACTACTTTTGTTCCTCTTGTGTTGAAATACAGTAATTTGTTGAGTTACTAATGTTTTCTATGCTATCCATGCCTATTTTACTGGTCTTGGAAATGACCTTAATACAAAGATGTTTGATATGAAGTAAAGTCCTTTGTACTGTGCAATACTTTGGGAATTACCAACCTTGGCAACATCTCCTTATGGACCACTTTATTGAAGGAAATTACTGTAATAATTTCAGTGTCTCCTTGCTATCTCCAGTACATGTGAAAGACACAGATGTTGCTTAGGTGCATGTTCTTATACACCATATTGTAGTGCTGCGCAGACATCATTGCTACAAGTGACTTGTTTATGTTTGCTGCCCTTGTTTGCAGTCAAGACATACTCCAGAACACCTGAAAAATACTGATTTTGAAACCTTAATAATTGTATCCATCTGAATTAAGGCAAACTGCTTTGATGTGTGCAAAGAGGGGAAGGATCTGATGGCTCCCGAACTGTCACCGACTGATCTGGAGAACTGCCTGCAAACATTTTACAGCAGCAGCAACAGCGGGTTGGGACACACAGCCTAAAGAGAGCACTTTCAGAACACAGGAATAAACAAATGAATTTGCCATGTTCAAAGACGAGGCAATTAATAATTAATGACCCCAAGACGATGGAAAATTTGAAACACTTGCCACTTAATAAGCTGCCCAGCTCACTGCATTAGCAAGTAGTTGCACTTTATTTTAATAGATTTTTAAAAAAAACCAAACTTTAGTTAGTAAGATTTTTATTTTTCTTTTTCATATCTACAAGAGACTTGAAAACCCGCTCCTCTCAGGTTAGACAGACAGGGCAGGTTCTGCCTTCAGGGTGACACCAGGTAGGGTCACCCAAGAGAAGCAGGGAGGCACCTCAGAACAGGCATGTCAGAGTAGCAGCATGACCAGAGCCACCGGTGCAGGTGCACCCAGTGCAGCTCCATTCAGGGGCTTGCAGGGCCTCACTTCTCCACTGAGGAAGATGTGGCCAATGCAATGGCACACAGCTCTATCCCCACCTGACAGGACAATATGAAGTTTGAAAACCTGTGTGAAAATTGCCACCTTCCTCCTGTCTTAAAAGGAAGTTGTTTATTATCCAGACCAAGTGCTACCTTGTAGACACCACTATATCTGTCACATACTTATCTTAAGACCACCTGAAGGAAAAAGCACCTTTCACTTATTTTAATTAATGACAACAGAGAGCAGCCAAGCTTTAACATTACCTTTCAGAAGTAAGGGCATGAAGGGGATTTTCGGAGATTTCATTTTCTTGAATGCATCTCTGTAAGCTTTGTGATTCAGAGAAGGGTCCTACAAAACCATTTGAGTAATAGAGAGAAAAATCAATAGGCTATAAAAAGAGCAATTCTAAATCCATTACGGGCTTATGAACTGAACATGATTTAGATATAAAAGATCTCTTTGGGAAACAAGGTAGCTCAAGGTTTTCTAAGCTAGGTGACATGCTAAACTGAACAGGAAACGTAAACAGTGAAAGGAACAAAAGCAATTATGTTCCTCTAGATGAAACACTGCTAAAATGGGAGCAAGCTGCAGAACAGATTCACTTGGACTGCTCTGTAATTTCCCCACAAATTTCTATTAGCGAATTCTCTTACTATCTAGCATGTAATGTATCCCAGAATGTATTGCTGATTCATTTTTTCTCTAAAAAAAACCCCAAAACAATACCATCAAACAGCAACAAAAAAATAAAATAAAAAATAAGAGAGTGTGTTTCAGTGGCATTGTATAGGCAATTTAGAAGTCATCTAAATTTCCCATATAAATGAGTATTTTTGCACACCAGCTCACACAGAATCTTGAAAACACATTCATTTACTACAAATTCCAAGTATAGAAGTATGACAGCTGTTAAAGGGCAGATCTCATGTTCCCCATGCCAGGCAGTGATCTCAGCACCCACCCACTTCCATGACAGCCAGAAGAAACATTTGTTTTTTCAGCTTTGATAATGCTGACAAAGACCGTCCACCTCAGATTTTGACATTTATTTTTTAAAACTTCAGCTGTCCTCTTTTTCTCCTGATCTGCAGCAGGTTGCTTCACATAGAGGCTAATAAATAAACTACCAGAGCAAAAGTAGAGCTTTCAAATTGATGCTGGGGAATTGATACTACATTTGCCTCTCTCTGCCCTTCCTCCAACTGTCAGGAATCGAGTCTCCTTCCTTTTTGTGTTTGGAGACCATCTCTGGAGCTCTGGAGAGCCACGTGGCCTTTGGCAAATCGTGGATCTGACATGACAAGTTCCCGCTCCAGACAATAACAGGCAGACTCCAAATAAATTAGGAAGAAGGAAGGCAAGTAAATCAAGCAATGTTCTTCTGCTGTCAGCGTGGTACTTACCGTCAAACTTTCAAGTTCAGTGAAAAGTTTCTTGAACTTCCCAGGAATTTTCTGAAGTGGGAAAAACAGATAAGGGGAGGGGGTGGGAGGGAGGAAAAGAGAAATTGATTTAGGCAGAAAAATGCTGAGGCATTTTTTTTCCATGAGACTGCCATGGGTGAAGTGCCTGCTAAAAGTACCAACAGGCAGTTAACCTCTGCTCCTCAGCTCCCAGAGCCCTAATTACAGACCATGTTCAGTGCAATGCCAGTGAGGCACTGGGCCCTGCAGCTTTGCCTGGGGGACCCTGAATCTTTCTTTTATGGAAACTGCTTGTTAGCATCTGGTTTTATTTTCTTCCCTAGCTTCCACGCCTGCTGCAGATCTGAATATCCATATCGAGTTGGAAGCAGTAACACAGGCTGAGAATTCAGGAATTGTGATCACAACCAGGTTAAATAATTTGCTGTAATCAATCTTCCTCTAAAACATGGGTTCCAGAAATTAACAGGCATCCCGCTCAGTGCTGTTTGATACACCATCCCAGCGCTGACCAGGGTTACTGCCACATGCTAGTGCCAAAGAGAGAGAACTTTCCTTAACAAACTGATTACTCTACCTCTGGTATCTCATCCTAATCCCACAGGGATGTGCATAAAGCGCTTTCTAAGGGAGCCCAGATACAAACTACCATCGTGCCCCACATGCCAACACCTGCTCTACTCCACAAGCATCCACTTCCTTTCTAAGATGTTTTAACGGAATCACCTTATTACGCTCAAAGCAATGTCCTACAATTAGAAGTTTGCTACTGCTATTTTAGACTGGAAGAATGGTGTGTGTACCTTAAAACCTGTTTATTTTTTTCCAACCATATTAGTCTAGCAAAAGATATCCCCTCTTAATACAAATCCTGTCTTGTCTTTGTCCTTAGATCCTGATAGCCCCAGTAACACTACCAAGAGAAAAGAGATTTAGAACAATTAGATTAAGTGGATGTGCTGTATGACTAAAATGCTAAAATAACTGCACACAGGATTGCAATTGCACTTTTTTATATCTTCAATCAGGGAAAGTTAGGCTTATTAAAACACTGGATACTGTAAAAAAAGAAAAGTAGACGAAAATGCTTGGGACCATACTACTTGTTTAAGAATTCAAGCATGGAGCCAATATAATTTAGTATCTTAATGGCTGCTTAAATTTAGGCTGTTTCATTTACATGTGTAAGTAATTATAATTAATTTATAAACATTGCTCTACTTTCTAGAAGTCACATTACTAATGCAAATAACCTGCTTTTGAAATTTCCAGTGTAATGAAGTTTTACAAATAAAAAAAAAAAAAAAAGCACGTGACTTCATAAATATTTTACACACAGAAACATGACATATTTACAACGATACGTATGCAGATGCACTCTTTGTTCCGACAAGCAACATTTTCTGTTCTTCCTGAGAGAAGTCCACCGGTAGCACATGATCTCCAGAGGTCTCAGCACACAGCAAATTTTGCATTTCTCTGTGCCAGAGAGATCTATACTGTTGCCACTCAGTGCCTTTGATACAATATTTGGTCTCTACCACTCTCCTACCAAAGCCCAGAGAAATGGGATGAAGGCAGAAGCATGCCAGGGCAAATGTTCCCTAGAGAGGTGTTTTAGAAACATCAGAGACAATTTGTGTGTAATCATCCTGAGGTATGTATTTTACTGTGTCTCTTATTTAAAGTTAGCTCTTACTTGCCTGAGTCCCTGTAAACAGCCTCTGTCCTTGCTTCTCTGTGTGTTGAAGCCACAGACATACGAGTTATGTTTCCATAGGCATGGCTTCAGATAAAGGGGAAGACTCTGCTCTCGACAATGTTAGGTTTCTAAGTCTCTAGTGGCCGTTTGGTTTCAGCTGTTGGTGCTCAAGGGTGTCTTCAAGGCAGTAGATAACAGCCCTTCTCTGTCATTTTGTATTACAGATTGATATTTTTTGAATACTTGTGGAGTTGAGGGTATGAAGGAGGGATAAGGCTTCACCCCACTGAGCTCAATTACTCCCTTCCCAATTTTGCTTCATCAGCAGATACACAGTAAGCTTGCAGACACTATGACTCAATATGGATACTATACTTGGATGGAAACAAAAAATCCACAATATAAATACAGACCCCAGTGGGACCTCTTCTAAACACCCCCATGTCCTGTCTAGTAATGGTAGCTTCTTTAGCAAATAATCTCTGTTCTCCAGTATGCTCCTTATTCATGGCCCATTTCCTAACTTTGTTGTTCAAGATGAGCAGCTGCAATAGAGCGATATAGGAGAATTAAAGAGGGTTTATTTCAACTTTGATGGATGTTTTTAATTAAATTATTCCATAAGAAAGTAATTGTTTGGAGCCACCTCTGTAAAACTTTCTGGTTTGACACATACTTAAAATGCTAAGATAATTTACATGACTTATTTTGTTTTAAGCGGATAAGATCTCCATGCTCTATTCTTATTTTAAACTCTGGAGGGACACATTTAGGATTTTTTTTAATAGCTGTGTATTTAAGGTTTCAGTTCACAGAGAATTTTTTCCACCAACATTCACTCCATATTTGATTTCATAGTGAAAATCGATAATTAGAAAGAGAAGGTAATTCACCAGTATGCAACCTTTGTGAGAAATGGTTTTGAAGGTGTCTAAAAGATATAAAGATGCGTCTTACCTCCCAGGTCTGAGACAGCCGGCTGACAGATGCAGTGTTGAGACCCATAACAATAGCAAAGAATGAATTCAGATTTCTTTGGGCTTTACAGCTGAGGAATAAAAATATGATATTTTTGTACTCAGAATCAGAGATAAATGGAATGCATAGGTATCCTAGGATACTGAGTCTCATTTCAACCCTCAGCACTAACAATCATCTTCCACATAACGAACTCATTAAATGTCCTCTCATAACCACCTGCAGTCTAGGTAATGGGGTCTCTAGGAAGTTTTTTAGAAAACATTCTAGTGTTTCATCAGCCCTGTTGTTGGCAGGTTACATTTTTCCCTTTGCTGTCGAAAGTAATTTTCCCTTTTCAATGTTCAAGTTACTCCCAGCTGTCCTTTACCATACAGAATAATTCCCTGACCTCTATTCTGTTGTATAATAAATATTTTCCTCCCCTTTTTAATCTTTTCTGTAAATTGTACATCACTGGTTTGTTCAATTTCTCTTTGTGGTCATGGCCTGCAATCTGCTTTTCCATATTGTTATTATCCTTCATTGAGTTCTTTGTAATTTATTTTAACTTATGTGTTTCCTCCTTCACTACTTTCTCATATAGTGAGACAGTGGGGAGGGAAGGAGAAACATAATTACTGTTTTGGCTCAAAGTTCTTACACCTTTCTGCTATGCAAGCATAAAACAAACAGCAAATTATTTATTTGAAACAGCATCACATTTTGTCCTTTTAATTTGTCATCTATTATCACCCAAGGACTTCTGTCAGAGTACTGTTCTTCACAATCATGCATTTATTTCTTCAGCTCAGTATTAGCATTCTGTAGCTGAATTACTTGGCATCTATCTAAATTAAATCTTATCCTACTGTTGTTTGCACATGCCACTCGACTCCTTAGATAATTCTTTTTTTTTTTCCTATCCTCCAATGCATTTGCAATCCTCCATCATTTTTATTGTCTGAAAATCTGATTAATGTTCAATTTACATATCCCTCTAAACTAGTTGCGGCTAGTACTGGTTCCAATACAGGTCCCCACGGAATTTGCCTGATACCTCTATTCTTTGACATTTTACTGTCTACAATTAGACCATGCTTATTTCCAGTCCATTAGGAAATTTGAAATCCTGAAATATTGATGCTTTTTCAAACAAAAAGATTCCCCTTTCTTGTGCAGATTTTTCAAGACCACTATAAATACACATGCGCATTTGCATGTGAGAGTGAGAAACCTCTTTTAAAGATAATTTTAAGTACAAATGAATCCACTGTCTCCACTGGGATTTATCATCAGGGAAAAGTGCATGCCAAGGCCTTAGCCTGGAAAATCACCAGCACTTGTTACAAGTTTTATAAAGCCCGCACTTAACACTGTGTACTATCTTGAGATGGTGTATTTCTCACTTCACTTCAGCTGTCTTAAAGTTAATCCTAACTTTGTTGTTTAGAGTCCTTTTATCATTATAGTCAGACAGCTCCCAAAGGCAATTAATTTCAAAACAAGGAAGGTGTCCAATGCAGCCTGCATAATTTGTCTGTTGGGTGGGCCCAGTTCTCACAGCAAGCTGTAGAGAGAAGGTACGTCTTTTACAGTGAGCCACTGCTTGGGGAGCAAGAGGGCTGCTGTTGTCACCTGTTTATTCTGACCCTACGTCGACTTGTTTCTGTAATGCCTCAGCATATTAATTTCTAATAACATGCTAATTCATTTTCTTTAATGAACAATTCGTTTTCTCTTTTAGACTACTCATAAACAGAAGCATATGTATTTGTGTTTCAAAAACTTTGTTTTCCTTTTATGTATTGACACACTTGTGTAAAAGCCTTCCGTTTTCTTCAGGCGTTCCTGAACAGTGAAGCACACAGATGTTGAACACAAAATCTTAGTCCTGGTGCTCTCCTGACAGGAGGAAAATCACAGGCAAAGATTCCTGGCTGAATCTGGGAGCAGAGAATAGGGAGCAGCCAGAGCTGCTCACAGCTCCCTACCTCTCTGCCTTAAGTCACAAACAAAACAGCAGGGCTGCTTGGCTTCTGCCTCATGATGAGCGTCCTGTGCTTAGCACATCATCCTTCCACCCTAATTGTTCCTCTTTCATCAACTCTTCCAGAACTGATGAGATTTGATAATGTGTTCTTTTAGAAAGCAGCTTTTCTGATTAAAAAAAAAAAAATCCCAAGAAAACCACGCACTCACTTATTTTAACATCTACATGCTACAATGATGGCTGCTTCTGCCGTACACTGGGAGACCCTGTCTACCATTTACTGAGAAATGTATTTAGTATCCATAACTTTGGGTTTTCGCATAACAGGATGGAATCAATTCAAATAGAGCAACATTTTAGTCTGGTGACAAATATGTCCTTATTCATGTGAGACAGACATGACATGTTTCCTGGGATGCAAATTATATCTACTGTGGTGCAAGCAAGGCACACAGAACCAACCGGTTTTTGATGTAATTGGACCAAACTTGCCCATCAATATGGCAGAAAATGAACATATTACTGGATACCATACAACTTGAAAACCAAATCAGATCACATTTATGAGTTACACTAGATTAGATTAGAAGATTTAATTTCTCCAATGGCACTGCTTCGGCAGAGAACAGTCCTTTGTATGTAAGTGCATTGCAAATTAAATCAAATCAGTCGATGAAGGGAATAAATTATATATTTTCCATGAACACACATGCTCAAATATTGTAGAAGACCAGCAAGTGGAGGGAGAGGTGAGGAGGATGGTTGCACATAGTTAAATTGCTCCATTTCCTTGGTTACTAAGACAGAGTGATTACAGAGAAAAGAACTCTCTGTGAATAGTATATATTTGTATTCTGTTGCAAGGTATAGTACTATTCCATAACAGTGGAAGAATAGACTGTCAAATCTAATAAATAAGGAAAAGCCAACCCCTCCTATACATAAAAGTATTCCAGAGAAGATTAGAAGGGGCAACAGCTTACTGCAGTTAAGTTCCTCTCTAGAGGTAGTGCTTTCAAGCTGATAACAGTTTTTTGGTTTCCAGGTAGTTTTTGGTAAAAGACTGTTTTGCTGCCCAGATAGTTCTGTCAAACGGTCCTCGGGTTATCTCGGCTAAGAAAGGAGCTATCTCTGCACCACCATGGGATGTTGCAGCTGACACTGCAGATACAGCAGCTAAACTGCAGGGAGAGCTTTGAGCAGCATATACTCTACTACATCTAGTTTTGGCCAGTGATTACTGTTTTTATTTAGGGACTGTTTTATCTAGGTATGCTTACCACATGAACAAAACACAGGATGACAGATTAGTTTTCTTTCATTGCTTTTGCACCTACTCCTACCCGAACAAAGCATGTGGATTCAAGGATTTTTGTTGCAACTTTAGAAACTTACTGGGCAGCAATCTTGATGAACTTTTTGACTAGCTGTACACGTTTGCAGAGCTGGCTACAGAGGAGTATCTCGGTGGCAACCCAAAGCTGGACCTCATTGCATCTTTGAAGCAGAAGACTGAGATTCTCAGTGTTTTCAGCATTGCCCTGTCTGCTGAACGTGAAGTATATCAGTTCTTGCTGGAAGATATTGACAGCATTATTAGGGATATAAAAACAATTTAAATGTAAATGAACTATAAATTATTTAGAAGTGCGTTTTTGAAACAAGATCTGGTCACAAGTAACTATTTTTTCATTATCCATGAGCCAATCACAAATGATTAAGGTTTGTCTTAGCAAAGTCTAGAGACTTATTACAGAAGGCAGGTGGATGGAATTCCTGCAAGATATGCTTTTCTTGTAAGATTTCCTGCAGTTCCACTTCTGGCTACAGCCAGGTATAAGATATAAACAATCTTTTTCTGTATTTCATCCCTTCTGTTACAGTATGAAAAAGAATCCATATTAGACCATTGCAGAGTCTGAAAAATTTCCATTCAGACTTTTTTCTAAATTAGCCAATTTTTCATCAGCAGAGGTGGGGTTCTTCATTTCTGTGCAAAAAAAAACCCCAAACTTGGCCTGCTCCAAATTTAAAGTGTCTAACCCAAATAAAAGAACCTGAAATGAAAGATCAAGGAAAGCATCTGATGAGAAGCAAGGGAATTTCCCATTCATTTTGTCAGAAAGCCTACATACTTTTCAGTGAATGATATTTTCAAGTGACATTTTCTACTGTTAACTCCGTATTTTACTGAGCAGCTCACACCAAAACCTATCAAAGTCACTGAAAAAAGCCAGTGGGCCCTGAAGTGGGCCATTATCTCTTTAATAAAGCCTGCCCAGTATTTTTCATCTCACTGAAGCCTAACAAGAACAGTGATGTGACCATCTAAAATGCTGAAACTGTCAATTCTTTTGTAGATAAAGTGGTATCTAAGACAACTATTTGTGGAGTCCTGTATGTACTGAAACACTATGAAGTGCATAAGACATTTTGCATACACAACATATTCAGACAGACGGTTTTTTAAAGAATAATCATGGTCTTTTACTCTCTTGAGGCAATCCAATAAAATCCACCAGGTATACAAGTGAACATATCAGATACCCCAACACAATAAAGTTAAAAACCTTTGACAATTTTTTTCAGTATCAAGGACTGCAACACATCTCTTGGACCACCCACTACTGCTGAGGGCTGCCAGATCATGTTGTTATGGGAGTAATATACCTGGAAGTGGATGAGGTGCTTCTTACCTCATGAATTGCATTGAAGAGGCTCCAGTCAAAATTTGTCAGTTCTAAGGCAAGATCCCAGGTGTTGATTCCCAAAATCCTCACGGACCTTTGCTGCAATTCCTCATTTTCAGCAAATGGATTCTAAATAAATAGCCAAGAGCAAAAGAGACCCTCAGGAAATGCCAAAAGTTTTGCAATGAAATTTCTATTGGACTAAGGTACCAAACAGAGCTGAATAAGTCATCTTCCCTAAGAACACTCTAAGTTTTTTTTTTTTCCCAGTAATCAAAATCAAGGAGCTATAACCTGTTTAATAAATAGCTTGAAATGGGAAATGGGTCAATAGGATCAATGGTTTGCTATTGGAGAGGAAAGCCTTCTCCTTCTCTCTCTTTCTCTAAACCTTAATATAAAAGACTGACCAAGCAGATAGCACAATGAAAATAAAATCCCTGAAAACATCAGAAAATAAAATCTGAATTGAGACACAAGGAAATGTTTGAATTATAAGGTAACACAATCATTCTGCAAACACATCAGATTTAGAAGAAATACACAAAACTTGCCCTCCAATCCACCTTTACAAATAACATAAATCCATACATTTTAAGATTAATCTATCCCAAATATAATCAACAAATAATAAGAACACTGTATGTCCTGATTCATAGAAGTTACTTAGTATACTACTGTGGAGAGCAGTGGTACTACTGGTGTTCAGAGTCATTTGACATTTCCAATATTAGCTTGGATTTTTGAAGTTTTGCACTTCTCTTGGGTTTTTTAAACTCATCAGGCTGAAACTTGGCACACGAACCATCTGCCAACATGAAATATTATTCTTATCGGTTAAGCCATTATTTTGGTGCTACATTTCTGACAGTTACAGCAAGTTTTGCAATTTTTATTACGTAGCTAATGAAACTAGGTTGGCTGTCACCTGCCTGCACTGGAAACGTTCCCTTAATATTCACATTTTCCGAAGTGGCTTGAACGCCAGTGATAATGGGGATGACAGATTACAATGATAGTGGAATGTCAGCTCTTCGGGGCACATTGATCCAACAAAATGTAAATAGACATTTCTCATCCTGAGGATGAATGCACAGATCCTAGAGCTACTGACAACACGTAACAGTCAGTTGTGATACAGTTCCTGCTCTTCCCTTGAAACGTCTGCATAATTAGCAGAAAGCTATTGAAAGAGCAGTTCCCTCAGTGCCTGACTGTGCCTGCCTCACTTGGGTTTTGGGAAATCATAGAGGGGAGAGAGTTTGCAATCCCTGTTTCTGAAGACAGGAGGAACGATGAAAGAGACTTGCCTCCTCTCGACCCACTCTCTTCCCCAGCCCCAGTGAGAGGATGGAGACACAGACGGAAGGAAAGAGAACATACCACCAGCGATATATGTCAGCCACAGACTGACCACTTGGCTGCCACAACACTGGGGTCACACTGACACCCAGTGATTTTGGTGGAACTCTACACATAATTCCATGGACTTTGCCCACCACTTTGTATGATTATGTACCAGCCACTTTAAGTGTTACAGAGGCAAGGGCGGGGTGGAGGGGAAAAGTCACAAGAGCCCTGAATAATCCCCATCCCATCCATTTCTGTACAAACACGGGTCAGCTTTTCCAGGTTGATTAGATTTAAAGATTTAAGCTGTACAGAAGCTTTGGTCTCTTTGAAACTGATGAACCAATTCCATTACTGTTCAGTCAAATAACTGCTGTTAATGACAGAGGGTTTTCTTAGGTGTAGAACAGCTCAGTAAGCTTTACCAAGGAAGCAATAAATAAATTCTGCATTGAACAAGCCCTCTGAGAGGAATATTAAATTTGTATTTTGGAGTCAGACAAATAAAAAATGGCAAGTATACAATACTGATCCTTACCAAAGAATCAGTTAGATCTTTTCGGTAGACAAACATACGACTGGATGACTCCAAAGATTTTGAGATAGCCAAGTCATTTGGTTGTAGTTCTTGTTTTTCTGTAAAAACAGCAAACAAAACACAAGAGTTTCAGAACAGGAGTAACGGCTATATGTGAGAAAAAAGGTACAATTATATTTGTAAAACCACATCAACTTTTTAGAAGGTAACAGCATCAAATTCTGTCCCAGTGGGACCCATCACTTCCATGCTGTTCAGTCACAATAAAGGCAAGATGTCTCTGACGAACTAGAGTACAAAAACTTCCTGCTTCTGCTTTCAACCTGCACTTCACATAGGATAGAACAGAAATAAACCCTTAAATCATCTAGTCTAACCTCCTGTGCCTTACAGAACATTTCATTGCAACACAGTGTATCTACTGTAAATGTAGTCATTTTTGTTAGAGCAGAGTGTCTCAGCCTCCAGAGACTGAGCTGTTGCATGTCACTTGCAGACAAAACCAGGGGTGGAGATGTTAGCAATAGCCACAGCTCGTCAACAGGAAAAGAACTTTAAAGGACACCAACACCATGAAATTCACCCCACAGAGCAGAGATGAAGAGTCTTTTGTAGCTCAGTATTTAGAGAAATCCTTCTAGACCCAGAATAATTAATGTGGGAACCATCTGAGTAAAAGAGCAGGACACACCAAACTGATAGCAAAGAGAAACAACTTTTTTTTTCTCCATTTCGGAGAAAGTGGTTTAGTTCTGAGGAATCTTGGATACACTGGAGAAAGATGTGGGGGAAAATAAAGCAAAACCCAAAACACTGCTTAAAAACTGCCCCAGGAAAACTGTCTCTTCCTGAGGGCTCCAAGTAATCCTCTGAAGACCTGACACATGATAGACCTGTCAACACTACAAACATGTTGACAGCTACCTTGGACTTTGCACTGCCCATGAGGGAGCAGTAGGACAAGGAGCAGTTTGAGCACCAAACATAATTTCAGATAGTTTGCCCTCTTATCCATGCTCACATTGATAAACAGATACATTGATGCTGAATTACCATTATATTTTTCAAGGTAATTTCGAATAAAGAGCTTGCTCATCCATTTCTGGAGTACAAAAAAAATTAGCTCTCCAATGCTCACACTGCTACCCTCCAAGTGAACAGAAGACAAGAGTTCTGAGTCATGCAAATAGAAAAGAAACAAAGAAAAAAAAATAGTGTAGCAGGTTGGTGTTTATTACTCACAGCACAGGAGTCACAACACATAAGAAGAAAGAGACTGAAGTTGTTGCATTTCAAATTAATTCAGGCAACGTGACTAAATAACGTTTTAGGGGTTACAATGGTCATGTAAAAATGACAGTCCAACTGTACCTTCATTTTAATTATTGTTTTCTGGGAACCAATGTGGTCTAAAGATAATAGCATGTTTCATTATTTATGAATTGTTGGTTTTCTTTAGCTAAGCAAGCAGTTAGCACCAGATTTACCGCTATCAGAGCAAAACTTGCCCTGCTCTTGAACAGGGGAGCAAGACCTGAAAAACAACAGCAGCAGAATGATTTTTTCAGTGCTGTGGAGGCAAGTGCACTGGAGGCAAATTTGGGTACACATGAAGGTAACGAGAGAGTGCCTGGAAATAATGTATCCTGGCTGGCCAGGATGCTTATGTGTAATGCTCCTGCATGGCTGCTGCATACCCAGGCTCTCAATAGCCAGAACAGGGCACCAGCTCCCTGCCACCCACACCAGTGCCCTCAAAAATATGGTTACTTAATTGAGCTCAGCATGGGGGAGAAAAATGTGACCTTCCACTTCTGAGTTGAACAAATAAACAGGACAAGCCAGCATTTGAGTGTATTTCATTTAACTAGACTGACAAAGAAGTAGCAATGAGTGCTATAACTCTAAAGGTGCATCCTTTGTCTCAGGGGATCAACACCAGCTAATGTTAGCTGAGCATATGGCCAGGATATTCTACACTCTGAATCCTTTTCATAGATACAGCTTCACATTTCTATGTACCTACTTAAACTGCTTCTGAAAGACACCATAATGAGCAAAACAATATGATCAATGAGATTGAGACCTGCCAAACACCAAAGAAAATCTTTGGGGTTTGTCTGGTCCCTAGTATCAGCACATGATCGCTCTAGTCTTCCTTAAAAAAGACAATAAGCCCTTCTGTTCAACTAACACTAAAACAATAGGCAAAAGATGTCAGTTGTAAGCAAGACTGCTTACAAAATATTGCTGAGATTGCTCTCAGCATCTCAACTATGCAAATCTATGTCTTCCTCCTTTCTGCTGGATAATATTCGTTACTCATGCTGTAAATGAGGAAACAGACAGGCATATAGTATTTGCTATTCCCTTCCATATTTTTAAAGCAAACCGTGCTCATTGCCTTCAAAATTAATTTAAAGTCCAAAGTAGGAGATTAATCTGTGGAGAAAATATAAAACCTTGCAATACTGCTAGAGACAGAGTTCTTTACACTCCCTTTCCCAGCCAGGAGATGCGTATCCCACGGTACCCAAGAATGAGCTGTTGCCATGGAAACAACTCTCTGGGAAGGAGTTCCTCATTGTTCCTCATGGTCATCCAGCTGTGGGCCCATACAGAAACAGCTGCATCCTTGCATCAGAAAATGTCAGCTCTTCTTTACGTGATGCACTAAAAAGTAATTAATCAGAGGAAGGGAAATTATTTACCACCAGAGAACGTGACAGTCACCAGCGCCAACTCCTCCTCCGGGTACTGGATCTTTTCTGCCACGATCTTCAGTATCTCCTGAGCTGAAGTGGATACTTGAGCTTTCACGCTGACATAGGAGTGCTCCGTTATATACACACGGCAGAAAACTGCACAGAGGAAGAAAGACATGCTCAGCAGACCCGACGATGCAATGCCTCAGCTGTGCGGCTGCTGCAGCTGCAGAAAGGGCAGTTGCTGCACCCAGACACACAGGGACACGAAACCAAGCATCAACATCACCATTTTTCCCCTTCCCACCTCCTCTCTCTGGGAAATGAGAAAGGCAAACAAATGGAAACCTAGACGTCCAGAGCAAGATCTATTTAAGACCTCCTATCGTGATGTTTTGTCACAGACAACCTCCACCACTGCCTATCCTCTTTATAAACCCTGCTGTCACCATCTTTTCTCCCTTCTTTTCAGTTCAGATAAATCATTGTCCTTTCAGTACATTTCATATTTGCTGCAGAAATTATTTTGGACTTTCACTTCCACCTGGAACAGGAAGCTTAGCAAGAACAGCGCTCCCCTGTATTCAACCACTCCTGATAGCTTATCTGTCTACACATCTAAACTATTTGCATTGCCAGAGTATTTTTGCAACAGCAGAGGCTGCCCAAAGAGCAATGCAATTAATTCTGATAATTCTTTTCCTGAATCATTTGCAGCGCACATAGAAGCGATTGGTTTGGAGAAAATCTCTGGACACATCACTTTCACTGAGGCCCATGAGTTGGTTTGGCTCTGCAAGGGAGATTCCCAGCAGTAACACAGTGATCAGCTCAGCTCATGTTTTTTTTTTTCTGCTACAAAAGGGAATTTCTCTCTCTTTGCTTGCCAGAATTTTAGGTTTACATATTTTGTCAAATTTGCTGCAGTTAGTTCTTTGAAATTCAGCTCCCATACTTAAAGGGGAAGAAACAGAGCTGCAGACTTGCATAAATATTTCAAAAAGTACAACATCTACTATCAGAATCATCACAGCTCTTGGTTTCATACTCATTTCAGTGATTAATTAAACTTTCCATTTCCTTCTACTCTAGCACTTGTTATTGTAGACAGTCTGCTACCATGCCAGTATAGGATGAAACTTTTCTTCTCCAGAAATGCTGTATTTTTTAAAATTATTTTTAATGACAGATGTATGCAGCAATAGCTCTTTGCTTGTCCTACAAATCTTCATGGCTTCAGGGTACTTTCATTAATGGAAGCCATGCCAGAAGCACTTAAGAACTCTATCCTCAAAAATATCTTTTTTTTCTGTTGTAGTAAAACAAAAATGAAGATGAGAACGAAGGAGGAACTTAACATTGAGCCTTGGGGAAGAAAAGTCATTTGATTTTATAATTCTCTTTTAGCCTGTCTCTGACAACAGACAGTAAATCGGATGCTCATCCTACAGTAGAATGTCTCTTCAGAGTGGATACAACTCATGAAGACAGAGACATCAAATTGCACTTTAAATTACTAGGCAGAAAAATAAATTCTAAAAAATCTGACAGGAATATTTGAACTCCTATGCGGAGAGAGACACAATTTGCTTATAGTGAATTTGTTTGAAAATGTCCTTCTCCTTTTTCATTTGCAAAGGGACAATGACAGCAATGTTAATTTATAAAAGGTCTATTGATCTATCCTTTCTTTAACATTGAACTAAATCAACGCACAGGTCAGGTCCTTGAGCACAACTACCAGGACTGTCCCCTCACACCTTTCCAAAGTTCTATCTGTGGTATCTATTGGGATGGACCCTGCCACCTATTTCAGGAGCCTGTGCTGCTCCTCTGTGAGAAGGAGGGAATGCGAGTGGGAGGAAGTGGCCATGAACTGCAAGCCTCCCTGGTAATGATTTCATTAGGGGATAAAATGCCTCTGGTCAAGTGGCACGGTGCAGCTTGGACAAACCTATCCTCCACAAGCACCATCAGTCAGACAGCACTCCACCACACAGGCTTGGACGTCCAACCTCAGCATCTGTCTCTCCCTCTTCCAACTTTATGTTTGCTACTTCATTCCTTCACTCCCATCATAGTCCACGGCTCATGCTCTAAAGGACTGAGACAAAAGCAATTTAACCAGTCACAACTGGCTTTGTTGGGCCCTACCTTTCTTGTCCCCACTGTCACACAGTCTGTCCCCTCTCTGGAGCCAGTACACTTTGCTTCCCCATCACCCCAAAGCTCTGTCCAACTTTTAAAGAAGAATGACTGTGGGGGTTCTCATCCAGAAATAACATTTTTAGAAGCAGTCTTGATAACATACACCTCAACCCCCCCTATATTTGAAACACAAGAAGAGAATTATATATCAGCAGCACACACTGTGCAGGAAGACTTGGCACTGAAGGAGCTCACTTTTTATTCTGTCACAAATGAGCATCAAAAATATACTGACTTCAAGTGAACTTCCGGAGTTTTGTTCCCAGTAAGAAACAAAGATATATTGTCAAACGGTGAGACTGCCAGGTAGGAGGTCCTTCTGCCCGTTCCTTGCTCATGTACACAATGTTCTCTCTGCCTCCTTCCTCATACAGGCATTACAGTGACAGCCTCACCGTGTTATAGTATTAGTAGTGATGAAGGGAAATGGCAGACATTAAAGAGAAGTGGCACCTTGCACTCCAAGCAGAGATGTTTTCAAGGAGAGAAGGATCTAAGGCACGTTCCCAGAGTTAGTAGATCCTGGCCCATTACATGTGACAGGCCTATACATTTACCTTTCACAACCAGGATATAGGTCAAAGGACCGAGAGCATGAAATGGAGCAGAAATAATGCCTGGACAGGCTGCCAATCAAGCCTGGGAGGCACACAGCTCTGGAACAGGGGTGCTGGAGGAATCAGACTGAGCAAAACCGCCCTGAGATACCACGGCATCGTTGACCCACTGCAAAGCAGGAGGCAGGAAGTTAAACTTACTTACACAGCCAAAATATTTCTTCTTTTGTGTCCCTAAGGTCCAGCAGAAAAGCTGTATGTCAGTTAAAAAATATTTACATTGAGGCCCTTGAGAAACAACTTCATAGTTTTTGAACTTTTCCTCCACTTTTTTGTTTATACTCACTCTCTTCTGTTTCATTCATGGTTCCTCTGTGCTGCAGCCAGTTTTCCTTTACACTGAACTGGTGGAAAAAGGTTTTATTCTGTGAAGAAGTGGGATAGAAAGAAAGAAGGAAAAACACAACAGTGACTTTTTGCATTCCTGCCCTTTACAAAGCAATAATTCACAGAACACAGCATTCAACCCATATGTCTGGGCAAAAGGTTCCTGTATAGGAAATCCATCCACCCTTTCTTGGACCAGTAAATTGGGAGTTGCCTTACTAAATAATGACCAAGGTGGAGATTTTGCAGGAAGCAGGACATGCTAAGGCTTGCACAATTCAAGATTTTCTGTAGTCACATTCAAAGCCTGTTTCTTAGACACTTATTCTCATATATGTTTCTTATGTACCAATCAGCCTACTTAGCAATTTCACTACAATCTCATGTTCTGCCTTCCACATTTTTGCAGTAACATTTTAAGCTTATTACACACTTCAGCCTCAGCATGGTAAAATTGCCAAGCACAGCAATTCACCTCTGAGAAGTATGTACACCAACTTTGGCTGCATCTTCTTCCTTCAGTTAAATGGACAGATTCATGTTCCTCTCTTTTTTTCTCTGTCCCTGTCACAACAAATCTGCCCTTTGTTCTGTTTACTTGACATCCATGTCAATGGATGTGTGACAGTGCCTGTGCTCAGACTGGTTTGCCCAGGATGCTACACCTCTCCAGCTTGGTGGGGACACACTCCTGGGCCTCTCCTGAATTTAGGCATCTCAAAGCCCCTTGTTAAGATGCTAATATTGTCACAGCCACTGCAGATTAGCTCACACAGCTGACATCCAGGATGCACTGACAGAAAAAAAAAGTTCCTTAAGCAGCATTGCAGGTCTAACCTCACTGATGCGTCCTGTCATGTTTTTGGCCACCAGTCACTTTCAGTTAAGAAGCCAAGAGAAGAGAGGGAAGTGGGCAAAGGGGAAGAAAGTGAGATGGTAAGTTATCTAGCAACCAGCAACAATCAGGTTGGCATTACCTTTCGATGAGGTGAATACTCATCTACAGTGCTGAAACAAAAAGGAAAATCCATATTATTCTTTCCAGCCAAAGCTTAGGAACAGGAAGTTTTAGCTATTACAAAGTTTACAACATCAGAAAGTTTTTAACACTAAATGGTCACTGCAGAAAGGCTGCAGAGCTCCTTCAGGAAAAACTAAAGGCATCTGCCTCAGCCAGAAAGCTTTTTTTTGACTTGCACAAATGATGTAGTGAAAAGCAATGCTGTCAGCCCACGAGCTGTTGGAGGAGACAAACACAGCTCAGGCCCCCAAGGTGAGCAGTCAGGGTCACCCTCAAGGACACAGCTCCCTCCACTTCCATGGGCAAACCATGGAAACAAACTCCTTTGTTGTAAAAACCTACCAAGGAAATATCTTTTATAAATACCATAATCATTAGTAAAATAATAACCCTGAGATGACTATTACCAGATATTTGCTTCTCAGTACTGCCGACTGCAGAGAGAGAGAATGAGAACGAAGGTACCATCTGAAGTCACAGACTGCAGCTTCTGAAGGAATTTTTGCCAGCTTCTCCACAAAGTATTGCTCTTTTTGAAAGTAAGCCCAAATAAAATTGATGGAAGTGAAGCCCAACCAACATCAGAGAAAACTGAATAATCTAGCTTTAGTTTAAAAAAGAGATGATTTGTAAAAATGAATATATTACTTGTATCACTCATCACTTTACTGAATTATAGCAGGATGGTGACAAAAATAAATTACAGTCTAAATAAAAGAAGACTTGATCACAAATATAATAAATACTTACTGACGGCGATGCATCCCAAGTATCTTCTGAAATTCTTTCAGGTCCTTCTCAAGAATGGGATATTCATACACATCATCTAGCACATTTCTGTATATTGTCTACAGAATAAAACAGATTGTGCAAATGTCAATTCAAACATAAATCTAAGGCATCACATCAGCAGTCTAAATCAATTCAGGCACTAGCCTACTAAAACAACTTTCATCATTATATTTATGCAAAACCCATAAGGAAAGAATGGTCCTGTTTAAACTTCCAACTGGTCAATATTCAGCTTGTCTTTGGAGAAACACTCTTAGTACTGTCACCAAGTGAGAGTCCAAAATGTTTATCCTTTTTTCTCTACAAATGGGAAAATTTAAAACATCACTTTTGGCTGTTACACAAAATCTGGGTTAGGTCAGAAGAACACATTCTGAAGCAAGACCAACACACCACACCATCTTCACTTATCCAAAATGATAACAAACAGGTTCCTTGGATTAAGACTTTTAAAATGGCAAATGTTATATGTCATCTTTGTTCACATTTGCATACATTTTAAACTGAGTTGATGTCTTCCACAAACTCCCAGAACTCTCCTTAGTTATAAATTATAGATAAATAAACATATCTTCTAATTTTGGGGGAAGGCACTGTCATGATTGAAATTGTAGGAAGTATTTTCTCTACATTTTTTCAGAATTTGCACACAGATCCTTCTCTTTCCCTTCTAAGAAAATGAGGAATATGTATGAGCTGAGTCATCAGGTTTGCTATGGCCCAATTAACACTCCTACATTCACAGATTTCTGCATGAATGATTTTAGCCTACAATCCTATGCGTTGTTTTAGCACATACAACTGCAACCACTGTTAACATTACTGCTGTTTAATACTTCACAGTAGCTTCAAGAAGAGAAATTGTGTGAGAGTGCACAGTCGCACCTCCATGGCCCTTAGGAAGATCTCCTTCTGCATACAGAGAGTCTCATCAGGAAAAGTGGAAGATCTGCAAAGTCTCCTAAAATACTCTCATCTTTAACCATCACGGAAAAAAGTATATATTTAAAAAAAAATCAACAACCAGATGGATGTTGGTCAGCAACAATGGGCTATTTCCAAATTTACAAGAGAATTACAAGAGCTTTTGGAATTCATACAGAAATATCAGATCTTTGCTAGCAAATAAGGACACAATTTTATTTATTAAAAGACATAAATTTGTGCTGCTCTCCATGTGCACTCAGCAAAACACTGTAGAATATGATTTCACTCCTCAGTCAAAGTAGCATCTCTTACAGAGACCTGAGAACTCTTAGTCCGTGATCCTTTGGATACCGACCGTAGATCCTGTTCTGACAGACATGATCAGTGTGTCCAAGGAACCTCCACATCTTTGTAGTTCTTATCTTCCTAACTTTTCCCATTTTCTAGAGATCATGGGATTTCTGTAAGTTTCACATGTTAATGTTTTTGACATTGAATATATTGATAATACAGGTTTGCTGTTCAAACTGACCATCTTTAAGGCATTTAAGGAAGACACATGCAAATCAGTTTATGTTATAGATTTCATGGAGAAAACATAAGTATGAAAAAATATGTTTTATTGAGTTTTCTGCTGCAGCTTTTTAGACACAGTAAGTAACTAAACAGTGCTGAAGTGCATCAGAAAGTGTTTCAATACCTTTAAAAATTGTTTTAAATGCTCATCTTCATGTAACCAGTCTTTGTAGAGAGAAGTCCACTGAGATACCAAATGTAAGACTTTCCGCTTCCTACAGGACACATCAGAGTCATCTTCTTTCCCTTGGTGGTTCTTACCACAATAGGTGCAGTACATTAAGGAATGAAAAATAAGGTCTCACATAAACTTAAAAATTAACTGATGGCAAAGACTTTGTAATCATCTCATTTGTTAATGAAAGATTTTTTTCAGTACACTGCTCAGTTTTACATGTTTTATCCTGTCTGGAGCTTTAGGAGTTTCATCAACTTTTTGGAATGAAATTCTCAGTCACAGACATGCCAAATAATCCTTTGTGCCAACAGGATTTTTCTTCATTACAGATTAGAGAGGTGATTCTATAAAAATAAAATCAATTCCAAAGGAATTATACAATGTTGAGTCATATCTTCTCTGCAGAACTGAGAATGAACCCTTGTCCTGCACACCGATGGCTACGTGAATGTCTGTGGGAAGGAGGGCAATGCATTATTAACAATAGCAAAAAACCCAGGCAAAGGAAGTCAGTTTCTTTTTGCCTGCACAAATTACAGTATCTGCAGAAAGAACACTACTAAAATAAAAGAGTGAACAACTATTTCTACCACTGTTCTGTATTCACAAAGCAGAAACATCAAATGACAGACAATATCCACTTGTACATTGTTCCTATCCCTTTCCTGTTCTTTCGCTTAAGAGGTAAAAAGATGATGTTTTCACCTCAAAAGGTAAAGAAGGGGGAAAAAACCCAAAGTTTATTCTATAGCCACAAGTCTATTTAAGCAATGCTTCGTATCTTATGGAAATCATTGGAAATACATGAAAATAATTCTTTTATCTCAGAATGAGTTAAGACTTACATCCTGTATTGCATGATAAAAGGAGCAGAGATTGTAAAATACTTATTCTTCACTTTTGCTCTTTGTAAGTATTTTAAGAATGAACATAACCTGGAGATGTTTTAACCGCACTTTAAATGTTACCTTTTCACAGTTATAAAAGTTTATTTATCTTTAAACAAAAACAAAAATTGCATTGTTGCTATGAGGTAGACATCTGCTTCAATACAGGTTTATTCAGAGGCAGCTTTATCTTTGTATATTTGACTTCAGAGCAGGAATTTTCAGTTTATTGATTCCTCAGCTATGCAAATTCTAAATGTTTTAATAAGTGAACATGTGTGTGTGTGTATACCTAGTTACAGGCATGAGTCAATTAGGGGAACTCATATCAATAAATCCAAATCTGGATTTAATGTTTCCAGTTTGAATCTCTTCATCCTCAACCCATTTGAGTTAAGAATACAGTATAACCTAAACTTTGGGAAGCTATAGATTTGAGTCAAATTCCAAGTATCATAAACCTTATGAAAACTGGACTGGAGAAAAAGAGACTTTGAAAGATCAGCTAAACCAGTCCATCCAAATCCACCCTAACTAGTCCACCTTAAGACAGGCTCAGGCATACCACTGGAATATATTTTCTGATTTCTTCTTCTTAATACTCTCCAATATAAAAGATTCTACTGTCTCACACATTTTCCACTCCACCATTTATTTTCTTAATGAAAAAAAAGAACAAAAACCAAAATACTTCCTAGTATCTAACA
This sequence comes from Lophotriccus pileatus, assembly GCA_035583135.1. NCBI lineage: Eukaryota > Metazoa > Chordata > Aves > Passeriformes > Tyrannidae > Lophotriccus > Lophotriccus pileatus. The sequence goes on from JAWWES010000081.1 coordinate 31,074,655, forward strand.
TGAAAATGTCTTTCAGCAATTTATTCTCACTGCCTTTTGTCCCATCTGGCACTGATATGGGAACATATTCTTCCATTCCTCTTTAGGTACCTGAAAGACTGTCCCATTTATATATAGATTCCCTTTTTTCAGTAAAATAATCGTGATTCTTTCATACCATCTTTGTAGGTCTTTTTTCTAGAACACTGGTAATTCCCATTGGTCTCTTCTGAAGTTTCTCCAGTTTGTTCATGCATTTCCTGGGCTGTGATGTCAAAATCTCCAGTGCACTCCACTTTCTAAGCATGCCATAGTAAATTTTTGACAATTTTTCTCTTTTCTCACCAATTTTTCATGCAACCTCAAAATAATAATGCAGGACTGTATTTCAATAATATGCAAAGAACAAAACCAGGCATGCAATTTTGATATAAGGCTCAACAATAGATAAAACTAGGAGAAAGTGTGTGACCCCTGTGACTACAGCATTCAGTAAAAGGATATTGCCTCAGAAGTGCCTGGCACAAGTCATCAGTCGTCATGAAGACTGTGTACGTGAGCAGGAAGTCATCCAGGAGAGTTTCTGCAGAGGAAGACAAAAAAAGCCCAAGGCACAATAGATTAGTGAGAGCAGGAAGAGAGTATCTATTCCTGCTACTGTGCATAGCAGGAATAGAGAACCAAAAAAAAAAAAAAAAAAAAAAAAAAAAAAAAAACAAAGGAAACACAAAAAATGAAACGAAGTTGCAAAAAGTTAACAATATGTTGCCACTGCAGAGATCAGTCGCTTCATTTAACAAGCACATTCTCAGCTCCCAAAGCCCCAACCGGCACAGGTATGCACAAATAAGTCAGAGTTCAGGGGTCAGTAAGGAAGAGCCCCTATCGCAAACACCACCATCCCAGTCAGCTGAGCTGCACACAAAGCAACCTTTCCATACACTAACTCGTTCTGGAAATTCAGAAAAACAGCTTTCAGTAGTAAGAGACAGAAAACTGTGATTGCCATGTGCTGTGATTAACATCTATGCACAGTAGTTGAACAACATGAAATAAATATATGCAAATCTTTAGCTGGTTAGTCTTGTGGGCAGCACTGTAGGTGCTGAGAAGTTTTCTCTAAGGTTTGTTTAATTACATTTGGAAGGGGTTTTTCTTCACTTGGTTTCATTTTTACAAAACGAGTCTAAAGGTACTTGCTAACAGACCATCCCTACACACTGCAGCTGCAGGCACCTCAGATCGTCAGGATGAATGGCCAGTTTGGATCTCAGTGTATCTTTCTCATTCCTCATTCCCATGTCACACTATTTTTATGATTTTTTTCCAAGCCTTTACCACACACAGCACAAATCTGAAAGCACTGGGTTTGGTCTAGGATGCCAGGCTGCAGGGGTAACCTCATGGTGCTCTTCAATAACCTAGTGGAAGAGTGGAGATAAGAGCAAGCCATATTTTTCCTGGAGATGTGCTACAAAATGACAACGGGCAACCATCAGAGATGAAAACAAAGAAAAATTTGTCTAGATCAAGGGATTTCCTCTTTTCCTTCTGTGAGGAGGGTCAACCATTGTGACAGGTTACCTGCACAATCTCCAACATCCGTATATTCAGGGCCTCTCTGTGCAAATCTCCAAGTATCCTGGTCTTACTGAACCTGCTTCCAGCATGAGTTGGACCCAATGCTTTCACAGAACCCTTCCAACTCAAATTATTATACAATTTTGAAACAAATTTGCTTCCAATTTTAGTAAACTACTCATATATGATGCATGGTCTAGGAGTGAATCTGTATCTGGTTCACACAACAAAATCTTTTCTGCAAACAGACAATTATATTGGTCTTTTTAACCACAAATTAAAAGGGCTTCTGTTTGGTTTTTTGGTTTTATTTTTTCTTCCCCCAATGGTAAGATTTCCGAGTTTTGAGGGGTCCTCTTCACTGTATTTCTTTTAACTTCAGGAACACACTGTGTTTCTTTACACAAGAGAACACGTTTGGTTTCCATACAAGAATAGGAACATGGACAGAGGCTCAACGATAACAGAAGTGATTCTGGTTATATTGCAGAGCAAAAACACTGTACCAGTATAACTAGTTGGTACTAGTTAGCAACAATTATATTCAGTTGTGATTTAACTGGTGGATTTACAACCACAGAAACTAAGGGCCAAACCACACCTCACATGTGACAGACAAGGATGACCCCTGATTTCTGTATCCTGATTTACTTACTATTTGTTTGCCATCAGTTCCATTCCAAGCTAGTGCTTTTGTGTAGGAGTGTGCAACCGAGGGCATCCCACCAGCTTTGCATGCTAAGGCTACAATTTCACAATAATTTAGACCAATTTCCATTACAGCTGCCTTGGATCTCCTTGTCAGCAAACTATTGATCCTATAGCTGCAGTGCAGGATGGCAATAAGAATTCATCCATGTATCACTCAAAGACAGATATCATGTGGATATCACATGGATGGATAGCTAATGACATACCACTATGTGAGCACGGGATTCAAAATAACTCCATTGACTTTTTAAAAAACTAAAATAAATCTATCTAGATCAATGCATTTAACACAGCTGGTCTACAAGGAGTCCTGATCTAAAGACACATAGCAAAACCTCCTTGCACTCAGAAACAAAACAATCAAATTCTTTATATTTCATCAACATTGTTAAAAATGGTGGAAAGTATTATCTCTTGCATTAAAAGGGTATTTTGTCCCAGTAAATGAAAAGACATGGTGAACAGCTTGTTCTCTATCTGAAAGGTCATCTATTCATTCTGGTGCATGTCTTTTGGATGATACAATGCAACTATTAAAGTTGGAGGTTTCACAAACATTTATTTGGAAACAGCTGAGCTTGGAGTCAACAACTACATTTTAGTTCTTCCTTGAACCATGTGACTGAGCAGTGATCCTCACAAAGTCAGAGATATTTACAGCAGATTATTTCCCTAACTTGTTACTCTACAGCAATAAACAGCCATGTGTTCAGAAAAGAAATTAAGTCCTAGTTGAAGCATAACTGCAATGCTTATCAATGAACTTCTGCAATTGTTCAAAATAGCATCACTCAATCATACTAACAGGTGTTAAAAAAATAACTTATAGGTTTATTTTTATTGCCTGATTATCTGTTTTCCAGATGTCTTTCTTCAATTCTTCCACCATCCCGAAGTGTCGAGATGGAAAGAAAGGCTGGTTTTGCTATAATTTGAGGTTTTTTGCTTTTCCGCTTCAACTTCTAGCAAGAACTATGCTACAGACATTACTAATGCAATTCTCTCAAAAAAAATAGTGAAGGGAAGCCTAACATTTTATGTTTGTTCAGATAACTTACAATTGTTTTTAAGCCCTCTGTTCATCTCCCTCTCTCATGCTTAATCACACCCCCCTCCATTCACAGCCTCTTGTTTCTAACAAGACAAGGGGTATTGCTCAGCTGACTTGAAGCTGCACACATGTACACATAGTGGTTTCTCTTATCATCTAAATGCAGAGGAAATGCTAAGAAGAAAAGTTCATCAATTATGTTTCCCATCGCTTGTATATAGGATAAATTTCTTCAAATTGCCTCTGAACTTGTTTAGAAATTTAAACCCTAAAGGAATGTTCTGAACAAAAAAATCTGGATTATACATGTGGTCCATTAATAGCATCACTCATCCATTAAATTACTTTAACAAGTAAGCAATGAAAGTGCTTTTACTAGATCAGATATCTATTACCACACGTCACCTAAAGACTTTACAATAATATTGGTATTTTTAAATGCCTGCACTAGCTTGTAGGTATTTCCCTCAAGTCCTACTGTTCACTGTAACTATGTTCTGTATTTTCTTCCTAAATGCCCTGTAATTTAAAATCGTGCCAGAATGGTTTTTCATGCCATAGCAGGAACACAAAACCTGAGGGTGTACTAATCTTTCAAAAATAATTTGTTCAAATCAAACAACTGCACGCTTGTGAGATACTTTTGGACACTAATATGTGTCCACAAAAGATAACTTCTGCTCTTAATCAACGGAGAGAAAGAGTAACCATGAGAGGATTTATTCACAGCATATTATTCATTCTGTTACTAATGGCCACTAAGAGCAGTAAATTTGAATGAGGAAGTGCTCTAAATGTACAAGTTGAGCTGACAATTACAAACTAAAGTCTTTCTGTGCTTTTTTCTGTTTAGTCACAGTTGATTTAAGAGTTAAAAAAATGGTAATTCCAGTCAAATCATTAATAATTTACAGTCCACCATAACCCCACTCAGAATGGCAGTGAAATGCATTCCTCTGCTTTTAAATTTTACACTGTGTTCCAGTTTCTTCCTAAATTTGTGACTATTTTCCTTTTTATTCCCATAGAAAAAGTTTTTCTGGGATTTGTACCAAACGGAGAATAAAATGAACAGTAATCATTGGAAAAGAAAAGCTCCTATTGGAAGGAAAGTCTTTGTGCAAAAGCCTGTGATACTATAGGGTTTTTTTTAATTTCTCTTCTTCATGATTTTTTTATATAATCTTTTTCTTCTAGCCACCAATCTAACTTTTCCTTGTTCCTCACAATTTTCCTTTATTTGGCTAAGCAATTATTATAAAGTATGCAGTTAACTTGCAGCTATGGAGTATTTCATTTCAAAAACAATTTCAAGCATTTTAAAGCTTCATTAAGACATGCAACAGAACCAGCATGTGTCCAACGGGCTCCTGTTCTTGTAGCCCTTTGGGGGCAGCCTTAGGCAGTAATCTCACCACACCAATTCAGTGTGAGTTCCACAGGCATAAAAATAATAAAAAAGCAGGCACTGTGCTTGTTTGTTATTAAATAATCAATTCACACCAGCTTCTGCTGAGACAGTTTCTCCCAGGCTGTGTGTCCCCTCCTTTCCCCAAGTGAAATAAAGCATCATGGACGCCAGCTTTAACAAGAGCAGTTAGTAGTGCTCATCCCACTTTTCTGTGATGTACTAGCTCTTCTGCAAGACACGTTCAGGGTGGCTGAGGGATGAAAACAGCAGTATATAGATATGGGATGTTCTCACATGTGTGAAATATCCAGGGAGCATCTGCTTTTTAGCTGGTAAGTAAAGGACTCAGCAATACATCTACATGAGAAGTTTCAACTGTATTGCATTTATAGGGTGATGATAGCCAATAGCAACAATGGGGTATTTGGGGGGAAGGAGGATCTAGTGTCCCAGACACAGTAAATGGTAATATATTAATATATAAACCGATCATATGTTCCCACCTACTTAAAAAATAATAAAAAAACAAACAAGAGGATTCCCTGCTGCTTTTCATGTGTCCACTTACCCCTCTAACCTGAACCCACCCTTTCTCTCTGAGAAAACAACCCTACAAATACTAACTCAAGGTGACGGTGCAATTGTAAATGCTAGGAGGAAAGAATGGGTTCCTACATGGATTTACACATCAAATATTATTTGTATCAATTACTAAGGCTTAGGACAGAAACTAATACAGATCTGGAAATAGAAATTGTCCGCGGCACACATTTAGCAAATCAGGACAGGTGGTACACTTCATGGTGTTGCCATGTCCAACACCTACAACCTCTTCTCAAAATTGAGCATTTTCTTAAACTACCACAGTGGTAAAAGGCATCAGTGGAGCAGCCTCACATGAATAAGTTGTAATGTAAACGTGAAGAGAGACCTAATTTAAAGGAAATGCCTTTGTCAAATGGACTAAAAGTTAAATTCTTTTGATTAAATTAAATATATTTGAGGAGAGCTTTAAAAAGAAAATATTTTAAGAGCTATCACACGGAATGAGTAAAGAAGGAAAAGCAGGGAAATATTCCAGTGCTACAGATAAATACACCTCTCTATCTATTCACCCAGCAATTTGTATGTCCAGATATTGTTTACTAGCATGACTGTACATCAACCAGCATCTTTAGACCATCACAGCTAAATCAATACTGCATATACATTTTTATTACAGACACATCCAACAGCTCAGACTATAGTCAGAATACACCTATTGCTCTATTGCTAATATTAGACTCACTGTCCAGCTGTGCCAGATATATTTATTCCTAATGCCTGAGTCATTAATCCCTTTATACCCACAAGAAGAGATAACTTGAAGACAAATTCCAGTTTGTCCTGGTTTTCTGATCACACTATTACATCCTGAATAGTTTTTAGTTTGCTGCTTCTCAGTGGCTAACAACAAAAATCCAACAAACAAACAAACAAGCAACCAAAGAGACAAAAAAGTCTTCCCACTCTCAGCGATACTGTGACTGCTAAAATGACAAGAACCATTCTCTTTTTCATTTACAGAGCAACATTTCAGACACTGTTCTTTCCATTCTATAGTGTTTCTGTTTCCATGTTCTTTCTGGTACGTGCTTATTTAATTATTAAGGAAAAAAAAAAATAAAGCTATGCAAAACAAGGCAATGGAAAGGATTTAAAATATGCAACATATCGAGTTTTTTGCTTACAATTGTGTGGTTTATAAAAGGTATAAACAGATATACAGAGGAGTATAAGCACACAGACTCCATGTATACAGACTGTATTCCTTTATCTGCAGACTGTCTCTCATGTACTGTTAGTTGGGAAGAGAGTACTGATAGTGCAATCTGTTAAACTGCAAAGAAAAATAAGTAATCTTGGGTTTGTCCCTTATTTATTTTAAACTGATCACCATTCTGAACCCAAATCTCTTCGACTTTGCACAGTACAAATCCATTGTGAATGGCTGTGCAAGAATTACAGAAAGATTTAAGGGTTTTTCAGGCTTGTATTCCACACTAAATCGGATTATAAGAAAATATAGATAAAGCACTGGAATGCAAGTCTTTTTCCAGTTTATGCAAAGTAGTGATTCAGCTTTCTCCAAGGATTTGCTGGTGGAGGCCAAACATGTATGGAGATTGAAGGGAAAACAAAACAACAACAACAAAAAGGAGAAAAAATTGCTTGAATGAACAAGCCACTGGAATTCAGTTAACTCATAGTTTAAAACTATTCTCAGTGTTGTAGTGGCAACCATTAGTCATGCTACAGAGCAGTTGTGGTTTTCACTATGTGTATGAGAGAATTAAACAGAGTAAAAGGATCAAAACTCATGCACTGAATTAAAAATATGACACTCTAAAGTCTCTGCTTTCCAAGACGAGGAATCACTCAGTGCCCTTCCTGCTCAATTTATCTTTCAGAAATGCAACAAATAGGAGGAGATTATAAGATCTTCTTCATCCTGAAACATGTTAGAACCTGAGTATAAGGTACTGGTTGTCAGCATGTAGGAACTCCAGCATATGAAATATGAATGGGGGCTACACACGCATTTTTCAAACATCAATGCAAACTCTGAGTTTTGTTTTGTGTGACAATGAGGTCTCTTTGGTGTTTGGGGGGGGGAAATTTTCAACAAAGATGATGTATTTTAGATAACATACAATAAATTCTAAAACCTTTAGCTATGCCATTTCCCATTTGTGATTATGGCAAAGATGATGAGATGACCATATGGTCAGGTCCTGACATCCCCTTATGTTAATACACAACACTATTAGCCAGAGGTACAAATTTAATAATCACCAACAACCTCAAAATTTGTTCTCTGCATCATCCCTACCTTGCAGGACCAGCCACTTCTTTCTATTTTGTGAGTATATTTGGGGGGAAAAAAACTCAAATAGCTAAACCAACTGAATGCTTTGGAATTTTTATCTTCTTATCTATGACTGAAAGCTGGGATCAATAATACTAATGCACCTCTGACCTCATTGCACATATTGGAAATAATTTTTTTTTAAAAGAAAATATTCACTGATGGGGTTAGCAACACCATACTGATCAGAAATAGTTAAAACTTGCATGTCTCACAATCATCAAGAAAAGCAGCCCTATGAGATGGGGTTACAGCTGGGCAAACACACAGATGAGCTCCCTGTGCCTGAGTAAAATGGATGTTGATTGCTTACTATTCTGTAGGGAATAAACATTTTTGCTATTTTAAATATTCAGTCACTGAGTTCAAATTAAACAAAATGAGGGCTACAGCAAAGCATTTTCAAGTTCTTCAGCCTCTCAGTGCTGAAGGTTCGTAGGCTCAATAAATTCTTGTCACACCTCTTACTCCTTTCTGCAAAACGAGAAAAATTATAACCACACCTCAAGGCAGACAATGCTACATGCAGATTCTTTGTGTGGTTTGGTTCACATAATACTATGCAATGCTCTGAAACCTTTCAGCAATGCAAACGCAGGTCCTGTGAGTTCTAATTGTAATCAGAAAATTGCTTGTTCTGCAGAAACAGAAAAACGATTTTCAAAGATAGGAGTTTCTCAATAATCTTTAATTTCACAGCAATTTACTAAAAATGTCAGGGTATCTCAGAGTACAAACAGTAAATGCAAATTGCTATCATTACTATCTGATCTAGCAAGATATTGCTCTTGTCTGAGAGGGTGCTGAGTGATTCCAGACCTCCCTTGCATTTAGCAGATAGCAATGGTGCTCAGGACCTTGCAGGATTAGCCCTTAATTCAAAATCAAATCCTCTAATAGTGCTATGCCACCATGGACACAGCATGAAGCAAAAAATGAAAATGATGTTGAGAAAGAAAGGTCAATGAAAAAAAAGAACATCGATACATAATTTGCTGCTAATGTATTAAAACAATTATAGTAGTTATGTCACCTAACCACCAAAGCACCGAGAAATCAATACACAAAGGACTAAAGAGCAAGCCATTTATTTCTGGCATTAGGTTAGAAAATGAAAATACATAAGGGCAAGATATTTAACTTGTACAACCATATTTTTTATTAGAGGACAAAAGTCAGAACTAGGAATAATTTCTAAGGTCGTCTCCCAGAAACTTCTGCCAGTATTTTAACATCTGCAAAATGAATCAAACACATTCTGTCTGGTAAGGTCAAAGATCCTCCTAAAGTTGCATTCCAGTTGCTGCTATCACATGTATTGGAGCAGTTTCTTATTTTGTTTGAGGGACAGAAAGCCCTGAAGCCACAGGCAGAGAGCAAATGTCAAACTTGTCCAGCTTTAATGAGACACTAATTTTTCCACACAGAAATCTGAAGCTCCCTTTTTCCTCCAGGTAGGAGGGAGACCTGGTGATTAATGTGCAGCTATAACAGCTGGGGTTACTTGAAATTATTGAACAAATCCTCTACACCTTATACATTTTGAAGCATTAGAAAATGTTGCCTATAGCAGTCACCCTAAGATATTGACAATTTTTGTTTAAAAAGTGCCTTTGACTGCTGCACTCAAGCTTTCCATGCAGTAAAACTTGGCAGTAAATGGAGGTATTTTAACGCACATGTGAAATGTGAAGTCCTCACACAAGTCTTGCCGCAGTAGGCAGTCACTCCTTGTTCACATCAGGCACCTCCCAAAGTACTTTAGCAGAAAAACCCATCCTCTCTTTCCATTGATTGTTTAAAATAAGCCAGCCAGACCAGGATTGCCTGTAGCAGCAGGACAGAGGATAAAAGATTTAATGGTTCCCTTTCATCCTCCTGCCTGCAGTCCAGCTGCCTTAGCACAGCATGCTGTGATCTGCCCCCACGGGTTTGTACCTCCAGCCTGCACACTGCCTGGCACCCCAGGCACTAGTGTGACTCAGTGAAAGTTACAGGAGCAAGTGCAAGGCAAGCTTCTACTTTTCTGTTTCTGTCATGCACCTGAAAATCTCTTCACCTCTGCCATCACGCTCCTCCCCAGGCACCCCAAGAGATGCAGTCTCTCTAGCCCAATGGCACAAGTTCCACCGAGAGCTGTCACTGCCTCCGTGCCTCCTTTTGTTGCCTGATGGCAGCACAGCACACAGCCAGCGACAGCAGCGCACAGAAAGGGGCTGTATCATGTCTTCTCTGTCACTGAAAGCCTGGTCCTACCAAGTGGGTACTCTAAGGTGCCCATGGCTGCTCAAGTCTTTTGCCAGGTGCACCAGCTCAGCAGATATTTGAGTCAAAAGGGAACTTTAAAATTAGACATTCAACTTTCAGAAAGTTAACACCAAGGAAGGTGCATTTAATCTTTATTCTTTTTGTCTTTGCTGTCCAACACTTATACGGCATTTAAGAATAGAAACTTTCAAATTCAGCACGTCCATCTTATTGCTGAACTGGAAAATCCACTCCTAGGAAACAGTAATCTTCAAATCTAATATTACATATAAAAAATCAACATATTTTCAAAAAAAAGATTGTGAGTTCGTAATTTCAGGATTATCAAAGTGAGATGCTTTAAAACAGCCTGCCTTTCAGAGACATTTCTGAAAACATGAACCCAAATTTTCTGTTAGCAACCCAAAAACAACATACTTACATATATATATATATATATATATATATATATATATATATATACACACATATATATGTGTGTGTGTGTTACAGTTTGCCTTGTACCTGTTTTTCAAATTAATTCAGCTATTGGTTGAGCAGAGGCATGTAATGTGTGACGGCAGGATGGCCTTGTAGTAGGATGTTTGAGCATTACTGAAGCTTTCTTCCGTTGCCAAGTGTTTCTTCTGCTTCCACGCACTTTATCACCCAGCAGCATCCTCCCTTTTTCAGCATAGCACCAGTAATAAAATGAGCAATGTCCTTCAGGGCTGAGGTTTATGTGCTATCACTAATTAGCTTACAAGGCTTCCCACTCTCAGGGATGTGGGAGGTAGACCTGGGAGATAGAGACTTGGAGATTAAATTTATATTATGCATGTGGATGTAATGTATTTAATATGTGTTTCCCAATACATTCACAGGTAAGCACCAAAGAGATTCACACCACTACTAATGATTACTTTTTCTGGCCTAAAACACCAAAAGGAACAAAAGGAGTATTTTAAATAGGAATTGCTCTCTTAGGAAGTAATCAACAATAGATAGCAGTTCAAAAGTTCAGTGTGCTTCTAAGGTCTGCAAAGCAGCTCCTCGCTGATGATGGACAGAGAGGAAGAGGGAGGAAGAAGGAAAAGAGATCAAAACCCAAAATGGGTGGATCAAAGCAGCAACACTGAATATGCGTTATGGGACTGGAGTGCTAAAAATGGTTAGCTGTGGATTTCATTACTCAGGAAGATAAGCCACTGAGCAGCAGAATAGATATCAAACCCTTGGTTTTGATACCTAATTCCCACATAGAAAGTTCTAAAAGCTGAGATATTCCTAAATGCTGAATTTTTCCCCCATTCATCACTTCCAACCTACTCAGCTTCCCACTGAAGAGCCAAGGGCAAGATTACAACAGTCTTCAGACCTAGACTAATGAAGATCTTTGCAAAAACTCTGTTAAAAGCAAGCTGCCTTGACAAAAATGTCACCATTAAATCAACCCTCCATCATTCCCACCATGCACGTATAAACTGCTTATTCCACACATGGAAGGTTTTGTACATATGTCCACAGGAAACTTATTTGATACCACTTGACAACCATCCTTTTTGGCTCCTGACACCAAAAGCCAAGAACATATCAGGAAAATTCTTTGTCATAACTCCTTTGGTACAGCAGTATCTCTTCCAGGATACCAAAGATGATCCTCCTTCTGCTCCTGCCTGACCTGCTGTTAACAGTAGAATCAGAACCCTTGTTACAGGCAGGTCCTATACTTCATCAGAGTAAACTCTGAATTGTCAACACTGCTCTTCTTCCAGTGCCAATTAATAAAAATTTAAACCATTTGAGAAATGCAATTATGAAACAACTTGGTTTGTCTAATTGGGAACCTACCAAAATCCCACCTTTCCAAGGCACTGAATCTCCAGTGAATATAAACTCATGTAAAAAGATACTACTACATTATTTTTTTGTTATGTCTCTGGAACTTTCTCCTTTCTTCTGCTAAGATGCCATGAATAAAACACATTTGCAAAGCTTAGAACAGTTAAAAAAACATAATTTGCTGCAGATACCCACTATTCAATTTTGTTGTTGCTGGTTAAATAGTGCCCAAGATTAACAAAACATGGGGTATAAATAATGGGGAGAATTGGTGAGCAAATTCTGTCGACCCAAAGCAGGAGTACCACACAGAATCTGAGGATGCTGACAAAATTCAGCAGCACCACTTTCAGAGCAAAATGTTGCCCTGTAAAAGTAAGGACACTACAGGCATACATACATGAAATAACCTATACAGTGTTTAATTAGCCTGGGTTGGTGGATACTCCTGCTGATTAGCTGTGGCAGTTGGAAGATCCTAGAGCAGAGGCAACAGGTATGGAAGCAACTGCGTTATATGGGAAATGGATTCCAATTGCTTTTGATTGAAATTTGCCAGTTTGAATTTTTTCATCATGAAATAGAACTAATTAGGTCCTGAATGATCCTGGCTGCTGTGTAGGATGTTAATTTTTCTTTCAGACAATTTGTAGGGTGCTCAGATATATTTAAAGCCATGCAGAAAAGTACTTGTGTGAGCAGGTCATATAAAGTCTTCAGTTCCACTACACATCCAGTTCCAAAAGTTCTTTTTGCTCATCACATAATTTTAGTGGTGTATTTTGGTTAGGCATGTGATAAAAAAATAAAAAAAGATAAAAAAATAATCTTAGCTTTCTTTCCACTATCCACAATAATCCTGAAAAAAACATCTCTAAGTACCAAAATGAACTTACCTAAGAAAAGTTCTTCTAGCTTTAGCTGATATAGCTCAGCAGTAGGCCTTCAGTGATTCCTATGGAATACCCTGGGCTAGGCTCTGCTAATCCATAATGTTTCATTTTTCTATCTCTATCACTGCATCCAATTTGAATGTGTAGAAATTTAAAACTTCAAGTTATTCTGGTCTCAGTTACAGCTTACAAGAAGCCCTGGGAAAGTCAGGTCTTTTGAGGAAGCTGCATTGTCTATCATCTATAAAAAATTTTAAGGACAAGTGTTGCAAACAAAATCACCAAAATGTTACAAAATATAGTTATGTAGCAAAAATGTGTATTTATGAAGTTATATATAACTTCATTCATCTTCCTGTTGCTTAGCTTTTCTGCCACATTTCACAGTGACAGTGGCCTTTAGTATTTCCACAGGCCCCATGTTTTGGTCAGTGTGGGGACTGGTCGAACAATCAGTCATTCATTACCATGGTGTATCTTCACAGTATGTGGTCTGTCACTGCGCTGCTGAAACGAACAATAATTTTTCCCTTGGCTTTTCTATGGCACTTCCCATGACAGTGCCTGAACAGGAGATAGCATTCATAGTCTGCAAGCAAGGCAGAAGCATTCCCTCCATTGTGAAGATGGGCAACAGGGGTACAAATTTATTAAGAACAAAAGTATCTGACCTTAGACTTCACAATGAGAACTGTCCTTTTTTTCTGGTGTGCCCAATACTGCACACCAATACTTACATTCATAGCACTACTCCAAGAAATTCAGTTACACCAGAAGAAAATCCCATCCTAGACACTATTAATGGCATGCAGGAAACAATGGTGAGAAATTCCTTGACAGCTGTAGAAAGAATGATCTGAAATCCCTCACCTAAAATCATATAGAAGGAGGAAAATTCATCTCTACAGCTTGATATTCAAGGATACAACCCAAGAAACTATAATTTCTCTCCTTCCAGCTGCCTATCTGATTCACTATGCACACTTAAAAGAATATAGACATCAAGGAAAAGCACTTCTGGGGAACAATGTTCTCATACCTCTTTTAGATAGGCCCATCCTGAACACAAGTCAGAAATTCTAAGAAAAGGGTAGTATCTGAACACACAAGTAGGCCACTATATTAAGCATGTGTGCAGTGGAGCACACCAAAGTTGTACTAACAGATTAATTCTGACATTTTCTAGTTTTTGCACAATTTAAGGGGTTTTTTTGCAGCTTCACTGTCTTTTCACATGGATATATTTGTTTATTTGCTTGGATGTTTGCATGTGTGCGGTTGCCATGGTTTTTAGGAGGGTAAACTAAGAAGGCAAGAATTTAACCCAAGGCATCATACTGGTTGTCAGTAGGGTTGTAACCTTCACATCAGTCACAGAAACCTCTGCTGTTTCAGATGAAAGGCTGATAGCAGGAATAACCTTTTATTGTTAACACAGATCAGGCTTGGAGGTCAAGAAGATCAGCACTATTTTTGTGACTGTTCTGAATATTGTAGAAGAAAGTCTACATAATTGACAGAATACAGTCTTGACCAAAATGTTTTTCCCCCAAACTAGGCAAGGATTAATTTGGATCAACTTCATACTTCAATTCTGTAAGCATTCTCATGCTAAAAGACACCATCAGCTGTTCTCAAGGAACTGTTGCCTTCCCACAGGGGAACATGACCTTGCCTTCATAACCCTTTCTTTTCTCACACAGGCAGATGTGTTACTTGCCCCACCATGACTCCCCTTTAAGTTTATCTCCTCTCACAGAAGAATGGATATAGGTAGATAGAAGAGAGACTTTGGTGTTACCACAAGACCAGCAAGTAGGTCAGGTACTGTTGGGGGTAAGAAGACCAAGGTACCATTTTATGAGAAAATATTCTACATTTTACTAGCTAACCTTTCACTATTTGCAGACTCTTATTTTCTTCATACAGAACATATTTTTATTAAACTGGCTTTTTAGTAGATTTGCTGTGGCAAAACCCAAACAAGAATAGACTTTTCCACAGGAAAGCAAGAAAAATCTCTTTGGGCATAATGGAAGTGGGGATTGAAATTCAGACCACATTAACCAACCCACGTTTTTTGTTGGCTAAGAAGGCTTGCTAATTTCCGTGTTCAGGTCCTCTTTTCTGGAGGACCTTTTTCTCAAAAAAAAGCAAAACAAAAAGTGAAATTGAAAAAAAATAATACAAAATCCACAGAAGAAAACCCTCTTCTCTCCCAACATCAACATTATCATTGGTTGTTGAGCAAAACCTGTCTCCATTCTAACTTCCTGTGTTACTGGTACAGAATAATGATTCGACAAATTACTGTGTTTTACAAACATCCAAACTTTAATCAAAACCATGTCAGAATTTCAAAATCACAGCACAACGTTATGTAGCTGCCCTAATTTGCTTTCTCAGAGAAGCTAAAGGTTAAGTCAATAAAAGGTCAAGCTGACTAGTATGAATTGTGTTAATATTCTTCTTAACCTGTCACAAGATTGATTATTGATGTCATTAATAATTTCCTAGAACTAAAGAAACTAACACTATTATTCTAATAAGAGAGTAAGAAAGTGTATCAGCTTCCTGCCATTCCTATTTTACTACATGTGAAAGTTTTGAACAAAAATCAGTAAAAGAAAATAACCCAATGAAATCAAACCCCAAAAATTCTGTTCCTATACAGGAAAGAAATGACCATTTGATTAATCATGTAATGGAAAGACATTGAAAACACTGAAATAAACTGAGTTTTTAAATAAATTCACCTTAGTGAGTTTTAAAGTTACAGAAGTGTAAAACCTTTCTCCTTCCTGTAACTCCTGTGTTTTTTCAAATTGTTACAGGCTGTCAGAGGAACACTGTGTACCTAATTCTCCAGCACTACAAGTTTGCAGAGATGCAAATGTATAATAGAAAAAAAAGTAGTAGAACATCAGTTTTAGGAGATGCTGTTTCTGTCCTCTTTTCTTTGCTTACTGTTTAAAAAAAATAAATAAATTCCTTGTTCCCCAAATGTGAATGATCCAGCTTGGTCCAAGTCAGCATGCAGCCCAGCTAAGTGCTCCCTCTCTCTTAGAAGCTTCTAAGTTTTGTTTTCTGTATTGTTCATTTTGTTTCAACTAAAGGTCACACAGAATTGGCTTACACTTAAAAGGATTTCTCAGAAGAGCTGTACAGGCCAACACTGCCAGGGAAGACCAGGTTTTTCACTGCCAAAAGCTTTCTTTTGATAATGCAACATAAAACAGTCACTCACATGGCACTGGTTGCAAACAAAGAAGCAGGGTGTCTTTAGTAGGACATATATATGCATATATATGCATAGCTCCATCACTTAGGCATACAGTTTTTGGGGCAGTAGAATAAATAATGGAAGAATTTGTGTGATTAATTCATTTGAATTCATGTGATGCCAGGAAATCACAAAAATAAGAACAAGCCAGTTTTGCAATGCTGAAGCTGAAATACTATACCTCTGGAAGGTAAAGTAGTCAAAATAATGCACAACAGTTCTGCAGAAGATCTAAATGGTTCTTTAGTAAAATACTTTTGCTGTAGATGACAATCTGTATCATGAGATTCTGAATAAGCAAATGTGAAGTAGTAAGAGATGAAAGATGATAAATGCGTTGTAGTGAATTCTAAAAAGAGAAATGTGTTCCCTGTAATAAAACAAGGTCATCCAGAAAAATGGTCTTAAGTCAGCCTTAGAAAAGTAATTCAAATTTGATGCTATTACCATGTAATATTTTGAAGTCTTTATTGTTTTCTTACAGACTTGACAAATGTTAAGCCCTTTCAGGCAAAAATCACAAATACACCACCCCAACATTGACAGAAAAACAAGCAAAGGAGAGACAGTTCGGTCTGGCAGCCTTGTGGGCGATATACAGACTGTGACAAAGCATCACTCTGTATGAGAAGTATGGCATCTAAAATAACAGTATCAAGTTCCAAGATTTGATTTCATGTTTGCCAGATGCAAAAATGGAAATAAAGTTGTACCAAAGCTGTTCACTCAGAAAAAACTTTGATGTAGCCAAGATGTCTCTCTAAAGTTCATTCAAATATGGTTATTAGTTTTATTCACTCAAAAAAAGAGTTGCTTTTACACATTTAAGAAGTACTTTATTTTAATTTCAAAATATTTGTTTTAACTAGTTCCTTAGTATAGATTAAAAGGACTAATAGAATAAACCCTAATAATTTTATATAATTGAAATTTTTGTGTGTTTGTTTTGACAGCTACAAGATACTTTGATCTGTTTCTTTTAGGAAAAAGCCAAATATTTCTTAGAAGGCCCAAAAAAATAAAATCATTACCATTGGTGTGCTGATCTATCCAGCTCTGACTGTTTCCAGACCTACACCTGTGTGTCCAATCTCTTTTGAGGTGGTAGCAACTGACACTTCAACAACATTTCAGTCTAGCCTAAACCCAAACATGGGATGACTATTTCCATTTCTGACTGCAATAAAAGACTTTTTTCCAGTTGTGATAGCCCAGAAACTATAAACACTAGTCATAATTCATACTGCATGAGCTAAAAATGAAGGATTCAAACAAAAACTAATACCTGAAGGACCTAAGAGGCCACTGAGAACAATGAAATATGTCCTGTACTAGCTTTAATGTAGCTGGATGTTAATAAAGCATTTGATATACAGATTCTGCCTTACAAACTTAATTCAAATTGGCTTGGATATGAGCAGAGTTACATGGACAATAAATTGTTTGAAAAAATCTGTAAACAAAGAGTAGTGATTAACACTACCATATGAAGTTGGGAAAATATACAGCATAGTGATATAGAGATTAATGTTTGGTGGAGCCTCTTAATTTTCATTTATGTTCAGACAATGGGCAGTAAGTACCATTTTTTTATACATGTATATAAGAAATATATGAACTCACATACACATGCAGAACAGTGAACTGGGAGATCTTGTAAATTCTAGTGAAGAAAGAGTGATGCCATAATGGGATTCAAAGTCTGAAAACAGATGGTACAGTCTTAGGAAATGAGAATCTTACGTCAAATATTCACTAGTTAGAAATCTGAAATACAGAGGTCCAAAAGGCAAAGTAGGGGTAATACTGAACACTGCCATAGAAACAAATTTCCAGTGCTGTATGCTAGCAATAAGAGCAATACAACCTGAGGGGTGCACATACTGAGGTGATATATGACACAGCAAAGCAGAGAAGACCGGCCAAGATGCTCCTGGAATATCACATTCAGTTCTTTGTCCCTTAGTATCTAATACTGACAAATCAGTAGCAATACAGAGAGGAGAAAAAACCTGCTGCCTAGTGGTAGCAATATCTAGGCCACAATTCCACTGAAGTCAATGACAGGCACCTACGTACCTTTGAGGATCAGGCCCTCAATTTCATGTAGAAGGATTTTCTTATGAAGAAAGATTAAAAGGTCTAAATATGAACAGCTCAGCTAAGCCCTGGCTAAAGGGAGACGAGATAACTGCCTATAAATATTTGAAGGGTATAAACATTAAGAAGGGTGATGAATTATTTAGACTGGTACAAGGGATATAACGAGGAGTAATGGGATGAAATTAAGAAAGTGAAAATTTAGGCTGCTCCCTGACAGCGAGGTATATTTCATCTGTGAAATAATTTACACCGAACATCATGAAAAACTTCTTCAGTGTGAGACATATTAACCTGTTACAGTCTCCTGATAGTAATGGTGGAAGTCCCATCTTTAGGGGGATGCTAAATTTAGAGGAAACAAAGTATGAGAAAATGAATAGAGGACTACCTTTCATTGGCCAGGAGATTTTCTGGGTGACCTAAGTAATAAATCTATTTTTCAAGAAAAAGAGAGGGGTGGGAGGGAAGGTGTTTTTAAGATTTGGTTTTCTTTCTCTTACTCTCTTAGCTATTTAAATTCTGCTATAGGATAAGTTCGACTTCTAAATAATTCTGTTACTTTTTTATAGTCAATTAAAATGAAAGGCAGTAATAGTCAGAATATCTCAAGAACTCATCTTTAAGAAACACAACCTGAAAATTTTAAAATTCTTAGTAGGCTTGATCTTGCACTATACAAAATAGGCAACTATAGCATGAGCATATCTCGCATCAACTCTAACACTTAGGTTAGCTTGCTGATACAAAAATGGACACCTAACTTCCAGTTTTAAAATGTCTGTATTTGCGTGTGTGTGTGTGTGTGTGTGAATTCATTTTTAATTGCTTCTCTGAATGCAGAATTTTCAAGAGAACAAAGAAACTTTAAAGACTGGAATGAATTCCTAGTACTAAAATGGTCACAGACAAGTTTTTCCCTTGTTAGAAACCATCAGCAGAACTCAAATGACATTCACATGCAGGAAAATTGCTAACTCAGAGCGCCACCTACTAAGTCACAAATGTGTCTTTCTCTATCAAACCGAGTGTTGATCAGTCTAAATGCTTTCCATTTTATGATACCTGACAAATACAAGACATCAGTGTTGAAGTTTAAGGACAATAACTGGTTCTCCAATCTAAATAATCCTGACTGAACAACTACCAGCAGTTTGCCTTTCAACTGTACTCTTGGCCAGGTAGTAAAAAATATTTGTTCTTTCATTCTCACTCTAAAGAATCAGTAGAACATGGCTGTTTATTAAATACAAGTTTTTCTTTCGTAGAATTGCAAGAAAGTCTGTTAAGGGAGACGCAACTGAAATTAGCTCCATAGCATTTAGTTAAGACCATGTATTGCAAGAAGAAGAACAAACAAATCTGCTAAGATTTTTCTCCAGATAATGGGCACAGTTAGGGTAGTTTCTGTTCATTCTACAGTAACTCCCATCTAGTGCTCTCACACAGTATTTTTGTATTCAGCTACATATGTATTTAAATATTGGATTCAACAACATTTGTATGAACAAAACTCTTCCCAATTCATATTTATGCGGTCCAAGGGAAGTCAGTGAGCCAAATTCCACTCTCAGTTGTATCTTCATTTATCCAGAGGACTCAATTGGTCTCAGTGGCTTTGCTCCAGAGCATGGAATATACCTTAGCATAACTTCATAGCATATACGTCAGAATGGAACATATCTCCCGCAGTAAACACTGAAACAGAGTCTTCAGATCAATTTTATGACAACTTTGCATGTTTACTTTATGAATTCAAAGCTTGAGAGACTGAATAATAAATGTTCAGCAGATTTTCTTGATTTTCAACCTGCATTCCACAAAAACAAACCAACCACCATCACCTTGCAGGCCAGCACAGAAGAACAGCTAATGCTTTATTCTAAGTGTAAATTAAAGAAAGTAGGCTTAAAAGTGATCTCAAGATACTATCCTGTTTACCCCCTGCTCCAGGGGTATATAAATCCATCATGACAGACCTTTAACACAAGCTAATAAACATCTGACAATTGAAATTATGCAACCTTGCTATATAAAATCCCTTTCAGTGTTGAACTGTCCTTCCTGCTAGAAATCACTTAAGCCCAAATCCACAAAAGCATTCTATATTTAGAAGTAGGATTAAAGTAGGATTTACAAGTCCAGAACTGAGATTCCCAGACCACCTGCCTTACTGTCACCAACTTTAGAGGTATAACTCTTTTTCCACATCAGAGTTCCCCAGAGACATAAGACTTATATTTGCACATACGGAGGATCCCATTTTTGACAAGACTGAGTGACTCAGCATCTGGTTCATCTTTGCACCATTCTGGAGTCAATCCACAAGGAAGGCAGATGGTAGATGGAAGGATTCAGACTAGAGTACATGGTCTTTGCAACATCATCAGATCGATTTTTGCAAGCCTACAGCACCAACTTGTTACCTTCTTTCAAAATGAGAAGGACAGAGGAAGGAGAAAGAAGCACAGCGCTCTGGCACTTCCTCTCTTTCTACTTCAATCAATATCTAAAACACTCAAAAAATCAGAGTTCTGGAGACTCATACGTAATTTCCTTCTTCCAATTAAAAAAAGCACTCACCCACCAAGGTGATTAATGCCAATGTTGTTCATCTACTTCCACTTAACAAGCTGGACAATGTGCATAATCTAAAAGTTTTCTTAAAACCTAGCATGCGTATAAATTAAAATATAATAAAAATTATAAAAACTCTTTTGAGAGACCATAATAGTCACAAAGGGCCTAGAAACTGCCTATGGGATCCCTGGTCTTGGGAAGCATCTCACCTTTGCGGCTTGCTACAAATATTCATGGAATAGGGTAGTGACTGAAATAAAGGAGCACTTTGAGAGAGAAGAGCTCTTCCATGGACCACAGAATTTGAAGATATTGTTAGAAAGTTATAATGGCCCAGAATAATTTACATTCACTGTATTAAGACTCTATTAAGAAGGCAGGACATGAATCCAAGATCCCAAGGCACAGCATAACTCTGAACTTTCCACTTCCCCACCCATACTGATGAGTGATCTTGTCTTTGAGTACAAAGTGAAGGACTTCAAATTCCATTTCAGCTCTGTTTGTGGAGGGGTTATTGTTGGTTTTGTTTCTTGAAAGGAGTGACTTTTGCACTATTATGTTTCCATGATTCTTTCAAAAGGAATAGGTATTTACTGTCAGGACGAATTCTACACAGGATGAATTCCAAAACATGAGTTCCAAAAAGAATAAAGAAGTTTCTTGTAAGCAAAGGACAGCAGGCTGAATTTTTCTCCCACCTTTCAGAGTGTATAAAACAAAATTGTCACCGGTGGATATCCTCTAGAGTATACGAACTCTTGGTAGGGTTAAAGATTCCCCTGCAGCACTCGAACACCTAAAACATTGGTGTTACAGCACAGAGAGCTATAAAGGATTTCTGATGTTGTGCATCAGTCGAGTCTGTGTGCTATATGCTGTATTGTAATGTCAGTTTCAGAAGTAAAATGAGACCAAGAAAAATTCTGGACTACCTAATTATTTACAAATATTAATCAGGAGATTGACTTCAGAACTAAAAGAAAGTGCTAATATTATGAAAAGATACATTGGTCGCGGAACTCACGACTTATGTATAGAAACTATGCCTCTCAGGTCATGCTAGGTGTTAGCGGGAATGTTTCAACATGAAGCACTGATTATCTTATTAGCTTTAAAGACCTAAGCACCATGTGAGGAATTGGCACTATAAACAGAAAATTCATAACAGGTGCATAATGGGCACTTCTGCAAAATGTTATGGGCCTGTATCACACCCACAGATGACACATTTATAATAAAGATACAGATAACTCCAGGTTTCAGATAGTCCACCGTGTGTGCGCTTTTCACGTTCAGTTTCCTAGAAAGTTTTCAGTCTCACCACCTGTAAAACCATGTCCTCCTCCTGTATTCTAGAGGTCACAGAGATTAGAAAGAAAAAAAAAATAGAAAGAAAAAGGAAAAAAGTGTGTATCTTAAATACGTTTCTGCTGATTTCCAGCTCTGTAACTTTTCTCCCATAGTTTTTAAATATCAGATATATGTAGCTCCCTTTAACTAGATACCAAGTTTTAAATCAATGCAAAAACATATGTTCTATTTACTTTGTGCAAACTTGCATTAACAATATTATACGTGACTTTCATCCTTCGGTTTATCACTAACTGTGCAAAATCAACACCTGATCAGTACAGACAGGAAAAAAATATTAAAGTAACCAAATTAAATATTCCTCCGTTCTATGGAGAAAATTCAGTCTAACAAAGGAGGAACAATAAAAAAAGGAAACAAGGAAGCCTTTGCCATATTTCTAAAATGCAATAAAAATAGAAACAATGTCTAAACCTCACAAACAACCTTAGTTTTTAAAAAAATCAAACCAAAATAATAAGCTTTACTTTTGTGAGGTTGATGGGAAGGGTACAGGAACACTTGTTAAACGACCAATTTGATTTGCAAAATGTCCGATTTATTGAAGAGAATGATAACTTTTATACCCTTCTTCCCGGAGTACAGAGCATCAGAAATAGCAGGCGCATACAATTGGGTACAGAACATAAACAAGTATCACAGATAGCTTTCAATTGGATTAATGCACCTGGTCAGTTGTAACGTGACCTCTGATGAGAGCATTGAGGAATTTTTCTTCAATAACTCCCACAGGTTTTTGACGCCATCTTTACTGAAGTAAAGTGTTATAGCTAGAAAGCTGTGTATTAAACTAAGACACACCCAAAAGTTACAGAGTACATCAGGAATTGTTCATTCCAACTCAGTTTGTGTTCCCACACTTTTGATTGCAGTTAAAACTTGAGTCAGTCAGTGGACGACAAGCTGATCAATGTGTCTTGAAACAACAGAAAGTGTTATCTTTCTTCCTATTCACTTTTTCTTAATTTACAAGGGTGCACCAGCTTGGGAAAATCACTACAGCAACTAAGTAATGAATGAAAGAAAACCAACTGAAGAAAAAAATCACTCTCCACTGCACAAGGCAAACAAATATGACCAGCTGGTTGCTTGACATCTGCCTAACACTGTACTGGGCTCAGGCTCAGCAAAAGAAGCAGGAAGAAAAATTTTGATTTTCCCGTCCAGAAAGTTTCACTTCACAAAAACAACATCCTTGTTCTCTCACAAAGCTTTTAAGGTGAGGTACTTACAGGATTTGTACTTTCCCATATCTTTACAGATGCTGTTTTCCTGGAAGGAGACCACAGTGAAGCACTTGCTTTTTACACCCACACTGTACTGGCAGCAGCTGAAGAAGCTGAGGAGCTGCCAGCATTAAGGGCAAATCCTAGAGATGCACATGACCCATGAAGTGTCTCATCCCTGGTAAGAAAACAAAGCTGTGAGCAAAACATTGACCTGTTGTCTGGAGAGTTACAACAGCCTGACCTCAGCTCTGCCCCAGGCTAACCAAGAGAATTTACTCAGCTCAGTGGGACCAGCTTTGCTCTCTTTCCTCACTTCTGTGGAAATAAAAGCAATTGCTAATTACTTGCAAAAGATAAAATACAACACAAGAGCTGAAAACTTTGTCTTAAAGAGAGGCTTAAAGTAAAGGGCAACACAGCTTGAAGACCCATGTAGCAAATTAGACAATTACATATCTTTGCTGGACAAATGCTACCAATTTCTGTGGAGACTAAATTTGTCCATTAAAAGCACACCAACAAAAAGAAAAGTTTCTAACTTCATCACTGTCGGGAAAACCATCCTGGCATGAAAACAAAGTGTTCTTGTTTCCTGCATTTCTGGCAGGGATGCTCCAGGAGCTATTGTGATGTTCAGATGTTTCTCAAGCCACCAAGTGGAGAACACTCAGGGTTTTACCCCTTGATGCCAGTGTTTTGCAGAACACCAAAGAGCAAGAAATCCAGTGGAGTTCAAGCAGGGCTGGCGCTGTGGCTTGAGGAGGCTCCCTGCTGAGCAGGAGCAAGGAACACTGACAGGCACGTAAATATAGGGAGGAGGTAAAACTGGCCCTGGCCCTATCTCATCAGGGCACACACTGACAACTACATGTAGTTATCCACTCAGCAGCAGATGGCTCAGAAGATGGGTACGGAGACAGGAAAATACCTTGTGTGTGTGAACCTATACAGTTAATTTGGGGATGATTTCACCCAGTCAAGGCAGTAATGTAACATGTAGAAACAAGTAGCTCATGACCATCACGAAACCTCAGTGTCTTTCTTCTTACCCAGGAGCCTGCAGTAAAAGGACTGATTCTCATCTAAATACAGCTTTTGACTACTGCTAACACCATTATTTCCTAGTAGTTCACTCCTACGAAGGACATGGCATTTTTCCAAGACATGTGCATGAGTGTTAAGAGTCGACGGTTTCATAGAGGGAAGGAGAATTTGAGAAAAGTGCAGTAAGGAAGAATATTGAAAGTACAAGAGGAGAAAGCAACCCGACATGAAAAAGAGAGAGAAAAGAGCACAGAAGGTCAAGAATGGATGGAGAAGCAGAAACAGAAGACAATTATGGTAAAGATGAGGAATCAAAATTAGTATTGGGAAACCCATAAATGTACTTACCAGAAAAAGAATAAAGGAAACGGAATCATGCCAAGAAAATTAAAAGGCTTTAAAAATCAACTGAGAATGAGGGTCCTGCCAAGCTACATTCATCAAATATTAGGCACACTTCATCAGTATTTGTCAAATTTATTCAACAAATACTCTCTGCTGCCATAGCTGGCCAACTACTCTTCAGCAAACATATTGTTCAAAAAAATATGAAGTAAATTAATTCAATAGCCTTTCCAGCTTCTGTTTTTCTGGTTATATAACCCATTCCAAAAGAAAGTTGCACTGTTGTTAACTTTTTTAACTTGAATGAGTGTTACTTGTGACAAACAGAATTTACCCCTTTGTAGGTGATATGCATATGGGTCCTATCCATAGGAATAAGAAAAGAAAGCTTGTAGCACTACAGTTAACTACCATACCCAGCAAACAGAATATAACATGTTTTTTCTTTCTTTATATTATGCAGGCATAGGTAATTTTCCTTTAGTGTAGTAAGAATAGTCCTTTGCCTAGTAAGTGTCAACTTTTGACATCCAGATTACAGTAATTGAACTCCTTTGGTGGCAAATTCAAAGTTGCAGTTACCAGCAGGTAATTTACCTTTAGTCTGTTTAAACACACTGCTGCTTTGTCAGATTATCCTTTTCCCTGTTATTGGAAGGGCATGTGATGAAGTAATTTTCACCTCAGTACATATTCAAATTGATTTTCAGTACTTTGGAAGGCAGCATCTTTTCTCCCTCATACCATGCTTTTCATCCCAAAATATGTCAGGAATGAACTATGAGTTGTTTGGGGAACATTATTAGTTTCCTAAAATGAACTATTTTAGAAACTGAAAAGATAACATTAAACTGTTTAGATACAAAGTAAACTACTAAATATTAGGAAAATATAACATTTAGTTTGATGACCTTAATTTAGACTTCTGGTGTGCAATATATGTACAATACAATCTTTAATAATGCAATTGCATGGGAAGTTTCCACGTGACCCTTCCTTCAATCAGTGCACAAGCTGGATGTTGCCCTGGGACTGAATTAGCTATTCAATATTTCTTTTCATCCTCTTCATTCAACATGTAGTCTCACCTTATTTACTGCATAACATCCATACTCTGCTCTGAATACCTAATTATTAATTTCCTCATGGGCTTTTGTGTGGCACTCATCACTATGGTATCTGATGTTTCACAAGTGTTAATGAATTTATCTTCCAGCCCTGTGAGACCAGCTAATAATACTTTCCTCATTTTGCAGTTGGAGAAAGGGGAACAAAGACCATGGGAATTGCCTGCAGCAACAGAAAGAAGTGGGGAGCAAAGACAAGGTTAGAGCTGCACGTCCCCAGACTCACAAAGCCAATCCTCACTCTGACAGGCTGTATCACCCCACTGGCAGAGATGCCAAGGACTTGCAGACTCCACCTTGCCTCAGTCACACTGTCTGTGCTCAGCACCCACCCAGGGCACGCATCCTTGGCTATGACTGGTCCAGGGAACACACTACCCAACTATTAGCTCCTGTAGCCTTGCCCACACCTCCAAGTGCCTAACTTGAAAGCATCTGCTTGACTCCAGCTTTCTTACTGTGTTAGATTGAAATTACAGTCCAAAACTGCGGAGAGAAAAACTAGGAGAGCAGTTTATCACTACGCATTAATAATTCCCTGGGGCCTTCCATTTGTGATACAAGTTCATTGAAATGTCTGATTCTGGATCCAGATCCTTGGTGTCTCCTGCTTTCCATAATGCAAGTCACTATGATAATTATCCACCTGCTGCCTGGCAGAATTAGAAATGGATTCCCACAGCTTCTTCCTAACTGGTACCTCCAAACAAATACAGCTGGGGGCAAGGAGAGAGAGAGTGGATCTACATATACAGTGTGGGCGGGGAAATTCTCAATTTACACGTCCAAATTTAGATTTGCAGTTATTCTCATGGTTTGTTTTGTCTTTTTTTACTCAGAAAACTGCTGTTAGGAAAACAAAGCAAAAACCCAAGTCTTACACACACTTCTAGTCATATGACTTCCTATGAAACCCAATGTCATAGGCCACTTCTATAGTTTTAAAAATTTTTTTCCCCTCAAAATGCTGTTATTACATCCTACTCAACATACTTATATATGCAAAAGGATTGATGTCCATGCACATTTAACCCTGCCTCTGAGCAGTTTGGACCAATTTAAAGCTTTGCAGGACAGGTTCTCAACATAAAACTCTTCTGCCTTCCCTGCTTCATAAAGCAAAACAAAGGTGAGTTTAACTATGCAGATGAGATCTTTGAAGTTGCAAATACCTTTTATCTGTCACTCACAGTGTTTGTTTATTAAGGGCAAAAAAGTCAAGCAAGGATATATTTGACTCTGGTGACCATGCCAGCCAGAAAGATGGCTTTTCACACCAGAGAATTTTACCAAATGACAAATAACACATTCCTGATCACCTCAAACAGATCCAAATGACCAGAGCACCCTAAAAAGACTAGAAAGTCCATCTTGAATCTTTCAACAAGCATATATAGACACTCTTGCACACCCAGAGACCACAGATGCATTTCATAGAGGCAATGCTTTAAAGACAATAAAGACCACTGGGGAAAACAAACAAATCCCAACACACAGAGCTAAAGCTATGGATTCTTTCTCTAGCAAAAGCCTAGCTGATTTCTACACTGTCAAGTTTACTGACTCACACAGGGGTAGAATGAAATCTTGAGAATTAGTTCCTCTGATAAACAGCTCAGCTTTCCATCAGCCTGACACAAAGTGCAATCTCTGCTCTAAAAAGCCACAATGCTCTGTGATGGAGGGAGAGGAGGAGGAGATGCATCACCCAAGTAGTGATGTCTGGAGACATTTTTCTAGCATAGAACCAGAGAAGCTATTATGTCTTCACAGGGTGCTGAAAAGCATTGTTTTCAACAACCATACAGAGGCTCCCACCGTATTTTTCCCTCCTCCAGAGAAACTGTGTGTGCATACCCATGTGTTTTCCTTGTACAGGCATGCCCATGAGGAGTGCTGCTGATACCGCTAAGGGGGCTCCTTCCCACAAATGGGAGGGTCACTTGATAGCTCTCTGAATCAGCTCTCGGTATCCCAGAAAGCAGGGCCAAATTATGCTCAGAAAGCACATGTGAACTGCAGGAGCTGGGCTTCAAAACTGGATCAAAGCACACAGCTATCAGCACCAGGACTTTCAGCAAATTCAGCAGTCACCAGATCAGATATGGAGCATTTTCTTCCTCTCTTTCACCCAGAGCATCCTAGGGGCCTGGCCTCAGAGTCTTTCAACCCTTTAACTTGCAGCTCTAGGATTTTTTTACAGCAGTTTCAGGCATGAAGTTATAGAGACCTATATCTTTTGTTTCCTCTAGGAATATGTTTTTTACCTGAACAATCTGGGTAATCAGAGTGCTTTCCTCCCCCTCCCCCTCCCCATCAAGTATTAAATTTCTCTCTCATTTCCCAACTCGTCTCCACCTACTAGATTTAATGTATTTCCAGGTCAGTTCTCATATAGCTCTAATACTTTCTACTCTACTTGCTTAGGAAAATCAGGAAACAGCATTCAGCCAGCTTGCTCATTCTACTTTATATCTTGCTCTGGTCATTCAATCTCAGCTGAACTGTGCACTCAAGATAAGCACAAGGTAGATGCTCTGTTTTAAAGTCCAGACTCACAAAAATCCACTGGATCTACTAGACTATCCTTTCAAACCAAATACTCAGCAGCGGGGCTGCTACTACCAGCGGCACTGTCATCCTCTACTCCCGTGTCCAGGGAGGGAGGTCCAGGAAGGCAGGTCCAGGATCTTTGTTTAGTTTTAATAAGAAAAAAAAAAAAAAAAAGGATCTCATCTATATGACAAAACTTTCTTTGAAATATCCCCTCCTGTTGCTAAATATGCAGCTAGTCCCTCATCCATCCAGTCCCCCATCCCTGCTATCCTAGTTTATGAGGTGAGGGCTCACGGACTGCTTTACTCTTCCATGAGGAAGGTGCTAGCAGCTCCTGTGTCCCTCCCTTCTACTTTGGGGCATAGCATTCAGTCTCCCTTTCCCTCTCCATCAAGACCAAGAAGCCAAGTAAGCAACTTCCTTTCAACTTTTCCACCACCACACAGACAAACAAAACAAAATTTACTTTTTAACCATGTTTTTGTATTGGGTGAAAAAAACAGTAACCAGTTATAGATGACCCAAGCTCATCAACCATCAGATTTCATTATACTGAAATGCCATAGTAGCTTGTTAGTTGGGATTTTACTTTGCTTTTTCTCACAAAACAGAAAAAAGTTTGCTAGCAGTTTCCCATGTAAAAATGGGAAGACTTTTTTTTTCCTTTTAGCAAACAGGCAACTATTTCTCTCTTTGGAAAGTTTCTAATTAAAAGTTAGGTTTCCTCCTCTTTTCCTTTCGAAAGTTCCATAAATTATAAATAACTGACTAGTCATTCACCGTCTCTAAGGCACAAACCCAAATATACTTCCTCCAGTTTTTTCAACTTTGCTGTCAGAGGGACTTTTTATATTTGGTTTGGGAGGAGACAGTCTGTTCAAGAAATTTGATGAAACCCCAAGACTGAAAACGTTGTGTCCCTTACCTACAGGAAGTACATTATGAAGGCACCTGCAATGCAATCAAAGTCACCACACAGTATGGGCTCCTTCAAATTACATTCCCCATAACATGGTGCTGTTTCTTTGAGCACAAGGTAATGCAGTGATCATGCTAGCTCAGTCCTGGGCCTCTCTGAAGCAGATACTGTCAATCATTTCAGACTGTGTTGAATTGAATGTAACATCTGCAATATGGTGTTTACAGTTTTCCAGCAAAGGTAAAGCTGAGACAGCCAGTGCATTTTACCGAGTAGAACATGAGACTCCCCTTGAACTATTCCGGGGATTTGAAAGAAATGACTAACTACACCCCAGTCTATAAGAATCTAAGCATCTTATCACCCAAGAATTACAGACCTTAGCCCCTTATTTAAAAACAAAATAAAATAAAAAACAAAATTAAAGAAAAGTTACAGTATCATCAGGGTTTGGATCCTGAAACTACTGTTGCAACCATGAAAAGTCTTACCAGCGCAAGCCAGAACGATAGTGTTGCTTACAGAAAGCTGTCTCTCAGCCCTACACCATCCTTGCATCAGCAGGAAGCGGCAGGTACTCATAAGTGAGCTACAGACTTTAATTCTGGACTCAAATCTAGAAACAGCAAGCAAATGTAAATATGTATTGATAGAAATGACCAGTCAGTGGGTGTTCAGTGAGGAAAAGCACTCTTAACTGCAGATGGCTCATTTTGCCCATCCTCACTGTGTGATGCCAAACTGGCAATCCCAGGAGAATATTCTCGGTCAGGGGATTTCAGTGTCTCTGCATGTGGCAGTGATCAGAACAATAAGGTGAGTCACATCCCCTCTGGTGTTTCAGCCTCCTCAGGACTCCTCTCATCCATCTATTCCCCCACATCCCACTTTCAAATGTTTTTCCTGACACTGTGCTGAAAGGATGCTCAATACTGCCCTGTCTGTCTCTTGTGGACTCATATCTGCAGCATTCACCCTCCCCTCTATCCTCCATTACACCTCAATGGTAAGAGGTGAGTCTGCTCCTTGGTAACAGTACCCCAAAGTTCCCTGCTCAAACACCCTCCTTCAGAACTCTTCACATTCAGACTTGTGAATATTTCCCTATGCATCATAACAGGGGACCCACAAACTCTTTTTAAGCAAAATCAAGGACTAGGAATTCATTGTTTTGGTGCTTAAGAATGTGTTAAAATTTATTTGTAGGGTAGTTAGAAAAGTATAATAGTTGCACAGTCAGTCTTCAGATCCTCAGCAGACATGGGACCTAAAGCCTTGATTTGGCAAGCATCACTACACTTTTATTTAACAGATGGTATAATTTAAGCTACAACTTCATTGAATTTGAGTGTTTTTTAGAGAGAGGAAAAAAAAAGGCAAAACAGTTTTCTTTTTCAATTCACAGTTAACGTTTTTGCCTTCCCTTCTTATTATAACCAGTTTGTCTCCAGGTAAGATGGGGACTCTGTCTTAGAATCAAAATTCAGAGAAAAAGTTGCAGTTCCCACTGTATCTACTCTTGCTCCATAATCACCCAGAGACCAGATGCCGCCTGCCTTCAGACCCTCTCCTTACTTTGCTTTAGGTTAAAGTCAGGTTATCTCAGCTCCCTAGTCTAAAATTGTTCTAGTTAAAATGTTGTCTTACTTGAAACTGCCCTCAAACTCAAGCCACCCTGCCACAGAGGATAACAAACCTCTCTCGCACCATCTCCACTAGGTGATCCTGAAAGGCAAAAACCTTTATCAAAAACTGCAAAGTATCTTTTTGTCACTTCCCTTTTTCTAATTTTTTTTTCTTTTGTTTTTAATGGAAGTAGCGGCCTCCTAGCACCACACACCAACTTTTGAGTTGACCTGATCTTGAATTTCCTGTAAAGGTTTTTACTTATATTCTCTCTGTCCTGCCCCTCCCCACCTTCTCCTCTTCATGACAAGGATTTTTAGGGGTAAAACGGCACTATTGTTCTGATAATGCGTCAGTTCCCAACTATGAGAAGCTGGAACAACCTATGATTCTTCTTTCTTAGGATCTGCTGTTTGTACACTTTGCTCTTCTATTCAGCCCATTGATTTACCTCCCTTATCTTCAATCTATAATTAGCAGAGATTAAGGGAGCTGATTTTTTTACAAAAGAAAATAAACAAAAGGGATCAGGGAAGAGTTGAAGGGTAGGGGGAAAAAAGTAAAAAATCAGTACAGTCTCCGTCTTGAGAAGGTCATCCCGAGGAGGAGCACAAGCAAAATCAATGAATTTTGGCTCAGCAGTGATGGTAGTCAATCCATCAGGCCAACCGACAGCAGTCAGTCAGGCTCTTGCAGACACCACCTGTCCCTGCCAGCAAAATGTCAAATTTCTGAATTCATTTCCATAGCAAGATAGCACTCCCCGGGGGCAGCGTTGAACAGTTTCACAGCTGCTAGAGCAACCTACTGCACAGGGAGAAGAGAGGCAGCTCTTTTTTCCTACCAAGTGAGGCAAGCTGTATTTCAAAGAAAGGGAAGTATGGACCACATCCAGTGTCACTTTCTTTTAGCATTTGCTTTCTTTAAGCTGGGGTCCCTAAATCAAGATTCACTGAAGGCATACTCCAATTTCCCATTTTTGTCTCTCTAACAAGAGCAAAATGTTACACCTTGTGTCTTTCTCACCCCAGAGTTTAACTTCCCCACCTGCATCTAATCCCTCACAGATGAAGGTGACAGCAGTGACTACATCCAAGTAAAAATTTAACCCATATTCACTATACTTCTAGCTTCTTGTTAAGAGTGGTCTTTTCATGATAGGGCTGATTCCCTTTCAGTTAGTTCAGAGAGCACACTTTTAGTGATTGTCATTCATCACTGAACATAGCAGTAACAAAAACTTCCCTGAAGTTCTTTGCTCACCCATACCAAAACAAACACTTATCTTTCCAGCACAGTAAGTGAAAGAACCTTGTATTCTTCTCTTCCTTTCTAGCTTCTGTTTAGCATTGGAGTATTATCAGGGTGGTATTCACTACAAGGCAGTGTGAACAGAATCTCCAAAGTGTCCAACTTTCAGCACAGAAATACTTCCAGGAATCTTATTTTAAATGTTTTCAATTGGAAGTACAATAGGCTGGATGGAAATACAGGAGAGTAGACATTCCAGTTGCAACCTGAACTTAAATTTTACACAGTTAGGCATACATTAGATCCTTACAGACAGTTTTCATGTTCAGGAAGATATCAAGCTGAAGGGAGAAGGTATAATCCTTTACTAAAAACTTAGGAGATGCAAGTTTATAATTAAATTAATGCCAGAGTTTAGATTTAGTAGAGCTCTTGGCCTAAATTCTCCAAATGTTTCACACTTCTCTACTTCTTTAAAGATATAATTCCACTATTTAGGTTCTTCTGACATCCTCGTCAAAAATCATAATTTACCAGCTGTCTAACATCCCAAGTTGTCTAGTTCCAGCAGCCCTCAAGTTCATAGGCATGAGTTAGTGAAAAAATGTCAAAGAGGTGGCACAGTGATACCACTTCCCAAGTACAGGAGGTTATTGCCAGTGGAGGAGGATTTAAGTGAGGATACTTAGCACTAAATCTTACCAAGCAGGCACACACATTCCTTCTATGTAGGATCTCCGAAAATGGACAGATGGACTGATTAGAGGGCAACACCCCACATGGCCTGGATTAAGTTTGTCAGGACTGGTTTGATGGCATTGCACCCTGCTAGCAGTAGATGTGCACAGTGACAGGCTGACAGAAGTTTTAGCCCCAAAGTTTCTCAAGAAGGACTGGCAGACCATGGAGGGTAGTCCACCTGTATAAGAGTTCCAGGATTACATAAAAATCAGATACCAGGAGAGAGAGACCTGACTGAATGGTCTACTCACATCCAATGATGCAACCACTCAGAAACACTGGATCACATAACGAGGACACATGATCAGAGGTACATGGCTCACCATGAAACCTAATGAGCCTTAAGATCCTTAATTGTTAGAGAGTTAGAGAGATAGCTGTAGGAAAATTCTCATTTCATGGCAAGCTCTATCTTATCTCACTCAGTGTCCTCATTTCAGAAATTCGTACAGAAACATACAGACAAGCTGACTGTTTTGCAAGCATTTTAATGCTTTGATGAAAGGTCTTTGATGACAAATATTGCTAACAAGCTTCACAGAAGGAGATGTGAAAAAAAAATTGTCACACTGTCTATAGTGTGAGACAGTGTTTAACATATTCTTCATTTTTAAGTGATAGTGTTAATTTACTTATAATATACCTGTATGCTGTTCCAGGGGTTTTGTGGTTTTGGGTTTTTTCAAATCTTCTTTAAAATTAATATATATTAATCCAGAATTCACGGTTGCTGTATGCATTAACCCTGTTGAAAGAATAATTGTAAGGTACTTTGTCTTAATTATAGCACCATGATACAGGGCAGTTAAATATCCATATAATTTTATATTGTTGCCCTGAAGACCCTTACTTGAAGTCAACCTTTTCCTATTTTTTAAGCAAGACTTAATTTGTAAGTGTTAGGAAAATAAGGAAAATTACTTCACCCTAGTTCCTTTGTATTTTTCTCCTACTTTTATTCTCACTTTTGAAGATTAATATAAATGAGTATAGAAAAGTGTCTCTGTAGTTAATTATGCTTTAGGGAACTTTATTCTCTCCTCCCTCCCCCAAATTCTATTTTAAGGCCCAGTCTCATTCTCTCATTCATTAAGAAACATTAGGAAACAGCCAACTGTATCATATAGCAGCCGATTCTTCCTTTCATGCATGTCCCCAGCTCACCCTCTTTGCACGGTATAACTCAAAGACAATTCAACTTGAAATAGGTTCCTTTGAAAACAAAACTGATGAGTAACTCTTTTAATTTTGCTTTTCCTTGATTGCCATGTAAAATTACCATGATACTCCCTATCTTTACCTTCTCACACAGAAAAAGCAAAAAAAACAACCCACATCTCTAGTGCCAGTTTTCCTTGTGAGGCTCCAGGTTTTAAATGGACCCTTGAGATCACAACATTTTATACACCAATTCAGGAGGAAGTCCATAATCAGATAAGCGTCATCAGCCCCAAGCATTTAATAAAACAGAATTCACACCCCTTTCCTCTTCTAGCACCTTCAAATCCTTGTATGTTTGAACTCATCGATCTTTGACAATAACACAGATTTGGATAGGAAACAGCCTCCATCTTAGCAGAAAGCACTCCTGTCACCCTGGATGAGAAAAAGTACCCACTAAGTCAAAAGTAAAGAAGCCATAAAAAATATTAAAAGACCGTTATATGATTCTGCAACACAATGTCATAGTAGGTCCAATGAGTTTCTGTCACACCACCACTGAAGAGCAGAGTTAAAGACAAGGAGGCAGTTGTTTCTGGGCGTTGCTTCCTCATATTGAAATGCGTTGGGCCAGAAATCTCATCAGCAAACAGCATCAGAGGCAGTGGCAAATTCACGGTTTTTTTCTACAGAAAAAAGCCACAAAACAGTGGTGATAGTAGAACCAGTGGGTTGGTATGGTATGACATAGGGGCAGAAACAGACAGAGGCAACAAGAACAATTCTAGTCAGTAGTGCAGCCAGATGCAGTAAATTAGAATGATAAAATGGTTTGGGTTGGAAGAAACCTTAAAGATCATCTTGTTCAAACCCTCCTGCCATGGGAACAGACATCTTTCACTAGACCAGGTTGCTCAAAGCCCCATCCAACCTGGTCTTGAACCCTTCCAGGGATGGGGCATCCACAGCTCCTCTGTACAACCTGTTTCAGTGCCTCACTGTCCTCACAGTAAAGAATTTTTTCCCAATATCTAATTTAACTCTACCCTCTTTCAGTTTAAAACCACTTCCCCTTGTCTCTTGCTACATGCACTTGTGAAAACTCCCTCTCCAGTCTTCCTGTAGGCCCCCTTCAGTTATTGGAAGTCTACTACAAGGTTTCTCCAAAGCCTACTCTTCTCCAGGCTGAAGAACCTCACCTCTCTCAGGCTGTCTTCTTCACAGCAGAGGTGCTCCAGGGCTTGATCATCTTTGTGGTCCCCCTCTGAACCCACTTCAATGGGTCCACATCCTTCTTATGCTGGTAGCTCCAGAATAAGATGCAGTACTCCAGGTGGGGTCTCAGAAGAGCAGAGTAGAGGTGGAGTATCATCTCCCTCAACCTACTGGCTGCTCCTCTTTTGACATGCCAAAAAATCTGTCTCTGTATTGTCTGCTGGTGTAGCTGGATGAAACATCTATGTTGTCTGAGATAAGTATTAAATAAAATAAAAAATTTTAAAAAAAATTCATAGATTTTGCAATATTTTTTTCTCATTTGCACAATGAGAAAAAACACATTGTTTTTGCTCCACTCCTCCATATTTTACCTCCAAAAAAAAAAAAGGCTAGATAAATAAGAATCGGAAATCTAACATTTTCCCTGAATAAAGGAAATTAGATTTTTTTGTGTTGGTTTGTGATTTTTTTAGAAACTGACTATTTACCCAAGGAAGAGTACAAAAGAAAACAAAAAAAACCTAAATCACCACAGGAGGGATTTTTAGGGTGAACGCATAATTCTTTGTGACTAAGTATAAAAATATTGGTTAGGCCATTGGCCAGGTGTGTCAGGAATAAAGATTTGCTCAGGGTAACAGCTAATGTTGTTAATACAGCA
Source organism: Lophotriccus pileatus (assembly GCA_035583135.1). Lineage (NCBI taxonomy): Eukaryota > Metazoa > Chordata > Aves > Passeriformes > Tyrannidae > Lophotriccus > Lophotriccus pileatus. The sequence goes on from JAWWES010000081.1 coordinate 31,110,493, forward strand.
ATAAAGAGTTGTTTCCTCTGACAACTGAGCCATCAGAACAAAGCTATGTCCAGAGTCATGAGCACATCCTGTCTATTTTCTCCATTATAGGCTTTCTGTCTCCAACCTCTTTGTGCTCTCTCCACACTCATTTAAAATTATTTTGGAAAACCAAAGAAACCACGTACACACACATTTCCACGTTTAGCTTCGCAGTCTTCTGCCAGTTTTTAATAAAATGGCATTTCTCTGTGATACTGGATGACACGAAAGGCAGAAGGGCAATTTACTAAAACAAATAGTCTAGCAATTGATCTGCAGCAGCTGTTAAACTCCTAAGCCAGGAAGAGCCTCATGAGTTATCAGCCCATCGAACAGTGTAGATGCAAGCTGCTGCTTCCATCCACAATGCAGACCTGTCAAGGTAAGACACAAGTCTTTCTGAGTCAGTGGCAAAGCTCCTGGTGACCTCTTTGTGGGATTCAAAATAGAAAACTGAGCTCTTGAGACTTGAAGAGAAAATGCTGAAGAACTGTTAGGGACGTCCAACTTCTTATGTGCATGAAGAGAGGAAGAGTGGCCTCTACCAGAGTGAGGATATTGGGCTTATCTGCTAAGTCAAACCCTACTAATCTTGCGCCCAACTCTGATCACAGGCAGAGCACTCCGCACAGTGATAATTTCTAGCAGCAATGAGGTACTTCACAGCATCTGTACTGAAATGAAGAATATAGTGTAAAGGATCTTGTCCATTTTGAAATTCTTAAGACTTTTCCTCCTAAGATACTGACTGCATTGTTTGAACTAGAAAGACTTTGGTTGGTTAGGTTTTTTTAAGCAGCATAGCATCTATTTCTTAACAGATTGCACCCGTCTAGCCAAGACCTTAATTTTTAAAGTAAAATTCTTGGGAAGGTGGATACTTTTGTATATCTATAGTAAAACTCAGCCTTCTCAAGGGGTAGTTCAGCACTTTCTTTTTTCTTTAAAAGGTTATTAAGATCATTAACATTCCAAGTGACTATTTTAAAGTACTATTAGTCTACATTATGTGGTAGAATTAAGGAGAGGACAATTAAAGCCAAGGTTTACCTTATTTCCTTTAATTCTCTAAGGTGAACTCAAATACTAAGAAATAGCAGACAGTTGTATCAGACTGCTTCAGTGAAGCAACAAAAGGTGGAGGAGGGAAGCAGCTTTAAAACTTTCTTTCTAGACTTCTGTGCATTTCTTAACTTAGTCAACTCTGCAGAAGGAATATTCTCTTATTTTTCTTCCTTCCAGTGACAGTTACAATGAGTCATAATACATGTCTCCAATACAGCAGTTTTGTCTCTTGACTACCACCATTTTCAGAGATTTATTCAATGCTATCTTGGCTTATCTATTGCCCACATAAAAAGGTAGAGGTTAGTTACATGAGTAAGAATTTTAATACTGAGCAGAAATAAAGAGATTTGACATAATGCTTGGACATAACACAGAACTCTGTTACTATATTCTGTCAACTAGCCATTCCCCTGCCATCCTAAGTCTCCACAAAGTAAATAAACAGATTATTGTATTTATCTGTCAGGCTCCAGCCTCAAATGCATTAGGAACTGTACAAACTTCCCTAAGAGATTGTTAAAACCTGGAGAGTTAAAAAAAAAAAAAAAAAAAATTGCAATTTACTGTGTGTGGTAGAAGTACTCTTTCGTTCTTCTGATGATTTTTGAGTAGGACTTCGGACACAAAGATATTACGATGTTGTCCAGGTGAGTTACACAGGGCCACTTATGCCAAAGGAAAAAAAAACAGGTAGCTTCAGATATTATGACATTTATCCCCCAGTAGAAGAATCCAATATTAACTGCTTGAATGAGTGTATGAAAACACTTCTTGCTCCTTGTTTACAGTAGAGACCTTCTAGCCAAGATGTCATTCTTTGGTCATCCAAAAGGCTATGACCATGTTTGAAACTCATGGAAGCTAATTAATGTCTACCAGTTTAAATACCCAATCTTCATTCTTCTGAGATATATAACATTGTTCAACTAAAGAATTATATTCTATTACAAACTTATTAGACTCTTTAGTACAGCAAGACAATAGTAGATGTCTACAGCTCAGCTCTGAGCCTTTCACTTGTGTTGCTAAGCCACAATTGTTTCACTGCAAGAGAGTCAGGGTTTAGAAAAATCAAGATCAGTACAAAAGTTTTTCCTCTGATGACTAAAAATCATAATTCAGTTAAAAACAAAGAGCTAGTAGTCCTTACACTTTGAATATTCTATTAAATGTGTGCCTTTCACACATATTAATTTCAAAGAAAAGCACATCTTCCTCCAAGTATCAGACATAAGAATTTTTTTTCACTTAGCACACTTGTTCTCTCAAGTAAATCAACTTGAGAAACTTGAGAATAATACAACTTATCTTCATGGAAGTGGGATAGAGAAACACAACTGAGCACAGAAAGAAATTTAACCATGAAACTAAATAAAATCAGTCTCTGGATGGATATGGTTTCCATATATTTATAAAACTATCCACCCAGAAGGAGCAGGTTTACTATCACAGAGGGTACATAGGGGAATTCTCATGCTGGAATATAAACATCTTTGCTTCCCACAATTTATCATCAAGAGCTTCAGTAAAGTGTTGAAATGAGCTCTCTTGGGTCCTGTTTCAGCACAGGACTAAAATACATTAAGTTAAGCTTTTGGATTGCTACATTTGGGCTTCTAGGTCAGTATAAGGCTCTACTGGAAATATTTGGAAAGATTTGCAGTGAGATCACCTTGCTGCTTTGTGATGTATGCTTTAAACCTCATGTTATCTTTCTTTAAATCTCTTCCAGAACTTACTTTAACAAATAGTATCAAGGATGGAGAAGGTACAAAAACCAGCATTAGCGCTCAAGGTGACTTGGCCGATATGGATACACTGATTTGGAAACAGAGAAGGCCATTCATCCAAAACAAGTGTTACCTAAAGGAGTATATAGGATGGAGAATGACTGTCTCAGTGCAGCTCTCTGGAAAGGGATTTGAGGATTACAGCATGCCACAAGCTGTAACATCACAAGTACAGCATTCATTCTGTTTTTACAAAGCAAACACATTCATCTGGATTTGCAAACAGAAATACAGCTTGAAAACCAGGAAACTGTCCTTTTGCTCAGGGTTAAGGCAGCTTCTTCTGTGTTTGGGTGTCATATTTCAAGAAGGTGAAGACTGTTCACATAAAAGGCATAAAATGCCCAGACAGCTGCAAAGCCCGCCCTCTAGAGAAACTCCACAAGATTGGAGCTGCCCAGCATGAGTAAGGGAGGGTTGAAAGGCAACAGCTTCCAGGTAAATTACAGACTGCTGCAAAGAACAAGAAAATAAATTATTTCCTCATATCTATTGTCAATGAACAGTAGTAGTTAGGCTCAACCTGAACCTCTCTTGCTGTCAAATTCAGGACAATCTTTCCAACAGCAGGGAGAGGAAACGTTGTAAAGGTTGCCTGGGTTCACTGGCAGAACCACCACTAGAGGTTTTTTTTGACAACAAGCCTGACAAACAAACATCATTAAAGGAGATTGAGGCATAGCTGGTTTGCCTCAGGGGCAAAAGCATGAACTAGGAAATTTTTCAAGTTTGTCACCTTCTAAATACAAAACACGTGGACATATAATGAGTATAAACAGCTGCAATGCAGCAATTAATTTGCTAAGGCTGGTACCAGATCAACATCATCCATAGTTTGTAGCAAGCTGTTCAAAACCCAGGCAAAAGCATACATTGTTAAAACTCCTGCCACTGGCCCCAGTTCCCTTGGGCTAGCTTATGTTCTTTCCTCAGCCACGGCTGTTAGAGGTTGAGAGCAGACAGATGTTAAAAATCATTTGCGCTGAGGGTCACCTAGGCCTGCATTTTCTAGTCTTGGAGAGGCTTGTAAGTAAGATAATAAGATCATTAATAGTCATAAGATAATAAACTCCGCAATGAATGCTATATGTATAAATCAAGAACAGGACACATACCATTACAAGCACCACATAGAACTAAGCCAGGCTATTCTGTTTTTCTAAAGGAATCTTATAAACCTGAGGAATGCAAAGGAACAAGCACTCTGGGAGCTCAACAAATGAACAGGCTAGAGCTTTCAAACTGTGAGTAGCACTGACAGAGTTCTTTACCATTGTTGCAGATCCCTGGTGTAGAGTCTGCGGCCACTTTGAAAAGAAATAATGATTATTAATTGATCCTGGAGTGCCAACAATTTACTAGGTGTTTCTTGTTTTTCATTTTGCAGCATACATGAATTTGGAAGTAATCATGAAGCAAGGAGCTACTCAGGACAGCAGAGAACAGGAATGTCTCAGAAACAAGGCCCACCGTCTCATGAGAGAAAGCTTATCCGGGCGACTTTGTTTTGTTTCAGGAGAGGGCATGTACAATACTGAATTTCCTACTTTTGGGGAAAATGAAGGGGTCAGCACACCTTCTAAATCATGGGATCTTCTCCTCTCAGGTCAATATGGTTTTGTGTTTTGTGTGGGTCTGCAGTACTGAATGGAAAAGAAGTGGTTGCCTCTGTCCAAGTTATCAAACACAAAGGGCAGACATCAGGATCATGACTACTAGCCAGTGGTTTCTAGCCAGTGTTCAGCAAGACAGGCAGCAAACTGAAAGTTGAATGGCTTCACCAAGAATGGTACAGCCATTTCCCCCTGGCCTTTCTACCTCTGACTATTTGCATGAATGTAACACATTGATGACAGAAGAGAGCAGCAGATACTCCACATAGGGGGTGAAAGAGAACAACATTAATTTAGCACATGAACAAACCTCATAACAACTTACAGAATATCTCTATTGAATATTTCTGAGTATCAAGATTCAGTATCTCTAGGGGAGAAATGTGTCGAGTCATATGGTTAAAGAACAGCATCAGCAAAAACAAGCAAACAAAACAGCCATCTGATGCTATCCAACTTCCATTTTCCTTCAGGAGCAACAAGTCCAGCTCATGTTACAACCATCTCTTGTCTTAGACACAATGGAGATGTGAAAACATTAGGCCCAGGGCATTGTCCTGGGGGGTCTGCAAGAACAAGGTGTAAGAAAGACCTCACCTTTCACTGTGGAAAACCCAGGAGGTTTAATACAAAAAGGTATAAAATGCTAATACTTTGAAAAAAACAAACAAACAAGCAAACCCAAAAATCTCCAAACCAATAAATCTGGGAAAAGGCAGAAAGAACTGAAAAAACTGAAAGCTGGAATTTTGAGGCTGGAAATGTAAGTGCTACCCCAGTCTCTCCTAAACGACACATTTGCTTGAGTCAGATTGTAAGCATTAGCTTTAATCTGGGTTGAAATTTACGGCTAGCTCAAAGCCTTCCTACTTAACACTAATGTTCAAAGGTGATACCTCGCACAGATTCATCCTTGATACTGCTGGTTGTTCATGGCATTTATCTGATGGTCCACACTTAATCTTTATCACTTTTTTTATTGAAGAAATCAATTCTCATTAATATTTTTAATGTTTTCTAGTGGGTGTTAATGAAGTGTGGGAAGGTCCTTCAGGGACCATACTCTTCTGTCACACTGAAAGTGACATTAAGTGACATGACACACAGTAGCATGTTAGGTGTCTTCAGGTTTTAGCTGAGAACATCATCATGGAAAAAAAAAAGTTCTTCTCTGTGTGCAATATAGAAAATAACCAAAGATATTTTTAAAAATGTATTAATAACACATACAGAAATAAGGAGCTTCACAAAAGGAGTAGTAAAAGTCATCTTGCAGTCCAGACAAAATGTCCCATGAAAACGTTAATACAGCTACCACCTATTCTAAAGAAAACAAAAAACAAAACAAAAAAACAAAACAAAAACAAACAAACAAACAAAAAACCAAACCAAAACAAGCAAACAACAATGAAAAAAAAAAAAACAACACCAAAAAACAAAACCAAAACACAAAACACTTAGAAAGGAAGAACTGAGGCTGGATCTACACTTTGCAGTTTCTAGCCAGTATATAACAAGTTATCCCAGAAAGAGACAGTGAAGTCAATTACTTATCTTTTTCCAAGTTTCAGTTACTTTAAGAAGAAATCACTCCTTTTTTTTTTTATTGCAAAGAGCTACTTTTCAAAGCAACTGTTCTACACAAAATGTCAGTAAATGAACTTTTCAGGAAAGATATTTGTATTCCCTGATGCTAAATAACACTCCATCACCCACTGTAATTCCAGATTATCTTAATTTTATGTTCTTGTTTTATTTTTGTCGTGGGTTAGCAAGGGTTCCCCCTCCCTGGGGGACTGTGAGTGGTTTGTCCAGGTGAATTTCCGGGACAAAACTAATCAGAGTTTTGGTAATGCCTTTTGCCAATTACATCTTTAAGAAAAACGGAAAAGAAGGTTAATTGCGCAGAAGAATTTGAGGAGTCATGTAGGAGGACGCAGCAGGCCCCCCAAGAGGAGGGGCCAGGCCTCCATCCTCCCCCGGCTCTGGCTGGGGGCAGAGGCAACACTGAAGCCCCCCTCATCCAGACATGTAACAGAGTGAAGGAAAAAAACTTAAAAGAACTTTGCAAAAGAAACTTAGAAACTGCAGCCAGAGAGATAACGGAGCCTTCAAGGTCACAGCCGCAGCAAGCGGAGAGAGAAAGTCTGAAGGCGGGGGACAGACAGCTCCTTCTTTCCCTCTCTCCCTCTCTCTTCCTTCAGCAGGGAAAAGACTGAAATTTAAATCATCCCTGCCACTTGTGGAAGATTGCTGGTGAGCAGAGACAACCCCCCTCTGCAGCTCACGAAGGAGCCCATGATGGAACAGATGTAAAAGATGTAACAGAAGATGTTTTTGCTGGACTGTGGCCCACAAAGAAGAGGCTTACGCCGGTGCGAGGAGGCCTGGGTAAGACCTTGGGATCCCACAAGGGGATCTGTACTAGTGCAGCTACCCATGTCCAAGACCTACACTGGAGCAAGTCGGCTTGGGTAAGATTTGGTGTAACTCCAGTGAGGGAATTGATGCTGGTGCAGCTGCTGACCCCGAAGGACAGCAGAGAATGGAAGAACTGTTGTCTGAGAGGTAGACCCACGTTGGAGAGGTCTATCAAGGACTATTCCCATGGGAAGGGACCCCACAGGAAACAGGGGTGGACTCA
>JAWWES010000081.1:31117728-31140087 GCA_035583135.1 Lophotriccus pileatus
TCCCAGGACATTCTTGCATATGAAAGGCAGTTGTCCTGTGGGGTTTTGGGAAGAAGGACCATGAGTTAGCAAAAACTATAAAAAACCATGTTGAAACATGTTTAAAACAATAGTTTTTCATTTACTGCAGGTTTACTGCTACACAGATAGATCTAGAAGTGGGGAATATAAAAAACAAAACAACGCTCTTCCTCGTGGAAAGGATAACTGAGCCAACATCTGCTGAGCGTGGGGTGCATGAACTCCCAGGGGGGAAGGTGCCTGCTCTTGGCACGACCTGGCACCCTGTGAATCAATCAGTGTCCAGCACAGGGTGAAAGCTGAAGCACAGGCAGGTGGAGGGTGAGCAGAAATGCTTCATCTTCATTGGATCTGCCATCCTTGGTAATTAATGCTGGGAAGTGACACTTGAAAGAGCCTCTGGTGACAGCCCCAGCGATGATACCGTTTGGAGCCCGCTGACAACTCCAGCTGATGCCTTACCACAACGCAACACAGCAAGAACAGCAAGGAGAGCTTTTCCCATGGGAGCTGATGGGCTCCCTGGGATGCAGGCACAGCTCCTCACCCGTCCCCAGTGATCACAGCAAAACCTGGGAGCTCCAGATGGGCACTGGAAAAGGGCTGCCCCTATCCTTGCACTGCAGCCACGCTCCAGCTGGGTTTCCCTTAATGCATCTATCTTTAATCCAGCTGTAAAGCCATGCCTGAGCAGAACTGGTTTCCAGCCCTTGGGGTTCTCCAGGAACACGGTGCCTGCTCACACCAACTGCAGTTTCTCCATTCCACCTGCCACATCCCTATGGAATTCCGTCTGCAGCAACTGCTCATAGGTGAGTCAAAGCACTCCCAGGTCACCACATTTCCACACGTGTGCAAACCAGGTCAGAGTGGAAAGCCCACAGCACATATATTTATATTTCTAGTCTAGAAACTCTTGACCTGAACTACAGCCACCTTGTCCTTGGCAATCCAGGCTCTAACCAGCTTCAGCAGAGAGGAGTGAGTGAGCGCCTACCATAGCTTGGCTCCTTGAGCAGAGCCTCATCCAAGAGGGAAAAGTGCCCATCTGGGAGGAAACATATGGTGAACTGGCAGAGTTTGGAATGATCAGACCAGGCAAGGCACAAACCTGCCTCGCTCCAAGGTGCAAAGCCTGACAGCATCACGAGCAGAGCTGGTAGGAGCATTTGTGAACACCTCTCCCAGCCCAAGCAGCCCTGGCCCTGCAGGCAGCTTGCAGCCCTGGCTTGGGAGCCTGTGCAAGATCTCTATTGACAATTCCTGAAGCCCTCAGATAGTTTAATATTGTGCTCTAGATCTTGTTTGCTATTATGTTTTGAAGAGTACTGAAATGCAGTTACTGCTGTCTTCCCCACTCACACAACTCTAAATAATTTATAGAAAAGCAAAACAAAGATGATAATATGAACAAATAAAGAAGGTAGCTCAGTTACAATATATGAAGGTTTTCATTTGTTCATTCTTACTGAGCAGAGGGTTGGTAAAACATCTCTCAATCCCACGGGCTGCTAACAGCCAGCTGTACCCCGAGGGATGCCAACAGGGATGCTCAGAGCAGCACTGAAGGATGGCAGATTGACCCCTGGGCACCTCTGAATCTGTTTAAGTAACAATAACCATCACCATCATCATAACCTTGTTTAAAAGGGAAAGAGTAAAGAGCACTTTAAGGGGGGAAGAAACACAACCTCAGCCACCACTTCTGACCACCACAAGGGCAGGGAGCTGCTTTCCAGACACAATGCATCATCTAGGTTCTCCCTGGCTCTCTTGCTCAGTCTGCTCCATGAAGCCAAAAAAAATCCATGTCCTGATCCCTGCCACCCTGGGTGCTCCCACAGGGGCCACTCAGTTTTTACGGGAAACCCACACAAGAAGAGAAGCATCACCCCAAGATCCTTTCCCTGCACAGAGCGAGTCAGTTCATCCCACATCCCTTCCTTGCTCCTGCTGGAGTCACTCGTGGCTCTAACAGTCGGCACTAATGTGCTTTGCTTTTGTTTATTCAAATGCGTTTTACTGTGCATTGCAGGTGAACAATATTAAATGGCTTATAATAACATTTCAATAAGCAGAGGTGGGTGTAGAGGCTTCTGAGAGACAGACTTTTAAAAATGCAGGCAATCAAGTGTGCATTAGCAGGAACACTCTGGGGAACGCGCTGCTCCCCGGCAGAGGAGAGAGGGAAAAGCCACAAACCTTTCTTTTCATAGTCGGGTTTCTCCTCCCCGCCCCGGCCCAGGCTCTCCAGCGTCCGTGTCACCTGGCTGCCAAACTCGTCCTCCCTCATGCTGGGCTCTGCCCGCCGCGGCGTCTCCTCCTCCTCCTCGTCCTCGTAGTCGTCCAGGATGGGGGTCTCTCGGATGGGCACCCCGATGACAGAGTTGTGGGCCTGGAGGCGCGAGTTGCGGAAGCTCTCGCGGGCCTGGGGGCCCAGCAGCACCGAGGGGATGTAGTGGATCTCGTGGGTGGCCTCGGTGCTGGCGCTCTTCTGCGGGATGCGGCGGCGCTTGTGCCAGCGCCGCTGGGCGTACAGGGCCACCATGAACACCAAGAGGAGCAGCAGCAGCGCGATCAGCCCGCCCTGCAAGAGGAGAGAAAGGGGCACGGGGTCAGGAGATGCACAGGCTGCAGGGATGGGGGATGAGATGCTGCAGCGTCTAGAGAATTATAGAATGATTCGGGTTCAAAGAGACCTTAAAGCTCATCTCGTTCCAAACCCCCTGCCATGGGCAGGGACACCTTCCACTAGCCCAGATTGCTCCAAACTGTGTCCAGCCTGGCCACGGACACTTCCAGGGACAGCCACAACTTCTCTGGGCAACCTATTGCAGTGCTTCTCCACTCTCCGAGTAAACTCTCAGAGCACACTTCCATCAACACAGGTGGGTTCATGGAGCAGCCACCTCTGGGGTTGGAGGTCAAGTGGAGCAGGATGCCAGAGGCGGCCTTTAGCTGGGGACAGTACAGCAACACCCCACCTCAGCTCTGCCCATTCTCCCAGGAACTTAATTCCTTCCATTCACTCCTTGGGACCCATAACCCCCCTGCTCACCGACACATGGGGAGATGGGGAAGGAGACAATCACATCCAGCCACTTAGAAGAAAAAAAATTCATTGAAACAACCCAGCCAGGACACAGGAGCAGTAAAGCCTCAGCAGAGATACACAACACTTTATAAAATGATGGTGCAAAAATGGCCCCATGGAGGCACCACTCCCCAGGGTATGGTTAACCCAGCTCCCTCATTTCTGATCTGATCTCTCTGTGGTTTCAAGACTTCAACTGCTGACCTGGGGGCACAGCTCCACGTATTGCAGACCAAGACTTTCTCTGTTAAGCTCTCCTCTTTCCCCTCCTCCTTTATTCATCACAGCTCTCAACTACATTAACATTAAAAAACAAACAAAAAAACCTGACCCCCAAATATATATATATATATATATATATATATATATATATATATATACACACATATATATATGACTATTAGTCCCAATATTTTTAACTTCAGTACCTAGTGACAGGCTTCTAAATCCACTGTATTTGGACAATATCCAGTCCAACAGATTATGACTATGCTGTAGTCAGTATAGTGACCAGAATACATTCCATGCTGGTCCATGACATGGATAAAGGACAGGTCAAACTACACATAGCAATGCACCATCTAGAGCTCTGCAGGTCAGGTACAATGCCTAGACTTCAGTGTGCAGTGCTATCCCCATCACCTGGTGCTAACTGCTTTCCATACCGACCAGAGGGACTGGTCCCTTAGGGGAACAGAAACGTATGGATGCGCATTGTATATTTTTTAAAAGTGTTTAGCAAGAAGCTTTAATCTATTATTTTCCTACTACACAGCAGCAAGGGGAAATTTCTTTGTGCTTCAGCCCGGGAAAAGAGATATAAGGAGGATCTTGCTTGCCCCTGGGAGCCAAATTATCATAAATATGCTAAGCAGTGCAAGCTCCCCAACATGTGGCACTAGAACATGTGCAGTAAACATCACAGCATCTCTTCAGGGAAGCCTAGCACAACAAAACCTCCACTGACAAAACGCTCCTGGCTTCTGTAGATTTGGCAGAACTGTCTATAAAGGGAATGATGATGGCATTTTCATCTGAGCAAGAACTGTTGGATTTGGTCCAAATGTTTGTAGAAGACGGGAATAGCATTCACTAGACTAATGAAAAGACCACACACTTCATCCAGCACATGAAAGGTCAAGTGGTGGGATATTTTTGGTGTATTGGGTCACACACACTAGGTTAGGGTCTTGCATATACACAGCTGTGGCCCACTGTCATGTAACCTCCTAAGCAGAGAGTCACCAGCCAGTATCTTCTGACACATGGAGGCAAAAGGCCCAGCAAAGATGCTGTATGGCTGCCATGTGTTACAGGCCCTGTTGGGCAGGGGGCATGGGGAAGGAGGGAATACATCTTGCAAACCCACAGGAGACCCTGACAGACATTAGCATACTGCAGTGTCCCTACTGCACTGAAGGATGCCACTTCCAGCATTTTGCCAGGGTGTACAGTACTTCAGGCTGATGGGGGCACACTTCTCAGATACCTCTGAAATATCCTATATATTATCTAAACAGCTACAACACACAGCAGAGACCTCCTTGTACTGGGAAGAGGGATAGCACAAGAGATACAACATCCAAAAACCAAACAGGGCCATACATGCATCTTACATTTCCACACCTGCCTACCTCTCCCCTCCCAGGACAGAGAAGAACGGCTTCACAGCGTGAAAAAAGAACCATAAGCATGAGAGCACTCATAAGGCAGCTACGTTTTGCTTCCCCATGTGGTGAATGGGTTCCAAAAAAAACCTGATGCGTTTCATGATAGTGGTGTTAAAATATACTGTTACACTAATTGTAGGCTTATTGATATGATATACATCCTTAAATTATAAACCTGAAACTGTATTTGCTATACTGAGACCAAATCATTCCAGTGACAGGTTAACATGTAATTAAAGACAGCTTTTTTCCTTATTATTACATCTTAATGGAAGACAGCAGTAAAAAATGTCTTGCACATAGTCTGTGTATGTATTAAGAACATCTAACAACTTCAAACTATTGTGTTTGTCAGCACAACCCTTGCTGACAGCTGAACGAAAGAAATAACAAAGCTTCTTGTTTGCCCTGTTTAAAGATCTTAGAGGGGTAAGACATGAGGAATAGATATTATCTAGAGTTCAGCTGCTTGGGAATAAAACACCTCCTTGAGCATATTTCCCCATGGCAGCAGAACTGTGTTTGTGTGCATTTTGGCTGCTTGCAATACACAGTAGCTCAATGCTAGACTTTTAAGAATGACCACCTTTATTTTGATAATTTTAAAACTATTTCTACTCACTGGGGACCTTAGCACTAGATCCTGGATTCAGCTGTACCGTAATCACTCAAGGATTTTAGTTGATGGTCTTGCTTATTTCAGTTAAATAAAGTGGAGATATCAAGCAATTATAGATGAAAGCCTTTTGGGGTAATCTGCTGAAGGTGTATATTCCCTTTTCTCATTATTTTGGATTTTTAGTGCTCTTTATTGATTTAGTCACAAAAAAAAAAAAAAAAAAAAAAAAATCCAAAACACAACTCTTAAATTGCAGGACTATACCACTCCAAAATTATGCCTTTCTTCCTTTGTATCTTTCTTTTACAAGTCTCATGAAATATTGTACTTTTCTTGCACATACTGGAAAGCATTTAATGCAAGAGATGCATCTGTATCTCACGGAAATTGTTTGTTCAGTTTTTAGCTCTTCATCAAGACAGCCAGCTGTCTCCCAGATTTCCTTAGGGCACAGAAGAATCTCCTTGGCTGACAGGTAAACCCTACCTTTCTGTACAAGCATATATGAATCTGATGCAATATTAAGGATAAAGGTAAAAATCACAAACTGCAATAATACACAAGACAGTGTGCTAAACTGTGCCTCTTGGATCATCTCCACCACCATGTTTCACCACTACACGTAACAGCATCTGGCTGTGACTAGTGCTCGCTGCCATCTCTCATTTCTATAGCTCTTTTAGGCCATTAGTGCCAGCACAGTTTTCATAAAGTGTGCTTTATTTTTTCCGTGTGAGGCAGACGTGGGCTCAGGAGAGGTGGGAGGTACCTGCCAAGGCCGAGTACAGATCCAGTGCCCCCCTTTTTCTGCCCACCTCTCCACAGTCCCGTGCAGACAATACCAGTGCATTTGGCCAACATCATCAAATGTGAGTCAGATGGTGATACCTCTGCAAATTGCCTTTCCCTATCAATTTTTCAAACCCTCTTCAAATTAAATAGGCTAACAGCGTACCTTCTACTTTCTCTCAGCATTTTTTCTTCTTTCTTATTCCCCAAAGTGACTTTTGCAACTGAATTGTCTGTCCAACTGTCTGTCAATCTTGCTCTCCCTTAGCCCTGTAAACTTTGAATATGTTGACAAATTTCAACCAAGTTTGAGACAGAGCAGCAAATTGCCAATGTTCCTGTAAGCAATGGGTAAACTTACTCTCATTGCTTACAGGAACACAGTGTATTTGACACTTCCTGCCAGACACATCTGGCAGCCTTTATTTCAGCAAGACAATAGTGTCTCTTCTACAGGTGCACCTGAAGTAAAATAAAGGCTGTCATTAAGCAGAGCTATGTTTGTAGACAAAAAGTAACTCAGCCAAAGGAGATACAGTGATAGTGCCTTAAGCTGCATCTGGCAGGAATGTTTTGGGTTTTATTTTATTAAAAGATACAATCTCAAACACTGGGACAACTAGCATCACTGAGATATCCTCCTTATTTAAAATTCTGCAAACTGTGTCCATACCCTGTTTCTCTAAGAAGGCTTCCTATCACTGCTGTTCCCACCTCTCTGCTGCATCAGGTTGCTGAGTCTTTTCTTAGTGGACTATAAATTCCCAGGGCAGAGCACTGTCTCTGTGTTTGTATAACACCAGTCATACACACTGTGGCTTCTGAATTGCTCTCTCTAAACACAAAGTGACAAATCATTACCTTTCTGCATTTTTTCCTGCAAAAACAGTATTTGGGGTTTGTGTGGTTGTTGGGGTTTTTTTAATTAAATTGCTTTGATTATTTAATTAGTTGTTAAAGGCAATTATTAAAAAAGGTGGTTTTTTCCTTATTAAGAAGCAGTATCCTTTCTATATCACCACTGTTTAGCCCATGGAAAATAATCAATTATGTGACGACAGTCTCAGACTGCAATCACTTGTCCTTGGCTGCAGCCCAGTTAACACTTCTGCTAGGTGTAACACTTCCTATAGCTTTCAGGTTACAAAACAGTGAGCATATATTTATTTTTCTTAAAGAGTGCCTGTCAGAGAAGGTAACAAAGCATCTTAGAGGAAGACTCTGAGGATTAAATACCACCCTACAGCTAGATGAATGCTTCATATATAAGAATGTATATTTAAAAGCAATTTTCCAAATCAGTTTTTAGAAACACATCACTGATTACAGTAAATATATGAAAGCTGGAATCAATTCCATTAGGAGCTGCTGTGCTGAACACACAGTAGCCCACATCCCAAAAGGACAATGAAGTATAATATGCAAGCTCATTTAATCACTGTATCCAATTACAAGAAGGAATAAATCATCACACACATGCCTACGTCTGAATTTTAAAAAGTAAATAGATCATGAATAGTCAACCCAAATGCTGTGAATCTCTGGATTCACAGATTAGCAGGGGAAATGGTGCAATCACTTTCCATTTGAAATTTTTCATTCAGTTTGGAGCTTGATCATACAGAGCTGACATTCTCTGCATTAGGGAACTCAAAATCCTGCCAAACATTCACCTCAACAGAGCTTGTGTATGGTCCAGTAACAGACTTTCCTAGTCCTGATGCATACTCAGGACTCCCCTAAATCACAGGGGTTCAAAAGAGGAGCTGGCTTTCTTCTAACACTATGAATAGCAGCACTTTGGTCAACTGCTTTGCTGTAAACTCCCTCATCCCAGATCTACATGACCATACCCTCCAGGATGATTTGAATGCTCCCCATTTGTCAAGAAAACCCAGTACAGCAGCTTCTTGGAAAGTTGATGGCATTTTCATGTTTTTCAGATGCTTTTAGAAAATTGATATTAAATATTTATCATTCTTTGTAATCAAGAACACGGTTTTAACTTCCCAAATTACATCTTACTAACCTTGTTTCCCTGAACAAATTTCCAATCCTTTAAACTATGATGTTAAATCAAATACCCTATGGGCCATCTGCATGTCAAAACCCTCACCCCAGCAGGGAGATTAGATTCTCATTAATACTAACAAGATCTGTATTCACACATCAAAGGAAAAAACCTGTCCAAAATATTTACATAAGCTGCACAAGCAACCCATGAGATGTTTGCCTGGAGAGATGGGCCATCATGCTGGAGACCGTAACAAAATTTCCCTCAACCCAGTCATACAATAACAGGACAGACCTCAAGAAAATGTCTCCTTGCTTCTTTGCAAAAGGAGAAGCCCAGTTTCAGCTGGCAGAGACCTTCCCTTGCCCAAGATTAGACTTAGCTTGCCCAGCATGCCTAGGTTTCCCTAATGGCCACATCCCAAAGTCTCCTTGCGTGTGCTTTGGGGCTTCTGCCCACAGCAAACTTCGAGCTTCCAGAAGGCCCGACGATAGCAATGGCTTCCCAGGATCTCACACTGCCCTGGGGAAGGGTTCTGTGCCCACCAAGCATCCCTCCTGCACAGAGCACTGCAGTCCCAGCATACAGAGTGTCTTCAAGACGTTTGCAAGCTGTGTGCGGCCCAGGAGCCCTACAGTGCAGTCCCAAGGAGAGGAAGCAGGGAACAGACAGAGTTCCTTTGCTTCCGTGGCCCTGCTCTGAGGAACATCCTTTCTCTGGGTCAGGGAAGAGGACAGTAAGGAGGCTGCAGCAGGCCTAGGGCTGCCTCCTTGCAACCAGGCTGGGCTCTGGCCTCTGTCCTAAGAATTATCTGGCCACCCCTAAGCAGCCTTGTTGGTCAATGCCTGCGTAGCTGAAGGTGGAGGTGAGGACGTGTTTCCCCTGCTGGGAAGTGGGGTGCACGTGTGTGTGTATTAATTGCTAAGTCATACACTTGTTGGCTCTCTGCTACTGCCTCCTGGCACATACCAGGATGGAAATTTTCCACCTGCCTGTTACAGAATTAAATTCTACAGACAGCAATAAAGACAGTTAATGTCTACAGACAGTAAGAGGAGAAGTTGTAGTCATCTCAATAGGCAAAATGTTTGCATTTGCCCATTATTGGTGGTTTTCATGCTTTGGAGCAATGCTACATGGTCACTGCCCCTTTAAGATTTTGAATGAAAACCCTTTGATAACAAGGACCTGACAAATGCTATTTGTTTGTGGTTGCTTTTCACTGTTGTTTGTTTGCTTCCAGCTTGTGGCAGTGCATCTCCCATGATGTACTAACAGTAACAACAAACAAAATCCCATGGACAAGGCTCCTATGGGACAGAGAACGAAACCACACAAGGCTTTCATTATTATATTGATGCCAGGGCTCTGAATTCATGGCTGAAAAAATAAAAAAACGGGATCTGGCTTTCTAGTTTTAACTGCAGTGGTTCCTAGAGAGATGTCAACCAGCCCTAAATCCTAAGAAATGCAGGTGAAGAGGGTTAAAGAAAGGCTGCTTGTGGAATGGGCAGAGCCTTGTGGGCAGCAGGAAAAGGAAGGATAATAGCAGGATGGCAGGAGCCGAATGCAGGGCGTAGGGGAAAAAAAAAAAAAAAAAAGAGGTAAGAAACTGAAAAGCAATAAAATGTGAGGTATAAAAGCCTCTAGCAGTCCCAAGTCAGACAGCATGATTTCTCCATGATTACATTCTTGATTCTGGCAATTTATATCTCCATCAAAACCTCAAGTTCAAGCAAAGGAATAAAATCACAATTCATCCCAAATGCTGCTGCAAGAAAGCCAAAGTCAGGGTTTTTTTATTAGCTACCATTAGATCCATCAATGCTGCCATTTTATTTACATTCATCTATTTTCCCCAAACTCTCACCCTAGAATATTTTTGCTCTCACTGTCCTTGAAAACATCAGATTTTCATTTCAGAGAGAGAGAGCACTAGTAGGTTGGGTTTTGGACATATCTCACAAGCACTTCTGAACTGAGACAAGGTCATCTCACAATCTCAGCCTGGCTTGGGAGACAGTGATGTGAGCTGCTGCCACAGCTACAGCTCACATTGGTGTTTTTCACCTTGTCGAAAAGATGGGACAAGTAATTTACTTTATTGCAGTAACTGATGCTATTCTGAAAAGCTCTTTCTGATAGAGCCAGCTATACTCCATGAGGGTAACTGACATCTCATGAAAAACCTTTGGTTGTCAAAGTGCTGTAATTCTATTTCAATCTCTGAAAGGATCAAAGTTGACTTGAAAAAAACAAGCAGGACTGTCTCCAATGCCAACCACACAGACTCTCCTAAAAGGTGTTATGTACCCCAAAATGATACCAAACTGGATCAAACCTTTCCCTCTGAAAACGCATCAGCAATTTAAAGCCTGCATTATGAGTTTACCAATTGCAATCAATGCACAGGGGCTCTGAATTTATGCTCGGCTCATTCTGCTCTGTTATCTCCTTTTCAGACAGGTCCCTCCTCTCTCACTAAAGTATTCCTTCTACAACCATTTTTTCCTACATCCAACAGCTGATCTTCTGACTTGCCCACTAAAATCAAAAACTAGCAGGATATCACAAACCACAGCAGAATGCCCTGCAGATCTCTTCCAGCACACATCAAATTTGGCCTTCAGCAGCTGCTGTCACATCTGCTCTTTCCCCTCTCTTTTCCTTGGACATGCTAGAGAAGGCAGCAGCCAGCACTAGGTCAAGGCAGAGCTGAGCTCTGCTGCACCTGATAATTCAGAGTGTGTTGGCACCAGTTTGCCAGTGTCCCAGACAGGCTTTCTCAAGAAATGGGGTTTTTCAGCTACCAGCAAGCAGAGGCATTTGGTGCAGTAATGCAGCTCGAGGTCTGCAGCTATTAAGAGAGATGTTAACAGCCCACAAAACCCCTCATCAGGCGGAATCCATTGGGAACTAGGCAGAAATCTATACCAATTAATGGTTCACAAATAGGTCTTGGGTTGTGGCTTTTTGTTCTCAATCTCCCCAGGTGACCCCTGAGCCCAGGGATTTACAGAAAATAGTAAAATGGGAAAGAAAAGGACTGCATCAATACACCATACAACCAAGTATCACCTAACAGTAGAAAAAAGGCAGTATGACAGAGAGCTTAGTAAAGAAACACTAATTGTAGCTTGGCTACAGCCAAAACCAGTCCCACTCTTGCTCACAAAAAGACCAAGGCTGCTACTTCCATAGTACCGTGAAAGTGTTTGAACTCAGGGCATGCTAAGAAGGATTGTGGAGGAAGGAGGAATTAAGAGCATGAGAGTAAATTTAGTTCACAAGGGGAAAAAAAGCTGCTTTGAAGAGCAGATTTCTTTCAGATTCTTAATACACAACCTCAAAGCACAGGTCTGCAGTGAATCCATCCTTCCACTCTGTGGGCGGGGAATGAAGGCACTCTTTATATTTCTCAGAAAATGTAAATCTCACAAGAAAATCATTGTATTACAGCAACTTGGAGCTCTGGAAGCACTGGAATTCAAACCCCAAAGACACTGTGTGAACTGTATTCTTGGACTCAGAGATGCAGCAAGTACGCCAAGATACAGTTTTATGTTTTCAGTATCCTTACATAAAAACTTCCCCACTCCATAAAGGCTTTCTTCAGGGGGGAAAAAAAAAAAAAAAAAAAAAGAGAATTTCAGAGTGCCATCTCCCAGTTTTATATTACAGAGTCTGCTTTTAGGAAAGAGTGCTTTGCTGTGTCCTTAGAACAAGTTCCCACTTTAACAGCCATTGCATTAAGTGCTAATAGCAACACAGGCGTCATTAATGTACAAACACACCTACTTAAATCAGTACAGTGTACTGCGTGATTGAAGAGGAACACAAAAAGAGAAGACAGTGTCCAGTCTTTCAACAGTTTGCAGATCAGAGTTTGAAAGTAAAAAGCCTTAAGAAGGACAGAAAGGCGAGCAACGCTAAGCAGTAAGAATGATAAAGGCGCAGGAAAGATGGGGGACCTGTGGTAAAAGGCTCCATGGTTGGGGTTCCTGAAGTACAAGTGTACTCTGTGGCTCCAGCTGAAGCAGCAGGACATGTGGACACTTTAGAAGAAGCAGCAGCACTGATATTTCAGTTTTGCATTTCCAGTTCCTACTCTCACAGCTAACTGACCTGCCAGCCCACACACCATCTGTTGCCATTCCTCTTGTGCTACCCTCTTACAAATCAGGTCTCACTTTTCATCTGCTAGAAACAGCACTTTTCAGATAACTGTATATGTTTTATAATTAGACAGCTTCAATGAGCCAAATTCTGGGAAAACATGAAGACAGGGCTGTGTCTGGGGGCTGAGAGGATCTGGAAGTTGTGTCACCTTTACAGTAGGTGTTGTCCTCTCCGTTCATACATTTCACACTTGGTGGTTTGATTGAACTACTGCAGGAGAATGGATCTCTCATAGACAGAAGACAGCAAGAGTTACCACAGTTTAGATTCACTTCAGAATTTGAGTTTTTGCTAAGACGATGTTGACTTGCTTTGTCTTTGATGTCCTTACAGCTCACTAGAGCCACTATGACATTAGTTGCAACAGAAGGGACCTGGCCTGCTTCATTCTCCAGCCCTGCAGTTGTGGAACTGACCCAACCTCCAGTGTAGCATTTGAGCCAGACAGGGTATCAACCCAAGTGGCTGGCATATTTCGAAGATGACACCTCTCTTGATGAGAGAGATCTTTTTGCCATGACCACTGTGCAGTGACTCAGTTTTCCCCTTTGACTTTACGGCCCCCAGTCCCAATCTTCTGACCTGGGAACACAAGTTAGTTCTGCTACATTTGACACTGACCAGCCCCACTAGAGTGATTAGGAAAGGATTCAGACTAAGGCAGAAACTAAGAGGCAACTCTGCTACTCCTTTCATCACTAAAATACAAGCATTTTTATATCTTGTAAGTATTCTTTATCTCTTTCATATACTTTTCTGCTTAGCAGCACCAGACAATTAGGAATTATCAAAAGCACCATTCTGAAAAAAGTTCTGTAGAAATAATTCTCAAATATACCAACAACTCTTTATAATCTCAGCGACTTAATTCATCTGTTAATTTATATATATATATATATGACCATATACAATTTCATAAATTTCAAGTACCTACTCCACTGATTTGATAATTCATATCACCTATACTTCCAATGTCATTAGGGAAAAGGGATGTTACAAATAACTGATTAAATTTCTTTAAGGTCACATTTCCAGAAACCTTACCAGATTTCCAGTGTCATAAAATCTTATTTTCCAGGTACCTCATCAAAATGCTTGTATCACCCAACCTCATTTTCCAGTACAACAAATGAATACCTTCTGCCTTTTTTTCCTTTAAAGAAAAGCCTTTTCTACGGTCAAAAGAAAATTATTTTTACCCTAAAAATATTCTCCTGATAGACCTACGCTTCCCAATTCTTTTCTGCTTAAACAACTAAGATCATCAAAATCCCTGATACTGTCTACAATGCACATCTTCATAATAAATGGTTTCACACTACGCTTTCATGACAGCTCCTCATCACTTTCTCACATAGCAAAAGGTGACAAACTAGCTATAATATATCACATAATTACAGAGATAAGACTGAGAAACTAAAAATACTATGATCTAATTGACTGTCATATAGAATAGGTAGCTTTTTCTTCTGCAAATTTTACACAAACACAAAACACTAAACACTTGGGGCTCTACCAGCTATTCTTACACAGAGCACAAAAACATTTATTTAAGTGCCTAGGTGCTCCTGGACACTCCAAAACCATGTGTTTGTCTGATGGCTACCTCAGTTCCTTTCTCTCCCTGAAAGAGTCTAATTTGCTAGATGTGCCTACAGCATAAAAGTATTTGTGGTGACAAACTGAAAAAATACCATCAGTATCTACAGAGAGAGTCCTGTCATGAAGACATAGTCCTGATCACTAAGGATGTTTATCATTCCCCATGCTGACCCTGGTTTCCAGTCATTCAATGTAATGGTGAGACAATTCAGGAACAGCATTCCCAGACTTTGCCTTTCCAAAAGTTTGCCCAAACCAGTTTTAGTGCCCAAGTGCGAGTAAACTCTTTAGAGGCTCCAAATCCTCATTTCTCAGAAAAACTGTCTGAGCTCCTGACACAAGACTGCATCTTAGACAGATTCCCCTCACTGGCATTTCCCATTAGCTTAGGCACCGCAGCGTGTGACACACTGTCTGCAATGAATCCCAGACATGGTGCTCCTTCTGCAAACTGATTCAGCTCACTACTGTGACAGAAAATAATCTTATCAAAGGGGGAAAAAATAGATTCCTACTAAGATACCTAAACCTGCTTGGAACAAGGTCAAACCAAGTATAGCTGAGGTGAAGGGGTTACTACGGGATGAAAACTAGAGGATGTCAGATCTTCCCATTTGAGCAAAAGCCAGTGTCAGTGTCGACAGCATTGCTCCCAACTTCATGATATCCCCATAGCTCCTGCTTCTCTTATCCCGGCTTCAGGTCCCACCATGTCATTTATAAAGCTATTCAGCAGAAAACTCTTCACACTCTGCTGCCAGCTGAACTGATAACTCGCTCAGTTGTCCTACCTGAAAGAACTACTATCTTATTACAATCTTGGATTCTGATTAATTCCTTCCAAACTGCAATGTGCTGCATGTGATAGACCAGGTCAGATCAAAGACCTCCATAAAAAAGAACCAGGTCTTTGACAGCAGCCAACAGAGGATGCCCAGAAGAAGAAATAAACTAAGAAAAAGACAAATACAGAGTTATCTTTCCAAGACACAACCTCCTATCTTCCAGCAACTGGCAGTGTAGACTTTCCAAATGGGAAGTTGTATTGACATTACTGCAGTGGTGGAGTTTTTGCCAGGATTTTGCCTCAATTGTTTTTAAATCCTTCCAATCTTTGGCTTCCTCAAAATCCTCACAACAATGACTTTCACAGTTTAGCTGTCCATTATATCAGAAAATTACTTCTCTTCATGACTTATAAATCAAATAATTTCATTGTGTTACAAAACACTTGGTATATTATGAGAAACAACGAACAATCTTTCCATCTCACACAATTCAGTCCTATAAATCTTACATGACTCCTTTACCAAAGTTGCCTTCCTATGAAGACCAGACCTAGACTATTTATTCTTAGATCCATTTAATCTGTAACTCTAATCACCCCTGCTGCCCTTTGCTTCATTTTCAACCTTTCTGAGCTGGGGGAGAAGAAGGAACCACATGATACATACCATATTACACATTTATACAATGGTATAACTATGGTTCTTGCTTGTCTTCTGTCCCTATTAGCCTAAATACCATTTGCTTTTTTAACAATGCTGATCAAAAAATTTCTAAGAACTACCCACAGTACCTCCAAAGACATATTTTGAGCATGATAATAGCCAATTTGGCACTTCTGCTGAATATGTATAATAAGGATTTCCTCTTCTCCATGGTAGAAAACGCATTACTTTGCATTTTTCAAACTTGGATATCCCATCTGCAATTTTATCCTGCAGTCATGCAGATTTTTATTCCTTTCATCTTTCTTCAGCCACAGGGCTGGTTTGAGGGGACCCACTCCCAACTTATTTTCCCAGTTCTACACTGCCCTACTCTTACCACTTTCATGAGGCTATTTTTGAGTCAGATCAGCTTCTTGCTCTATCACAACAACTAAAACAGACAGAGGTGGGGATAACAGGGTGTACAAGAATATAATCTTGCATGGCCACCAAAGGTGAAACCGTGGCTTTACTTATCACAAGACTTTCAACCATTTAATAACATCGGCACATGATGTTACCTCAGATTTGATTCCACACTCAGCAGCACCCAGTCTCCAACAGCAAATTCCCTCCATTTTAAACACTAACAACTTACTCTCACCTTTATTTTTCTCTCTTTTAACTAATGATCAGTCCTGAAAAGCATGTTCTTCCTTATCAAAATAATCTTTAAGTTTCTTTAAGGATTTTTGGCAAGGGACTTTATCAAAAGCTTTTTGGAAGTGTAAGATATAGGCAGACCAGACCATATATATCCTCACACTCCTTCAAATCTTTAACAGCTGTACAGGACACAAAAGATCTGAGCTGTCCACAAAAAAAATCCCTACATTTCTCTCTTCTCAGTACGATGTTTCTGCATACATTTCTTTCTTCTGCATTTACTGTACTACCACCCAGTTTCCCAACACAAAGGCACAACTTCATGCTGGAATTTTGCATCTAATCAAAGTCCTGCAAGCAAGTCCAGCTGCTAAAGACACCAGGCCTTCTCTCCTGCTGTCCTCACCTGCGTTTTTCTCACTCCCTGCCGCCCTCTGAGTCAGGGGCAAACTTCGTGTTGTTAACAGATTAAGCAGATCAGGAGACTGACCAATCTTAAAACTAACAATTTAATATTTCCTAGGTTAATATCAACTAGAACCAGCTCCCTACCTGGGTCTGCTAAGAATCATACGACAGGCTGTAGAGACACAGAGGCACCAGTGCAGTGGCAGGACTGAGTGGCCAGAAAAGGCTGAGTTGCTTCTTTTGACTACAGCGCCAGTTGACACTGGAATAATGCATTGGTAAAATGACAACCTTATTACTTAGATATTCCCCAAACAGAACCATTTGTTTTAATTGGCATCACATTTTCCACCTTCCCCTGCCGCTCAAGCTGATTTATACGATAGATTACACACCACTGTTACGAGTTCAGCAATTTCATATCAGAGTTCCTTCAGAAGTCTTTGGGGAATAATATCTGATCCTGGTGATTTGTTACTATTCATTTTATTGATTTATTCTAAACCCTCTTCTACTGACACTCCAATTTGAGATAGCTTAGACTCATGCTGCACAAAGCAATGGTCCTCTGCAAGACCCTCCCCAGGTTCTCTCACACTGATCACTGAGATATATTATTCTCTTTTCTGCAATGCTTATGCTCATGCACTCTGGAAAACTTTTTATCCACTCCTATGGATATGGCAGTAATATGCATTTAGCCCACTCAGTTCACCAAATTTTCCTAAAACTTTGTGGGAAAGTTTATAAAATCCCTCAAAATTATGACCAACAACATTTCATTATAAAGGACTGGTAAGAGGAAGGGTTAGCAGGCATTTATTCTATCTATCCTAAAAGCTGGAAGGTAGGATCATAAAGTGTTGAGCAAATATTTATTCATGTTGACATCAGTCCACATGCATCAGATACACCTATGCTGACTGTGTGGCAGTCAGTCACAGGAGCACATTTTTTAATACCTTTTAATTATCAGTAAATAGTGTAGTGAGCAAAAGACCTAACAACAACCTTCATAGCT
The DNA here is from genome assembly GCA_035583135.1 of Lophotriccus pileatus. Classification (NCBI taxonomy): domain Eukaryota; kingdom Metazoa; phylum Chordata; class Aves; order Passeriformes; family Tyrannidae; genus Lophotriccus; species Lophotriccus pileatus. The sequence goes on from JAWWES010000081.1 coordinate 31,135,245, forward strand.
AAGAAACAAAAGATATCAAAAAACAACTAGATTTTTTTTCTTGGATCATTAAATAAAATACAGCCACCTGGAAAAGGCAGAGCTATATCTATTTTTTTTGCAACATCATTTAGCAGCTGACTACAATCAGTTTATGCGAGATAGTACCATTCTCATACAAGGTTACATACAGTTCCACATAGGTGTCACTGTCCAACATCAAAGCAGTGTCATTGATGGAAGTGTAGAAACAGAATGTACTAAACAAAAGTAACCCTTACACTAGTAACCCTAGCACTTCTAGGACAAATGGACACGGTCTGAAGGCCCCCCTCCAGATGCTACATTATGATCCTAAAACCTAGGATCATAAGCTGTACCACTGCTTCTGTGTGACAGAGTTCCCAGTAATCCAGGGATCACGCACAGTCCCAGAGAAGATGACACAGCATGGCACAAAGGTCATTACTCTCTTCCTATTCCAAAAATATCCAGACCATACTTCTGCATCCCTTCTAGCTACATCATGAGAATTTGTTCTTTTTCTGTATCCTTAATCCTTCTCTAGGTCTTGTATCATTTGCCATCCTAACTTCTGCAACAGCCTAACAAAAATATCATGCCTCCCCCTTGCCACAGTCCCTTTCACTCAGTCCACTACAAAGACACATCAGTTAAGACTGACACTGTCACGTGTCATACCGTTCCTCATTTCTGTTCCCTAGATCTCTATTTCCCACTGCTTCTTGCTCTCAAAGACCTTCACAAATCAATCTTTTCTTCTCTCTACTCATTCTCTAAAATGAATCCCACAGCAGGGAGGTAAAAGACAGGTGGTGTAAGCAGATGCAATGAGGGAGATTATGTTCTACTTCAGCAATGTTCTGTTTAAGCTGCTTGAGAGAGGTGGCCCAGCGAATGGAAGGGAATTGTCTGAGGGATCCAGACAGTCCTGGAGAAGTAGCAGTGAATGTGATCATCACTATGTCATTCCAGAGGTTGCCAAATGTTGAATGCAACCACCACATGCCAAGACAGTATGTTTGAATAGAGACCAGTCAGAATATACTCCGAAGACTACATCAGAACAATATCCAGAGAAGGAAATGCTGCTAACGTCCAAGAAATAAAAGATTTTGCAGAAAATCTGAAAGAAATGTTGTAGTCAATGGGAAGGGATTAGAGATCCTAAGACACTAAGATTTGGCCTCTTGGAGATTACTTGTTCAAATCCCCATCCTTGATGAGGATTAGCCCAGGAGGTACGCCTTGCATTTTCTGCCTCGATATTGACATAGTTGAAGTGTCTCACTTCAGTTCTCAAAACTTCAAAAATACACACTCAGCAGACATTCCCCACTGATTCCAACAACCTTAGAGATGACTCCGAAAAGTTACTCATTACAGGAATTTCAGATTTCCATCCATCTCACGGTAGGAAAGAAGAACAGTGTTCAGCACATTACTGATTATATATAACTTGGTGAGATGAAAACTTCCTTCCTTTGAGATGGAAGCTAGCAAGCCTTTGTAAGTGGCAAGCCCAAATTTAGGGTGATGTCTCAAGAACTTGCACATACTCCCGGACACAGTCATCACAAAAAACCCCTCAGTTATTAAACACTTATTGGGTACATTAAGCCTAAAGAGTCTTGCAAACCTCAGGCTTTCAAGACATCCTGCCTACAGAAGTCAGCTGAGCAATAGACTAGTCTAGCTGTGCAGATTGGAGTGTCTTCTTCAAGTGTCCTCAGCTGCGATGACAGTGCTTTGTCATATCACAGACAATGGGACAAATCTTCAGGTTGGGTCCCTACCTGTTTACTACAGCAGAGTTTATTAAGCTGAGTGCTTAAGGTATCTTGCTACAGGTTTAACAGCAGTTGTAGGAAGTCTTAAGGCCTGGGCTGGTACCTACTTAAATTTATTCCAGACCAGCCCCAAAACTTCCTTTACTCTTCCAAGTACCAGTGCTACCTGCTGACTTGGGCTAGAAGAGCAAGGATAGCTGGAAGCAATCAATCCATGGTGCATCATTCAGCCATTCAGTCAGTGTTTATAAGAAGCGGTGCTCCATGACCATGCTAGCCCCAGGATAGACGAGTTTTTTTGTTAATGACCGTAGAGGGCTGCAGTTATGATTTGGTGTACAAAAGGTGGGAATGAAAACATGCAGAGCATCCCTCCTTGGGAAACAGTGCCAAGGGTCAAACAGAACAACAGCCCCTTGTGCGTCAGCACATGTAAGAACAGCCCTTTCTCATGTTCTTTACAGACACAAATAAACAAACTGCAGTGGGGGCTGCAGGGAAAGCAAGAGGCCACGGAAGTCATACTGCAACTGGCAAACAGCACCAGCAGCAGCTGGGTACAACATCATCCTTTTCTGTTCCACAAAGCTACGTCTGCTAAAATACAAGCCTGTGGGACTCTGCAACTAGATATGAGAAGGGCCAGATTGGAACTAGGAAAAAAATACAAAAACCAGTAAATCCAAGCACACAAATGGCAGAAGGATGCCTTCAGGTACACACACAAAGATGTACACATGTACAGTGGACATCCCATATTTCCTCATGCCAAATGTCACTGAGTCTGCAAAAGAAACTGATAAAAACCATTACAGGAGCATCCTCCTCATAAACCACTGAGAAACATAACTGCCAAAGTCTTTTATTTTGATGAAGTTTTATATTACTAGATTAATGAAATCAGGATAAAATGGCATGAGAAGCTACCCTTGAGGGGGTGAAGGGCCGCTGGGCAAGGTTTAGCACACATCTCTGTGATGGCAAAAAAATGAAGGCACAGCTACCTTTTTCTGTCCCTGGGATCCAGTTAACCCTGGCTACAGGGCAGAGCCTTATTGTTTCTTTCTAAAAGGAGTTAGGATAAGGCAGAAGAGGTGAGTGGAAGCTAATCAACCTTTAAATACTTTACCATCTGCTGACAACCAGGCAAATAGTGGTTTAGCATTTGTTCTGAGAACAGTTTACCAGCCCCTCTAACTAACAATAAGACCAGCCTTACGAACAGCCTTTCGGTGATGGGAGGGAAAGAGACCAAAGAGAAAAAAAGAATAGACAGCATAAGGGAGGATGTATACAGCATGTAATGCTTTAAGTGAGGAGTGCTTTGCATGTACAAACACTAAAATATAATGCATATCACTGGTGAAATTCTGTTTTCCAGCAAGACTGTGAGCCTATAAAGTAAGATGAAACAGACTATAAAGACTGGCAGCTGATGTCCCCCAATCTGTGTATGACAAACATTAACTGGTAAACTAATTTTGGATTCAATATTTGACCTTAAAAGGCCAATGAAAGATCCTCACTACACTGCCCATGAGCTGGTTCAAGTAAATTATATCCAGAACTAGTCTGAGTGCATCTGTGAAAGGAAAACACAGCCTCTCTCAGCACTAAATATTAATGTCTAGGCAGACAAAAGCGGCACTAGGAACACCGTAATAATATCACTGGCACACACTCTATACGTTTCTTCAGGGCACTGACACATCAGCACTAGGAATACGCCTATTGTCCCACATTAAACTAATGACTTGTTCTGAGATGTTCCTCTGGGAATCGCAGATGTTATTTATAATTTCAGACACTTAAAAGGATTAAAGTGTGTTTATTCTCAGTAATCTCATTTGTAGAGAAAGATATATACAGGCAGCAGGAGTATGCATTTTAACTCTATTGGGGACGACCAAATGCACAGTTCCACAGACAGCCATCTGCCCTCCTCTTCGGTATTTGGGACCTCCAAAAGTCTCACCAGCCTGGCTGCTTTCATTAAAACTATCTATGAATTGCAGGTTACAGGCACTTCCGATAAACTCCATGAGCTCTTGGTGACAGCAGGCTGTGCATATCGCCAAGAAATCCTGCTGAAAATTAAACTGCATGTCAAGTAGCCCAATCCATATAATAATTGCTCGAGGCTGGAATAAACTACACTCTCTGATTGAAGACACGCAAGTGTCGGGCTGTGCCCTGGACTATAAGCCGTTTTTATGAAACAGTTGTGTCAAAGTACCGGGGTGGTGTCAATACGAGTTGCTTGTCAGGAGGTGAGGTGCACTGCAAGTATCCTGATCAATAGCTGCAGGCTACGAGGGATGGCAGCCCTGCCTGCGGAGACACGGGTGCTGTGCAAAGCCCGTCGCAGCCTGCGCTACCCAGGCGGCAGCCAAAGGCGAACGTAGACCGGCCCGAGTTGCTGCTATGCCCGCGTCTGCCGAGCGGCTCCGGTACCGCCGGTGCTCCTGCCCCGGGGCCGGCGCCTCGCTCCGCCACCTCCTGGCTGCCGCACCGCGCTCACGGGTTCCTCGCATCTCCCCGGGCTGCACGTCAGGCTGGCAGCGGCTTGCGGCCGGCGGTGCCCGGCAGCGACCCTCGGCCCGCCCCGCTCTGCCGGCACCGGCACCGGCACCTCTCCCCCCTTCCCGGCCGCCCTCCGCGTCCCCGCCAGGCTCGCTCCTTACCCGTCTCTTTGTCCTGGGCGGCTTCCAAGTGCAGGTCGCTGAGGAGATGCTCCAAAATCTTCTCCGGCGTCCCCGACACCACCACGTATCTGTCAGAAAGCAGAGAGTCCCCGGAGTCATCCTCGGTAGAGGACTGCGAGCGGCTGCTCCACTCGTCCTCCTCGTCCTCCTCGTCGATGTACTTGAAGTAAGGCACGTCGAAGGTGGGCAGCGGCCGCTCCCCGCCGCGACCCCCCAGCGCCTCGGGCACCCGCACCCTGCCGCTGCCCATGGCGCCCCGCTCCCGCCGCTCCCGCCGCCCCGTGCCCTAGGCGCGCCCCCCGGGGGCCATCGCCCTGCCGGGGGCCGCGGGCTGCCGCCCCGCCCGCC
>JAWWES010000081.1:31140187-31156651 GCA_035583135.1 Lophotriccus pileatus
GGGCTGCCGCCCCGCCCGCCGCCGCCGCCGAGCCCGGCCCGGCCGGCCCAGCCCCGCACGCCCGGAGCCGCGGAAGCCTTACCTCCCGCGCCGCTCGGGGGCCGGGCTGCGTGACCACACCTTCCGCAGCACCAGCGCCGCGCCGGCCGCCTCCCGCGCCCGCTCGCCGCCGCCTCCATCGTCCGCCTTCCGTGCGCAGGGGGGAGAGCGACAGAGAGAGCGCGGTCAGTGCCCGCCGCGGTCGGGGCTGGGGCTGCGGCTGCTGTCCCGCCGCGGGCTCCACCCGGGGGGATCCGCTGCCGGAGGCATAAACTGGGGAGGGGGCTCTTTGCACCGCGGGGCAGAGAGGAGGTAACGGGCTCCCCATTGTGAGCGGCACTGGGCTCCCTGTGTTGGATTTTAATTCACGGAAGCCAGTGGGGATGGGAGAGGGGCTTTGACTATGCGGGTTTCCGTGTCCCCAGGGTGGTGTCTTTTTTAATTCCCTGCCGGTCACATAAAGCAGAAGACAGGTAACAATAGTCTGAAAGTGGCAAGTGCTCCGAGCACGGCAGTAATACAGAGGCAGAATACACCTCTTGTATGTACTTCAATAAAGGCAATAAAACCAGCGGAACAGGCATGCAATGTGTTCCTCTGAGCATCTCCTAAAATACTCCGTGTACATATCTCCCTTCTTTTCAACAACTTTTTAACTTGGGAAACACACATCCCCACATAAAGGTCAGCCCAGTGACCGTCCCGTCTTGGCTAAGCTGCGGTTGGGCACTGACTTTCTCCTTCCGTGCTCCCTCAAACAGAATGGAGCTGAACCATCATCCATTTGTGCACACGCAGCCCGCATCCCCAGTGCAGCCAAAGCCAGCTGACTGAGCAGTGCAGGAGATGAGAGGTTGCTGCTGACTGAGCAGGGCGCATTGAAACACGGCGGCTGCCAAATAGCTGCCCCCCTGCTAGATCCTCCTGGCAGATTTAGTCACCGGAGGGTGAGCGAAACAAAAGAGGCAGCTGTTGCAGTGCGAGTAAATCCAGGTGCTGTTCCTCTAATTCTGACCTGGTTTAGTTATATCGTTCAGTATGTCAAACACACCTATGAAGGCAATACATGTACTACTCAAAGGAGAGAAAACAGCATTTGTGCATCAAGAGTACAGTATCCAGCAGTGAGAGAGAAAGACTTCAAGTGGGCTAAAAATTGATGAGGAACAGATCTATCTTGGCAAAACAAGGGAGAGAAATCACTTTATGACTCTTCTTTCTATTATTTCCTTTCTTATTCTAAGACCCAGTGAATCTGATGCTAGTCTGGTTGTCACTGTGGCAGACATGCCTGAAGACGCACTTCCTGCCCTGAAAAAGTTTTCTTTATCAGTAAACAACATGTAGAATTGATCTACTAAATTTCTGCAAGGTCAGACATACAGGTACTGAGCCAATTAATGTCAGATATTCATTGTAACACTCCCAGGAGACATTACTGAGCAGCTGCTACAGGAATACTGATACATAATTGTAACCTTCCATTCCACTGGCCGTGGTTTATTGTTGCCTACATATTTGAAAAACTGCGATGAAAGAAGCAGCAAAAGAGAAGGAGAGGAAGAACAAGAAACAGGCACAGCACCAAAGAAATTCAGTAACAGGGAGGTTTATTCAAACAAATAAATCGCTCCATTTCTCGGTCTTTTCTCTGGCATCCTCTAAAATAGCCCTGATTCTCATTTCCCTGTGCTCACTGACATTCCAAACTGCAGCACATATGGAGCATATATGCATGGTGCTGTATTTGTACAAACCATCTATTCCCACATAGATGGGAATAGATTTTAAGCACACCCATATACATTACATACATGAGCAGCTGGCAGCAAGTCAACAAGGGAGCACTGGGAGGGTGAAAGCTCTCACACTGAAAGGACATTAACAATGGTTGTTCTGGATGACGGTGTTTCCCCTTCAGCATTTCACTAAGCAGAAACATTTTCAAAAAACCTTTTGGATACTTGTTTGTGAATTAACAGCATAAAGTGCCCCAATGGTGAGATTTTCATAAGGCTTTTCCTCTTGTCCTTGCCTATTTTAGCAATTTCAAAGAAGAGAAAAACCAACCTATTTTATTAGGAAAGGCAAAAATTGTGCAAAACTAAGGCCAGTTGGTTTCAATTTGGATTTTCATTATCTATAATAAATATTTGCCAAAAAAAAAAAAAAAAAAAAAAAAAAAAAAAAAAAAGCAGAGGGATAGAGAATTTCCTAATTTTGCTATCTTATATTAAAAATAATTTCAATTTAAGGGAATAATTATTATTTCATTAAACTCCCACTTCTGCATGACTTATTTTTGTGTTCAGTCGTGTCCTTTAATCTTACCATAAACCACAACAACTAACCCAAACAAAGCAAAACACAAAGACATGTCCTATGTATTTTCACAAGTTCCGATTTCACTACAGATATTATTACTCTAAAACGACATCAAGGCACGCTTCATTTATCAGAATCTGGAATGGTCCGTGAAATAATTAATTCTTGCTGTAAGAAAACCAGGCTGCTCTCAGCATGCTCCATCTAAATACAGTGGCAGATGAGAAGGAGGATGCAAGGGGCCCCCAAGTGATAAGCAGTGTGTACTGAAGAGCAAGGCAGCATCCTAGCTAAGTCCCTAAAAGTCAGCACACTGACTCAAGAGACACTCTCATCACATTTTCAGTTAATAATGAAGCCTCACAGCACTCTTTCAGACCTTTACACCTGCAACCTGTGCTGGCCATGCGGGGTTACAGCGGTTCAGCATCACCATCTCTCTCATTTTAAGGGTGGGCAGATGAACTGAGGCAGAGAGGCTACCACTAGTCATGCTCCAGCTCAACAGCAGAATCACAGTTCACTCAGGTGATGCTAGAGCACCACCTCAGCTTTGAGCCCCCCACACTGCCTATCTGATGTTTATTTCACTCCAGTGCAGAGGGTAGGAAATGACTCCCAGCAGCCTGGATCAGAATACATTTGGACTTGGGCTTTCACAGAGGTACTACAGGAAGGGGTAGAACACCAAAGATGCCACAGAGGTGAATTGCTGCCTCACTTTACCTGTGGCCTTGTGCAGACTCTCCCTATCTCAGCTGTCGCTTCAAAAGCATCATTCACAGCCTGCTTGGATGTTGTAATCAATCCCTGGTGCACATTACCCATCACTAGGAAATTTAGCTAGCTCTGCATCTGTCAACCATTATATTTCACATTTATTACAGCTTTTAATTAATCATCTGTTGATAGCTAAACACAGCACTATCAACCTCTACGTCAGTTCCCAGCAGGAGTTTCAAGTAAACAGCAAGGCCCTCTAGACTCTGTGGATCTTCCAACCAATATTATGGCCAATTTTCCACTCCTCTCATCCATCTTCCTAATACTGAGGTAAGCCATTTATCTCCTGGGTAATATATTTTAACAGAAGACAAGTGCTACCTTTATTTTCAGCATGAAAGGAACCCTGGGGTGGTATAAATATTTATATGCTTATAGGAATGAAACAGCTGGAAGTCCTTGCTTAGCGGGCCTCAACTTGTGGGAGTTATGCTTTGCATGAGCAGGAATATGACCCTCTGAATTACCACAGGGGCGGAAGAAAGCAGAGGTACATATGGCAGTGTTGAAAACAGCCACAGCATGCCGGCTTCCCTTATGGAAGACATTAGCTTTCCGGGTTATTAGCAATTGGCAGAGAAGAATCCAATCTCTGGCCAAAGCAACCAGTAACTTTGGTATCAATCAGGGATATTTTGTGTTCCTTGAATTCTTGAGTTTGGCCTTTTAAGTAATTAAGAGGAATGGCATCCGGAATGCACTACCTCCCCTCTTCCTATGAGAAACCTCCACTGCTCAAAATAGCATTGGAAAATGCTGCATTTTCCAACAGCTTTCCAACAGAAAAAAAACCAGTATGCTCTGCAACAGACAGCATATTCATAAGCCTGCTTCACTGAAAAGAAAACACATTTTCAAATAATTTCTCCACAGGACAGGACACCTGTGCAAGGATTTATTTCCTTATCTGTCTTACCCATTACTGAAGTACCTAAGGTTGGAACACCCCTAAGCAGCAATGCACAACTATGCATTTCCCAATGACAGAACTTTCATCCAATTTCTCTTCACCTGCTTTTTTTAAAAAAGGGACCAGACACAGAGCTACTCCAGCAAACCCCACATTCAGAGAGACTCCCATATTGCTGGTTTCAATGTGTAAAGAAGTAATACAACCACTAAGAGATAACCTATAAGTCACCTATAAACTTAATGGAGCATGGAAAATCCAGTCTGCAGACAGACTTTCCTGCTGCCAACTAACCAAGCAAAGCAAAGGCAAAGAGAATCTTCTTTGGACGACATGTAACAAAGCCAACTTCACACAGGCTAACTGCTTCAAAATCACAGCAAATAACAAAGAAATTGCCTCGTCTAGGAGCTATGGAGGGCAGGAACATTTTGTTTTCACAGCATAATTTGGTAAAACTGACTCAACACAATCAGATAAGACTGATCACTTCTGCCTCTATGTCTTTTCATGCTGGTGCCAGGTCGTGCCCTTGAGAGGTATGGGAAAAGGATTCCAAGTTTGTGTTTGTGTTCTGAAGAAGACACTGCTCCCTTCAGTGAATCCATGGAGCTTCCCTGTGCACACAGGAATATTTCCATGTAAGTGGTGTAAAATACATAAGCAGAGTCAGGAAGAGGGCTCAAAAACACAAGTGTAGAGAAGCTTCCACTGCTGTGCAGGGAAAGTGCTCAAATAGGTGACAAAGCTGGACAAAAGCCACAAAATAACCAGATCCTCATTTCCAAAGACTGATTGTTTTGCTGGGCAGGTGTCTTTTTGCTTGGATGTTATAATCAATCTCTGGTGCATATTACCCATGCAAAAGGAGAATTACAAGAACATGAATAAGACAGAAAGGTCAAGCCCAAAAACTGGAAAAAATTGGCTGGTATTCTTTATGCAGTTTCTTTGGAAAAAAACACTTTTGGGATTTTTGATTGTTTGATTGTTTGTTTTTTGGGGGGTTTTGTTTGTTTGTTCATTTGGGGCTTTTTGTTTGTTTGGAGGTTTTGTGTTATTTTGTTTTGATTTGTTTTACTATGTCTTGCTGCTCTGCTTAAACACCTCTGCCTTGTTCAGCCTTTGTTAAGACTTCACTCTTAGACTGTGTCCAAGCTAAGACAAAAGGTACTTGTGCGTTGGGACCCTGCTGTACTCATTGCAAGGGCTGGAAGCACCAGCCTCTGAAGTGTGACACTGAGGTCCCCAAACCTGGCCCATGAGAACCAGACTGGGCACACCAAAAGTGATAGCTACACCTCCATCTGGGTTCATTACATCCTACAGGCAGATCTGGTTGTAACAGTCAAGAGCTATAGATGTAATGAAAACCTTTTGCAGCTCAGGCTGAAGCATGCTCAGAGCCTACAGAGCCTTCAAATATTAACCTGCAAAGCTCTAGAAACACTTTACAGACTTGCACAAACTGCATTTTTTGACCTCTAACTTGGGTCAGATTTGAGCAAATATTTATGAAGATGGCAAAAAACCAAAGAGTCTTCCCCAAAGGGATTTCAGATCCTACTTCAGAAGTATAAGGGCATAAGAGCTTTTCAGAGAACTGCTGCCAGATTTTTTTTTTTAACATAGCAAAACATATTTACCCCTAACTTCACTCTTAGATGCATTCTGAACCATGTTGGCTGCATTTTTCATTAAAAAATTAAATAGGCTGAAGCAGACACCTTTCAGAATGAACAGATAAGATGCAACAACTCTTAGAAGCAATGGAAAATGAAGTCTTACAATGTAAGACGTTTGCCAGTGCTAGCAATAGAAAATGAGATGAGTCCTGGCTATAAAATACAAACATATTTCTATTGCAAGCATGATAGAAAGTAAAAAAAAACCAACAAAATGCAACATTCTATTAACAGCTCTTTCTATAAGATACTCTTTCAGACTGCATCCATAAGACTAAAGACCTGCTTTTTCCCTGGAATCTGTTATTGTGGGAATTGCAAAATTAGATTTAAAGTCACCAAAGTACAAACAGATATACAAAAATTACTCTGTTCTTTGCAGGCTTTTCCTCTTCATTTGACAAGAAAATGGAAATGAACAGATCACAATTAATGTGGAGATGGACGACAATATCTCTGATCTCTGTGAATAACCCATCTCAGAATATGTTACTGTATTTCACAGTGTTTCAAGAGAAATCAAAATCTGCATTAAGATGTTTGATTTTCTTTCAATTACAAGAGGACAAAAGCATTTCATAGTCACCAGCACAGCTTAATCCAAGTATATAAGGAGGAGACTGGTATTTTTTTTCTGCAGTGGTTACCCTCTCTTTATTTCAGAAAGATGAAAATAAAAAAATAGTTACTACTCTACCTCTGTTTAAAATATCACAACACAAAATGTTTTCAGTGGGCTACCTGTTTTGTAGTTGCATGATCATCACTTTTTCCAAATTTCAAAGGAGAAATTACCTTACAGAACTGCAGGACCATCAACAGCAGTTTTTCTTAAGAATTAAAAAAAAAAAAAATCTTACAGAAGAATGTGTTATTTTATTCCACTATAAAATACAGCTCATAAGACAGACATATTACATTTTATTATTTTTTCTCATGTCAACTTTTGTCCAGTTTGTTTTTGTACTCTAATATTTTTGTTTTTCTCTGCAGTTCTTAAATCTACTTTCGTAAATATGGGCTAATTCACAGTATACTGGTAGAAACAAAAATCAACTAATGCCTCACACAGTGAGCTCCCAGTAACTTCTGACCAGGCTGTAAAACCATAAAACACTCTAAGTCTTTTGACCACCACCTCCTTCAGCAAAAGGCACCCAGGGATTGTACTGAAACTTCCTGGTGGTCTCACACTGAGCTATCTCTCTCAGAGATGCACAACAAAAAGCCAACATTCGGCTCAACACAACCTTCCCTGCATTTATCAACTTCGCAAATGGTGGTAAAATGTGCATGAGCCACAACATGGAAAAAAAAGCCTTTGTTGCTGAAGCCAATTTTGAATATTGCATCTGATAATGCACAGAACAAGCCCTTTTAAAAAAACTGTTGGTGCTGTCATCCGCATACTGAGTACCCGCAGCAAAGGCAACGATAATAACAAGTTATCCTTGTAGAGGGGTCAAAAGGACAGTGCTGGTAAGACAGAGATGACAGACAACAGGCATCAGGGAAAAGATTAATATCCCTACACAGTCATACATCAAGGAACTCAATTTTTGCCTGTAATCCCAAAACTGCTGAGAGTAGGATTATTTCTGCTTTCCCTATTACTAAGAAGAAAGAAACCGCTCATGGGAATAGGGCACTGCTAAATGCGAGTCCTTATGTGAACAGAAAGGCTGCAGTTAGGTCCTAGGGCAAAACAAAAAGAGCTCAGTTGCGTAATGTTCCCAAGCAGGGGTCCCACCACAGGCGAGGTTAGGGGTTCATTGTGCAGGCACTTAAAAACATGAAAAAAGTTTGTGTAGTTACAGAAAGACAAAGGAAGTGAGAGAAGAGGACCATCATGCAGCTTTTCACAGAATCATAGAATCGTTTATGTTGGAAAAGACCCCTGAGTCCAACCACCAGAAAGGTTACAGTTAAAAAGGAAAAAAACCTTTAATGTTCTTTGGAAAACAACAGAAGCATAAAATCCTCAACTGAAATGGGAATCCTGGTTTACCCTTCCTTTGGCACACTTGGATGGTGCCATGCTGCAGTACAGCTGAAGACACAGTGCTGGCCATGTCATAGCAGGTTAGCTGCAAGAATGCCCTAAATGGAGAACAAATTGACCATACCCCTGATTGGCTCCCAATTTCCTCCAAATGTATTTAGGGTGAGAACACTTTAAGGATAGGGCTTTAATGAAAGGAAGTAATACCTCTAACACAGGGAAAAGGGCACACTTTCTAAAGCAATATAAAAAAACCCATTACTGGTATCATAACCACTGAAGTAATGTTATCATAACCCTAACACTCCACAATTCTGTCGGATATGAAAAATGTCTTCTTAAAACAATTGAAGGCTATGCATTTTGGTTTTCCCCTTCTTAGAGCACACACTCTTCATAGCTATTAGTGGGTAAGTCTGACAGCCTGACAGAGAGCTACCACCTTGTCAAGGACAACTGAGGAGGCCTTCTCTCTGTAACAGTACAAAAGCAGAGCGGGGAAAAAAAGGGGGAGGGAGTGGAGAGAGAGAGAGAGAGAAAGAGAGAGAGAGAAAGATGTGAGGATCGTATTAATATTGTTATCATTCTCTCACAGCTGGCAGGAAAGCACTTACTTGAAAAATACCAGTATATGGAAGAATTGCAGACTCAGAGCATCTGTATTTGTAGAAAAACCAGCACCACACCAGGGCAAATTAACATGACTGTAGAACAAAAGGGGCAGATGCCAACCATCCCTTCCAGTGGCCTTGCAATTAATGTGGTGGGATGTGGAGCTGATTGGAAATTTTCCAATGTAACTTTTTTTTTTTTTTAATTACTGAAAAAATATGGATTCACTACAACATTCACTGAAATGATGCCAAAACATGTCAGTTTGAACAGAAAGCAGCCTGCTGGGCTCCCCCCACTGCCTGCACCTACTGCCCACCCTGGGCTGGTAGGGCTTCTGCATCCCCTGCCACCCAGGAGCTCAACAGGCCTGGACGTCCAGGTCCCAGGGTAAGTGTCAGGGAAATTCAATCTGTATTTCTGCCCTAAGAGAGTTTTGCAATTGTATTATTTTCACTAGAATCAGAATTGCAACTGTTCTCCTCCCAAGAATGTAAAGTTTCCTACAGGACAAAAATGCAACCCCAGATGTGCGTATCTCCTTTGCTAATAGCATTGCATTGCATAGCATAGCATAGCATACAACAGAATAGAATAGAATAGAATAGAATAGAATAGAATAGAATAGAATAGAATAGAATAGAATAGAATAGAATAAGAGTATGTAGATGAAACAATAGCTCAACGCTCCAGTCACCTGAGGGATACACTGGAAAACACTGAAACAGTGTCTTCCAGGATGTCGGTGGCAGTAGGTCAAGCTTTAACTGCAGTGAAAAGCAAGAGAGAGATGATACAAAAATTGCAGGACTTATGTTTTTCCAGGAAGCGGGGAAGAGTGCTAAGGATTCAAGAAGGACTGCAGACTTAACTCAGATACCCCGTGACTGATAACACATACTACTATTACCATATGGGTCAGGGAAAGAAAAATGGAAGATGATTGAGTAAATATACAGAAGTTATACTTGAGAATAATCTTAACATCAAAAGGGTGAAATTCTAGAAATTACTGGAATATGAGGGGAAATAGATAACCACTTGATTAACATCTAACAGGGCTGGAACTTGATTTCTCTGGCAGCCCCCATACAGCTTTCACTCAAGAATGAAAACTACAGAATACAGCTCACTAACATTAGTGGATTTAATTTATTAATGTAGATTAATATTCACCTTGGTAAGGACACATGTACAAGGGCCTTACAACCTTTATAATGGAAGCAGCGATAAATAAGTTCTCCTGAAGGAATTGAGGACAGATGGCAGTAAATATATGACACTGTCAGCCTTATATTGCTCTAATTACCAGTTCTGGACACATAAAACTTCTAAGTTAAACAGACAAGATTGCTGATTCCTTTCTTTACCTTTCACTGCAATTTATACTCGGAGTATAGCAAAATATTATTTAAAAAAACTGACTTATCCACTTACTGTCTATCAGAGAAACCTTTGTCTCTTAATTTATGTCCATAGGACCTCTCAATGCTGCCAATCCCTCCACTCTAATAAAAATAAAATTAAAATACGTACACTATTCACATTATAAGCTACAATTACAAACTAGGAAGATTAAAACTTGCCTATTAAACTGAGGTGCTGCTCATTACATTTATCACTGTAAGGCATGTATCTTTTTGTGGAAGCATTAGGCTCACAGAAAGATGCAGCTAATTTTTCATGAAAAAGTACTCAGCAAAGGTCAGGATCTAGTTCTGGCCTCACAAAAGGCTTAAGATAAACTCTTAAGACTGAGAATACTAATTATAAAGCTCAAGCTCATTCTCAAGAACTCCAGAATCAAACTCTCTCAAATACACCACCATTTAACATGGTCTTCAAACAGCAAGTACAAAAAACCACTAAATAAAGGAGTAAAAAAATTTCCAAAGCTAATATTTAAAATCAAAACAATTTATTTAACTTATAGACCAACAGCAGTTGTCACAAAGTAGAATTTATATCCTGTGGCTGGTGGTTGTTTTCAACTAAGTTAGATATAATGCAGTGATTTCTTTCGAGAAGAGCATGAATCACTATGGCTACAATTTTCTTTGGTTTGGATGACAGTTCTAATTCGCTCCAAAATAGTCTGAAATCACCAGTCTTTCTGCTAATGCTTTCTAATGGTTCTTTTCTTGCTAATTAATTCATGAATCTAAATCATTCACAGATAGATAAGCCACTAATCACTCGCAGTCTTGATAAGAGATCCTAGGTAGATAGCAATGCATAGAACATGTAATAAAGCTGACAAAAAGGAAAGGAAAAAGGAGTTAGAAGGAAAAATAAAACTTACTTCTTCCACCTAATAGCAAAAGAGTTGATTCTGCATTTATCATGCAGGACAAAATACTCACTGATACAAAAAAATAATCAACTACAGAAATGAGAAAAATCAGCTGCTTCTATATGGATGCTTTTTTCTAACATTACATGCACAGGAGAAAATGAAGGAGTTTTTGTTATAGCACACAAGAAATAAAGAAATTTTATTGCAAGATTACAGTAAGGAAAAAGAAGAAAAGTGCTTTGTTGCATGCCTACATAAAGAATAATACCATAAAATGATACAATTAATTAAAACTTCATATATTGAAGAAGAGTGTCACAAAAAATATCAATTACAAAAACATATACAATGACACCATATTATGAAGTACAATTTTATATTCTTCCCATTTTATAATTTTAAATAATCACGTACTACTTTACTTTTATTTTGCTCCAGATGGAATCATGTACCTACTTCTTAACTGCCTACATGCTCTAAAAATTCAGTATGAATGTTGGGAGTCTCCTCTCTGCTTTCTTTAGATAATACAATCATGGCCAACTTCAAAAGGGAGATAAGTTAGTTATACCAAGGACAATCTCAACATTTATTCAAGTTATGGAATGAAAAATACATCGTTACCATGGCAACTGTTAAATCACATGGTATCTGCAGTGAGATGCAGGGCATCTTGAGTAAACACTCATCTGTGTGCTTGTGTGGTCTCCTCCACAAGGAATGGCTCCTTTGGGGAGGAACATGCGCAGAAGTGTGGCATAGTCCAGATTTCACTGTCTCTTCTGCAAAAAACTTAATGGAAGTAATCCAAAATGTTATTTTTGCTCAGGGTGATTTAACCAGATCTATCATTAGAATAGGAAGAAATATTGGGGGAAAAAAAGATCAAATGTTGAATGTTTTGCTAGGATTTGCCTCAATCAGTACCATGAAACCTTGCAAATGACAGTGTGTCTCTCAAACTCACTTTGTACCCCTGCATTAGAAAACCATTCACAACAGCACTACGAAAAAAAGCCTTCCTGACAGTGTGAAGGCTGTCAGACATGCAGCAGCACATCTCTCTGGGGCTGTGGGAGCTGTTACTGCCTCCAGCCATCTGCTCCACCCTTCTGAGGGATGTTGCCGCCTCCAAAACAAGGACAGCTGATCTACCCTTGAATCAACCCTGAACCAGGCTGCTGCATGTCTTGCTGGGCTCTGATACTATCATCTAACACACCACTCTCCCTGAGAGGGCCTCCCTTCCTCCCCAGGAGAGGGGACAGCTCTCTCCAGAACAAACCATATTGCTCTACTGCCAGCCCATCCACCAGTCACTGGGCTTTTACTGTACTTCCCTGCTGCCCTTTCCTAGCTCTTTTTCAGCCCACTATCATGACCACATAAGGCTCATTCCCTATTCTTTTAATTCACCATGAGGAGCAGCACAGATAGCAGGTTCCCAAATAATCTCTCTTGGGTCACTCCGTTTTTCCTCCCTCAAAGTATCTCCTCCTTCTTGACCTCCTGAGCAACCTGGTGTTACCTAGAGAGAGTGAGAGCCATGGTGTGATGCCACTTGCCAGCTTCTGATATACCCGTGTATGCACAGGGGCTTCTTCAGCCAACAAAGGCTCCACTGGGGGATACAGTTGTCCACTGACACATATCTTCTGATCCCATTCTCTTCCTCTCATCACATCCCATTACTTTCAGATTGCACAGTACAGATTAGTCAGACACTGCCAACACCTATTATGCCACCCAAGATGTTTGGAAACTCTCATGTATCTCTGATCTCGGCCTCCCTTCTCCCATTTCTGACTTTGATTCCTTCCTGACCTTCATGGCTTTAAACAATTTATATAGGTTTCTACAGGTTTGTACTCTTTTTCATGTATAACCTTGAGATCTCATCTAACCAACTTCTTCCTCCTTACTCAGGAACTTATTTTTATGTCATGCATCTCATAAATTCACCCTATCTCATAAGTCCTTCCAAAAATGACTTCTTAAACCTGTTTACTTTGCCATTGCTGGGCTCTTCCTTTCCACATGGTTGGCCATTTGCTATTTGACCTGAACCTTGACAGGTAAGAAGATGCCATGGGTGAAGAAGAGAGACGCTCTGGAATTCACCAGATGTCACAGAGCGTTTGAGTAACAGAAAGATAAAATGAGATGTGTGAACAAATGGCCAGGTCTTAACTCCCTAATAGAACCCTGTGGAGAGGGTTACAATATCCAAGTACTCCAGGGAAATAACTAATGATCCTTTCTTCAGTTCAGTCATGTTTCAAGAAGCAATTGCCTGAGTTACTAAGTGCTTGAGACTGCCTCAGTAATTGCAATGATTTATTTTATGCATCATCATAACTACAGCACTAGGTCAGGAGGATATGTGCCTTATGGATGCCTTGAATTTTAACACAGGCATTGAAGGCAGAGACCAAAATGATTTGAAGGGGGTGGGTGAAGCCAAAGTCTTTAAAATCCTACCTAAAACATTAGGCTTCTGTTAGATTTTTAATAAAATTAATTATATTTTCAGATGATCCTAAGCAGAAGTTGCTTACATATTCTCCTGCTCCCTTAAAATACAAGTGATCAGAACCTAACGTTCCTGAAATCTGTTAGGGTTTTTTTTCCAGTGTAAGTAATGAATGAGCAGTTTACAGTGTAACTACCCACTCAGTAAAGACAAAAAATGAAAACACAAGGCCGTTGCCTCTGACTTATACCTCTGTCTATTCCAGAGAAAAATCTCCCTGTGCAAAGCATGTTTCTTCATCTACCCCTACTCTGTACTGGTGCATTGGCTGCCTGCTAACAACCAGCAAAGAGGGGGATAAGACTTGGGCTCATGAGCATTTACTTTGACATAAAAGGTATGATCTTTACACACAGCTACTCACCTGAACCTACCAAAATGATGCTGCACCAAGGGTATTTTGTGAGGACATGTTTGCACAGCAACAGAAGAGATCGGTAAGCAGCTTCTTGGGCATCCCCATCCTCCTTACACTCCTTTCCGCAGTCAATTTTCCTCTTAGTTATGTGAGACTTCACTGGCAGAGGACACTTTTAGGATATGATATTTTAAAGGGCTGTCATCACCAAAACTTTCAGTCTATTTAAAGATTTTGAAGACAATTTCTCTCCATCCCCATAAACTTCAAACCGTTCCCCTATGATAACTCAAGTAAAAGCACTGCTAACCTTCAGCACTGTTTTTCGAAGTAATGTGTTTCAAGGTTAACACTGTAAAAACACTAAACCAACGCAGTTTTCAAGGTCAAAATAAAAAATGAAGCAATGATAGTCCACAGTAACTTTCGTTCATTTGGTATTCAAGATGCATTCTTTCTGAATATCAAATCACAAAATCATTGCCAATTCATCAGATTTTAAGCTTTAGATTATTAAACATGAGACTATGCTAAAAATAAAATGCAGCTTTTCATTTGATCTTATTAAGATGCTTCTGTACAACATGATCTAAGCCTCTAATTATCTCTATCTCTATATTATCTCAATTGTTATTTCAATATAAGCAAATTCATAACAATGCATTTTAATGGGAAATTAAAAAATTCATATACTAAAAAGTGGTAAAGCATTAGAAGTCAAAAAGTTGAATGTCAAGATGCTAAAAATGAAAACGTTTCTCTACATTGTGTGTGCCAGGAAAGCAAGAGCTCACACGACATTTGGCAGTGATTTCCCATGATGAAGCAACTCTTTGAGGATTTCATTTTCGTGAAAGCCCTGGTCTATTTAGAACTAGCTCCTAGCTCCTTGCCCTTAACAATGCAATACAGATAAAGTTCATTAAATATATTGTCTAAGGTAGAAAAGTGAGGAAGTTTTGCTGTAGCAAGCACTTAACCTGCGCATGGGGAAAAAAAGAGTAAAAGGATTGGAGCAAAATATTTGTCATAAATGCAAAAGTGATATGGACATATTGTTATTGCACGTTCTGCTGCATTCGCAAAACTGCGCAAATGAAGAATCTCCAGGATGGGAAGTATTATTAGATCTTAATCAATACGATATTCTTCAAACAGGCTGGGCATCCAACCATTTGACGCAGATCTTTTCCATGCATGAGAGCACTGGAATACTGGAAACTGCAGCATTAATGAATTACAAGGAAAATTGCAAAACCTATGCTTTTTGTAGTCAATTTTCATATTATCATGGTCAAGCAACTTTTACAGGTTTTTGATACTTTTACTGGAATGCTAAGCCTTTATTTCTTCTTATGGCAGGTAAGACATGAATTTGTAATATAATTGAGTAAATTGCTATATTTTTAGTGTTTCTATTCTTAGGAGATCCTTAATACATATTGAACATCACACGGATTAAAAATTAATACATTTTAAAACAACAGTTAAATGCATGATTTACTGTATAGCTTTTGTTTAATGCAAATATTTACTATTTATATGTCACTGCAATGAAAACAGTATGTGTCAATTGATGAACCAGTAAATATGAGACAATTTGAGAGCATTGCTACAGCAGTTGAAAAGGAAAATGGTGTAGTGAAACTGTAGCCTTTTTCTCTACATACTACAAAACTAAGTTTTGCACCAGGGAAATCATATCTGTACATATACATATGTGTGTCTGTGTGACAGCTGAGGGTGGGAGAGTGAGAACAGATGAATTACAGGGAGCATACGGCCACCCAGTGCAAGAACAGAGCAACTCTGTTCTAAGGATGGCTGTGGATCCCACACAAATTAGCACATATACCCACAGATCTTTTGTAAAATTGGAACATGTTCCTTCAGTTTCTGCATACATTCCTACAAGGAAATGTCTAAAATTAAATAAGAGAGGCAGATTTTTAGGGATCTCCTAAAACTAAAACTATAGCTGACACTCTGGGGGAAAAAAAAAATAATCATAGGGGCCATTTTTAAGAAAGTACCTGATTTGAGTGTCCCACAACAAAAATCTGCCACGTGAAGCCACTTTCATGTGGTTCAGGTGTTCAGAATTAAAAACAGAAGCTGCTTCAACCTATCTATAGTATCACTCAGCCAGCCAGTGCACTCTATCTACTCAAACATCACATCAGTGTGGGAAAGCATCCTGAGAGCCAATGTTCACAGTGCTCCTGAAAACAGGGAAGCAGCACTTCCATATACAAACAAGGATCTGAGACACAGATGTTTCATCATTAACCCAAGGTCTTGGGGGAAGCCCGTGCAGGATAAGGAGCTCCTGAGTCCCCATCTGACACCTCAGCTTCACTACTCACCCCTCCTCTTCAAAAAGAGGTGTACCTATATGGAGTTACCCGCAAGATAAGCCAGGGAGCAGACAACCTGCAACTATTGCTTTTTCTGTCACAGGCACTAGATGGAGAGGGGAAAAGGTGACATTCACAGCCTGACGTCCCCAAGGTAGGGGCACAGAAGTTTGTACCGGTCTCAAACGTGATGACCAAGACTCAGGTTTTAATTTGAACAACTGAAAAGGAGGTTGAAACTTTTCAGAATCTGCTGATGCAATCTGAATAGAGGAAGAGAAGGAAAGGAGTGTCAGAACAGATGGGTCACCAGGAGAAAGCAGCTTCTTTATGTTAACAACTGAGACTGTGTGTAAATGGCTGGTTCTTTCTTCAGTATGAAAAAAGGTTCCATAAGTAGTGATTGTAAGTGATTATCTTCGCTTTTAGCAAGGTTTGCAGTCTGTTTAATGAATAAATACATAGAGCATACGCACACATAGGCAGGTATATCCAGAGAAGGAGAACTGGAGGACCATGAGCTCTACAAGTTCCCTGGTGGAGAAGGATTCTGCCACATCCTTG
>JAWWES010000081.1:31156751-31224645 GCA_035583135.1 Lophotriccus pileatus
TATATCCAGAGAAGGAGAACTGGAGGACCATGAGCTCTACAAGTTCCCTGGTGGAGAAGGATTCTGCCACATCCTTGGTGAAATCCTGAGAATGGCCTCATATGCAGGAGGCCATCACCTACAATGTGCAGGATTTGATAGGTTCCCAGTGGGACACTGGGCACTGCTCAAACTTGGCTGGAAGGATCTTGTGTTGCCAATGATAAAGCAAGCAGGAAAATATTCTACCCAGTTTTAATCCACTTCTTCTGCCTCTGCATGAAACAGGAGTAAAGAACTCACTGCAAATAGACTTCTGCTTAGAAGCCACATGCTTCTTTTACACAAGTTCATCAAATCTAAGAAGCCAAAAAGAAATCAATACAGCCAAATTATTACCTCAATATAGGTACTGCATATTATTTAGACAGACGGAATTAATGTGTGTATTTCACTCAAAAGATTCAGGTTTCTCGCATGAGAAGACAAAGTGTTGGTACACGCTCCAGCTGTTTGCCATCCACACAAGGAAGCCCAGTCCTGAATACGTCTGTTTTTTAGCTCAAAGCTTGAACAACTAGGCTTTGCATATGAGAACCAAAATTATCGTCTCTTCAGTCAGCTCTGATTAGTGTCTTCTATGACCCTGAACACATCAGGTCTCTATTAACTTGCTAAGTGTGGCCAAACAGCATATATTACAAACAGCAAATCGATTTAACAGTTGTATTTGTATTCACATATATTTTTTACATTTTTCTGTGGTGAATAATCCCCTACTTGCAATATCAAAAGTATTTTTTAAAAAGGCCTCAATTGATATTGTATTCATTCAACAAATATTAGCGCCTCTAAAACCAGAATAGACACTGTGATATTGCAACCAAACTAAAAAGGTGATCGCATTCTGCGCTTGTCTCCTGCTCTACTAAAAAGAACAGGTTTTCCTTTGTTTCTCCTAGCACCAGACTAGGCAGAAGTGCTGCTCCTGATACACCATACACAGGTCTACTGCCCTCACCTTCCAGGGAAAAGGAGATGAAATAAGGGATGGTGCTCTCAGTCCAGCCACTCCAGGTAGAGACAGCAGCATCAGCCAGGCTGGCAGGGGACAGAGCTGACACACAGCAGCCTACAAAGGCATGTGAGCTGTAGGCTCTTCCCTTGATCAAATAGGGTTGTGTAGTTCAGCATCATCCCCTGTTCAGGGCTTATTCTGGTTCAGAGCTTGGAAATCCACCTAAGATTTGATCTTCAGCAAGCTGTTAAAGGAAATACCAGCTACTATTCATGCTCTTCCTGAGTTAGGTCATCCTATTATTTTCCCAGTCACCAAATGAGGCTAAAGTACTTTTTCCTGCAACCAGCAACTGCTGCTGCTCCCACACATCAGAGCCTTCCCTGCTCGGATGTTCACGTTCCAGCCCATGACAAAAAGAACCGGGAACTGCCTGCCACATGATAGCAGAAAATATATTCGAGGAAGGCCACAAGGTCATTGATAATTTCGAACCCTGTTTCATGTTTCCACGTGAAACATCTAATTAAAACTTTTCACTAGGTAGTTAAAACAAAATCCATGCATATGCACTTGAGGCCTCATTTTCATGTGCTGTGAATTAGAACATAGGAGGTGCTGCACACAGCAGTAGGAACACTAATCGAGGAAGGAGAGGGGAATACCTGCTTTGATTTAGAGGAAGACAGTCAGCAAAAATACCACTAATCACCTGGGTTTTCATTCCTTTGCTCTTTGAGCTGCCATATACAACCAAGAAAAATGAATGCAAGTGGTGTATTAATGGCTACCAAATCAGCGTTCTCCACAGGTGACCACATGTCAAGCACATCTTGCAAAATGCCACCACCTTCCACGGCTGCAGTGTGACAAAAGCATTAGACCCTAAGGGCTATATCCTGCTCTCACCAAAAAATATCTATTAACATCAGCAGGGGCTGAATTAAACTTTAAAATGCAGGCACAGTGAGTGACAGAATGGCCATAGCAAAAGGAAAATTTTTTGAGATTTCAAAGACGTCTCATGATTAAAATAAATAAATCCCTGAGTGGGGGGGGGGAAAGAAGCCTACAAAAAATACAAGGCTGAGATGTGCTTACATTCCTGCTGTGGATGTAGCTTCAGCAGTGGAGGCAGACATAGACACTTCACAGCTGCCTCTTTTCCAAAAACCCCTCAGTGCAGATAGCCTGACTCTGGCACAGGAGAGGCAGTTGAACATAAGGAAAAGGTTAAGTCTCCACACCAGCATGCTCCAGGTGGTCTCCAGAGCATGCCTGCAGGAACAAATACCAGCAAACGCTGGCAGCATTTATTCCAATGAGGTCCTGACAGAGGCCTCATTGACTTCAGAGCATCCTGCGACTGGAACCATACTGACCTTAGCATAGAAAGCAGATGGTACTACAGAATTTTCTCCAGTGTAGTTTCTACTCCACACAAGAGCAAAGTTTGAAATGTAGAAACATGTTCACCTATTTAATAACACTAACCATGTATCTTCTGTGTTACTGGCCCAAATCTTCATTTTTCACTGAATCCTTTCAATGTGACTCTGATCTCTGGGCCAGCTACCAAATTTCAGACAACTTCCAAAGAGGATGCTGTGGTGGACAGCCATCAGCTTCTGGTTTACCAAAAAATTTTTCAGTAAGCTTGTATATTTCTTCTCATCCTGGTCCACAGTATGAACCAAAGCCAGATGTCCTTGATTGTTTTCAATTCCAAGAGAACAGTCTAGTAAAACAGTGAATGACTTAAAAGATCTGCACAACTGAAGGGTGAAGGACAAAATTACTTCTCCTGAGGTCCAGAAACTGCTTGGAATTTCTGACTTACATTTGTATGATACATATTCAAAGTATTACCAACTTTTCTTTTTAATCTTGCTGAATTTAGGTAACAAATTCCCTAACTTGACAGAGAGATCCAGACACCTTTATTATTCAGAGTTCCCAGGACTAGAGTACCACCACACCAGAACTGTGTAGTCCCACTTCCCATGAAAAACAGCACTCCTGTCCTCTCCCTGCTCCTGGATGCTGACCTCCACTTATCATTCACACCCTTCTTTGTGCATGCATGCCTTTATGAAGCCACATGGTGAAGCACAGGATCTAGATTAAAATACTAACTGCCAAAAAAATGCAAGGACATTTCATTTGACACAGTTCCACTTTTGGATTTTGTAAGTCTCAAAGCTTTTGTGAATGAAAGAAGATTGCTGTATTTCATCAGGATCCTGCATGGGTCATCCCTGACACCATATCTCATTCTCACCCCATATCTGAGTTCCCATAATGTGAAGTAAACTGAACCAGCTGGAAAATAACCCCTCAAAAAAGGTATATTTATTTTATTTTTCAGCTTCCTTATTCCCTGTGTCTTTTCATAAAGCAGCACTACATGGGACAGCCCAGGGCTGGGGACAAGCCTTTGGGTCAGTACAGCCACTGAAGTGATGCCCAAGGACCCAGAGGTTGTCTAGTGACTGCAACTGCTTGGCCTTGCCTCAGCTATGCTAAGGATTTTAAAAAATATCCCCCTGGTTCTCAGCAGTTCAAAGTCCAACCCACCTCCAGCTTGCTTGGGATCGATCCCCAAACCACCTAAAAAGGACCCCAAAGCAATTAATCAACATTCATTAATCACTGCAGGTTTTATGGCACCATTCAAGGTCCCACATATTTAATACCCTGTTTAATACCTGGTAAACAAAGGTGCAGAGAAGCAGCAGGAGTTGAAGAAGTTTATTTATTAAATAACCAGTGGAGTCAAAAATAAAAATTCAAAGTTCTGGCTCTCAGGTTTTAGCCTGCTAAATACCATGTGCCCTTTTTACCCCTTTCAGCCTAGGAGCTAAGGTATTGTCCCATACAAGAATGAGTCACCATTCCACACCAAAGAAAGCCCAGAATGCAAAATGTGTATGTGGAATTTCCTTCTATACAAAGTAGTTTAATGTTACAGAATAAATCAAAGAGGAGCATATTAGGCTTTCTTTTCTTTTAAACACTAGGCCAAGCATCTGGAGGAAAGTATTGTGGGAATATGTAACTTGACTCAAAGGAAAACAAAGGTTTCCAGTAAATGTGTTCCTATACTATGCTCACAAGATATCATGCGAGCACAAGCATGACTGCAGAGCTTCTATTTTACAGGGAGAAGGGCTATATAATTTCACCACTATTTTGCATCCCTGGCAAGAGGACATTCTCCTTCAAAACTCTGGCCACATTACATAGACTCAACAGAAGGAATAGTAAGTCCTCTGAAAAGTACACAGCAAATAAAAATACTTTTCTCATTATTTTAATAGAAGTGCTGCAGAAGACTGAAGCTTTTGCTAGCATGCAAATGATCCCAGTCCTACATCTGAGCAGGAGGAGCCTTAACTCTGGAAAACTTTCTCCATTTCAAAAAGATGCCTGTGCCTGTTCTGCACCCAAAAAAAAAAAAAAGCCTAGGACCTGCAGAAGTCTTTTCTTCTCAGAAGATAAAGAGGTTGGCTTACGAAGAACAGGTGATCACCTTGGGCTATGCATTCATTCCAGCAGATGAAAGATCGACCATCTGGAACAGGACACTCTCTCCAGAACAAGACAGAACTAGATTCAAGTCCCTGTTCCCCTGATTCAGACCAGAGACTTGAACTTCAGCTTACCTCCACAGCAAGCATGTACATACCTCTTAATCACTGTTACTCAATACAGAGATATAAGCTGACAACCTCACTGATAGGTTCATTTTTTTCTTGGCTTGTAGTTGAAGACTAAAACAAAATTGCAAACTATCATCTTACCCTGGTACAGCTCTCTCTGCTAATACTGGCAGACCTAAGAGGTATAAAGAGAAATAGCAAATTCCTGTGCTAAAATCCTAAACCTATTCTGTTTAAATTACTTTAGACACCTATACCACCTCATAGCCATTCAAGTCATGAAAGTTCCTGCAAAACTGTGCTATAGTCGTTCTGTAGTTGTGTATAGTTGTTTAGTTGTGCTAAACTGTGTGTACTTGTCTCCACTTGATCCACAGCTCTGCAAGAGATACAGAATAGATGCCAAGAGTGAAAAGCAGTAAATCTACACTCAAGATACCCAATAGATCTGTCCAGACAGAGCAGATGATGAATTTTTTAGAAAGTAAAGCACAGATTTCAGTCACTGCCTGTATTCAGATGCCATTTGATATCAACATTTTGAAGAACATTTTTCCATCAGAGCCCTGATTATTGACCATGAGTCCAACAGTATATCAGTATAGTGCCATGGCTTTGTCTAACAAAAGCAACAAAAACAGCAGCTCTAGACTTGTCCTGACATTCATTCTTGTCTCCAGCTGGACAGGTAGATGCACCCTAAAATAACCTTGGTGTGTCATGGTTGGAATTTCCTTATGAAATTCCTTGGTCATGAGTAATCTATACAACCCAAGGCTCTAAGTCATTAATCTTCTGTTGTTGTAAGCCTTTTAACAGCTTCAGCTCAATCACTAACCTGCTTCAATGAGCAAATCATCTGTCTTCTTAATGAGACCACTGATTACAAAAGTTAGTACCCAGTAAATTAACAAAACTGTTCTTCAGTATCTGTTGTCCCTCTGAAAACATACCTGCCTCCTATAATACATCTCTTTCATCTTGAACTGTCACAGAATCAATACATTCAAGCTGTATGAACTTATATACTTTTAAACAGTATGTAACTCTAACTAATACATACTTTAATCTGGAAAGGGATTACAGGGTGGATTTAGGAAATGTTCCCCTCCCCACCAATGCAGACAAGTACTGGTAGAGTCTCAGCCTAGAATATAATTTATATAGTTGAATAAAGAAATTAATATTCTTTATTTCCCTAATGAGTACATTAGAGAATCTTTAATTTCCTTTGAACATTAACATCAATTTGTAAACAGCTTATTCAGTTGACCTAACCATGAAAATGATACTATAATCTAAAGAATATTCTCACCATGTTGCTGGGGTGAAAAGTACTTTTCCAACTTTACTAAGACAATGACACTATAAACAGATGTGATTTTCTTAAGGAGTGCAACACTTCATTGAAATAATAACTGGAAACACCATACAAACAGTTTCGCACCTACTATAATGTCATTATTTAATTGAGTTATAGTTGCTTAAAAGGAGTTTCAAAAACTATGGTTTAGTGCAAATACGACTCAAATGCATCTCAAATGGATGCTGGAGGAAAAAAAGCTATGATAAATTACTTCAAATGGCTTTACATATGGAAATTGCTTCCTATATTATAATTAATGTTAATAATAAGCAAACTTCTCAAAAAAAGAGGGTTCATTTTATAGCTGAATATTTCAATTCATCTATTTTCTGTCGAAGCAACTTTTTAAAGGGAACGAAATATTTAAATTACATAAAAATACAAATATCCAGTTTTATTTTTCCCTAGGCTTATGAGTGTGATTTGCATGTAATGTTAAATTAGAACTGCAAGCCTGCACAGTTATTTTTACTCTAGCCCACATCTGATACTAAAATAATTTCTGTGTGTTTCAGACAACCATTTTGTTTTCTTTATTTGTCAGTAGATTGTATCTCATTGTAGGAATTCAACAGCAAGAGAAGAAGCTTATCTTCCTATTTAGAATCTCATTTAGTACTATTTACTTTCTACTCACTAGCAAAGCTGAAGTTTAGGGAACCTAACACATATGGTAGGTTCAGTGCCTTAATTAAGCACCTTATTCTAACACATTATCAAGTGGGAACAGGGATAAAAATCACTGTAATTTAGTTTTTGTTTTTCTTTATGAGTCTGTGAGTACCACTATGGTTAGAGCACTTTACAAACACTACGTTCACCAGAGAAAAAATTGGCACTGTGAGCTACCGAGGAACACTAGTTCCAATATACTAATCTACCCTGGTCACTGTCAGCTTCCAGTGTCAAAACCAGTTAAGCAGCTCACATATAACAGAGTTTGAGCACAGAACTTTTTAAATTATATGACTTTTTCAAAGCTTGTTTTTTCGTTCAGACCATAAATCCGAAATGAAATGGTAGCATATCCGAAAACTGAAACAAAAGCAGTATGGACTTCCTGATAAGGGTACTTAAAGTATGAAGTAAAAATATATGCATGTACATTATGCATATGTATACGTCCCCCATTTTACACCCTCCAGAACACAGCCAGACTAAAGGAATCCCTTCTCTCAACCACTATAGTTCCAAACCGAGCTTTCCTCCTGTGAACCACCCAGCTGTCATGTATTTTCCCTCTTCCAGACCATCTGCT
Organism: Lophotriccus pileatus; assembly: GCA_035583135.1. Taxonomy (NCBI): domain Eukaryota; kingdom Metazoa; phylum Chordata; class Aves; order Passeriformes; family Tyrannidae; genus Lophotriccus; species Lophotriccus pileatus. The sequence goes on from JAWWES010000081.1 coordinate 31,164,035, forward strand.
TTTTCTGAGAAAAAATAACTATATTTCATCTCCTTCTGAACTATCAATTCAAACCAATTCATGTTTTACCTGCCCCCTGCGGACCACAGACCTCCAACAACCACACCTCAAAGAACACTTCTAGTTACTTTATCTGCCCAAAAATCTCTTGTGCATCCACATGTCACATCTGTCTTCCCTAAGTGAATCAGTAACTTCTGTCCTCAAACTCAGATGAAGATAGTGACTATATATTTGAATGGCAGGAGAGCTCACCAGTCCTCTTACTCATCCAGTCTAGCTCCCCATCACACTCCATACCTCATTCAGTGTACAGGAAAAAGAGTTATTGGGGTAGTTAGTACCAAATTCTGTGATTAGGCTGAGAACTCTTCCTTCTTTACAGGAAAGTACAAGAATTATCAAAACCCAATTATACTGCACTTATTTTTGCTATTGATGCTGGAAATCCATGTGAGATTGTACTAATCTGAAGAGACCTGCTTCAGAAACACAGTGGGCAGCACCAAAGGAGCCCCTACTCCATTTCCCTTCACATGCCTGGGACACAGTACATGTAGAGAGGAATTATGCATATGCACAATTCTAACTGCACGTTCAAGTTGGAGTTTTGAGGGTTTTTTCATAATTCTAGAGAAGGACAAACTAGAACTGTGCTTCAGGCAAAATTCCCCACTGGTCTTCTCAGAAGGAGCAGCTTTACTTCCAGGCAGGTTATAAAGCCCCCAGTTTTGAACAGTGACATTGGCCCAGGCTGACCGAAACACACAGCCCTGCAAACCAGCAGCATTTCTGCTTCGCTACGGGCTGCCAGGAGGGCAACCCAGCTAGCAAGCTCTCCAAGTGCAGGGAGAGCAGCCTGGCAGGGTGTTCAGGCATCTGATTTACAGACTGCATGCCATCCCTTTGAGGAAGGCAGATCATCCAAGAAAGCACAGTTTGAGCTCCCCAGGAGGGAAAGCTGGTGAAAGCTTTAGTGCATGGATACTTGATGAGAAACGAAGGTCCTATGGAAAACATGCAGAACATATCCATTTCACTCCTACACTGAGTGCCCATCACCCCGTGTTTCTAAGAAAAGTAAGCTGTGCTTTTAAAAATAATAAGAAAAGAAAGATGGATATGTTACACATAATAAGAACACCACACCCTGAACATGTTGTTCCTCTAACATTTACGGTGAGCCCAAGAGACTGGGTACTAAGCCAATGCCAATGAATCTGCCATCACTTTTGTAGCAGCAGGATGAGATGGGAAGGTCTGAAAGCCTGTATCCAAGTACTACAATTCAGCCTGCTGCTTTTCTCCTTGGAAAGGAGGGAGAATGGCTGCCTGGAACAGTGAACTCTGCCCAGCCAGTCAAATCCTGACACCTGCACGTGCAGCAGTTCAGCTCAGACCACAGGGGAGGAAGGGAGGGAGAGGAAGGGATGGAAGCTCACAGCTTCCTGAACGTATGCAACCCACTGCCCCTCCGCAGCAATGTGTGCCTTTTTCCCAGGGAAAGTTAGTTACCTGAGTCAGCTAAACTGAGAAGCTATGACAAACCTTACCCATGTCCAGTAGTGCCTTCTTGGTGACTATTCCTAATGAAATCAATAGTCTAATTGGGGGCTTAGCAAATACACCCTCACTGCAAACTATAGGTCTCTCTTAGATCTGGGCATGGGCTGCCTGGACTGAAGGGAAGAGACACATCAACCCCTACCCTACAATAACCAGTAAACTATAGACTGGGAGAGGAAGCACACCATGATTTATTGTTGCCTGCACTAGCTGTAAGACATTCCCTATCCAGAAATAAAGGGCAGATGAGGAATGACCTGGGCTTCTGCAGTTTCTCAGACAACATTTCTCTTTGCAGTTACCTCTAAAAGCATATCCTCAAAGTCTAAAGGCATATCCTTGCTTCAGAGCAGTAACTGCTGCATTATCCAGCTTAGGATGGATATGAGCAGATTGCTCTAGCTCCTGCTAAACTGAAGTCACTCATCTCCTAAATAGCAGCAATTGCTAAGTACCACACTTTTCAAAAGGAAAAGAAAAGCTGAGTGCTTCTTTCCTTTCCATTTTTGGAACTGTACTGTAATCTGTGCAGCTACAGAACTGCAGCTGACACCACAGCAGCCTTTGCAATGACTCGAGTAAGCAGCAAAAATATCCCCAGAATTTTTGGAGTATCAGTCCCAACATTCCCCTCTCTTCTATGCCCACAAACCTGTAATCTTGGTTCCAAATCCTGAAACACAACAGAAACCTTCCCTGGCTTAAAATCTTCTTTATTTAAGCACTTAAACTTTTAATTGTGCTTTGTGGATAGAGTTTAAAGATATACGGAAATTCTGCCAGATGTCCATGGCTAGTGGGTCAGCTGAGGAACAATTCAGTCTCGGGGATTTAGCCTGGCTAATTACCCTTCTCGCTTCTGCACACCTACTGATACACTTACATATTTAACTACACCAGACCAGACCTTATATGCTGCCGAACAGAACAGCATGAAGCTCTGAAATAAGATTTCATCATTCTCTTTTCCTTTGTGCAGCTTTATTCCAGTAGGAAGGAGCTTGCAGATGAGCTGAAAAGTACTTCTTTTCTAAAGCACATGCCTTTTTTCTCCTGTCCAGTGAACAGAATATGGAATAACTTACACATACAAAATGGTAAGAGACATGAGGACTAGGTGGGATTTTTTTTTTGTTTCTTGCAGTTATTATCCTCTGCACCTTTAGATGAATATGCAATCAGAATAGAAATCTTTACTAGGAGAACAAAATTAGGAGACATTGTGCTATAAGCAGAACAGTCAAGTTTCAGTGCATTTTCAATCCAGTTATTAACATCTGAATAAATGCTTTCAGAAGCATTAAACAGAATGCTGCTTTCTTCAGTGTAACTTTTGATTGAAAACACAATTTAAAAGAAAAAAAAAAACCCACTGAATTCCCTATCCAGACCATTCTTTTAAATTCACACTGAAAAGTTCCAGCCAATACTTGCATCCAAATATACCAGCAATAAAGTAATTTTAAGACAATTTAAAGTAAGTACTTGATGCACTTATATACTTCATATATTATTTAAATATGCCCCAAAAGCCAACAATTTGGTAAAAAGCACCCTGAAATCATCTGCTATATCCTATGTGTATAAGATATTAATAACAGCAACTGACAGCTAATGACAACATAATAATTTAAGTGTGTTGACAATTATTGACCTGAACGCACTTCAGAGAAATGTAAATGCCAGAGGAGAGCAGTAACAGCTCCATGACTAATGTGTGCCCTGGATTCTGACCATCAGCTTTGCTATTTCAGTTTTGTGACCTAAATCTCCCTCCCCAGACAGAAGAAAACAGAACAGAAAAAAAAAAAAACAAACAAGAAATGTCTTACTTGTTCTGCCTTCTCCAGTGGTTTTCTATCCGCCTGCAAAAACTGGCAGTTCTCTCTCGCCAGCTTCTGGACCAGCTCAATCCGTCCGATGTCATCTCTTCCCTGAAGCTTGCATAAAACTCCTGCCTTAAGGGTGGGAGAAAGAGCAAACAAATACTTAAATCCACAATCCCAGGACATGACACCGCCACAAATTTCAACCTTAAAAGAAATGCATCTGTTTTCTCATATTTGCGGTATTTTGGTGCCGCTTGCTGAACGCAAACAAGTCGCTGCTTCCCGGGAAACAACTGGAGAGGAGTGGAGGCACATCTGAATCTCCAAATGTATCTACTTTGGAGGGAAGAAGGCAGGGCTAACTAAATCAACCGCTCCTCTGAGTGCAACTATCAGATATGCTGTGTTTTATTTGTTCCTGTCAGCCTGTTTCCTGTTACATAAGAGAACAAGAGCAAGAGGTTAAAAACTCATGGGAAAGTTAGCCAGGAACAGCCCTGGAAAAAGAATGAAGTGCAACAAAAGGCAGTCCTAAAAATAACAGGCTACAACTCTCTCTGCTCCCACCCCAACCATTTTTCACGTATGCAAGACTGAAGAGATAAAAGATAAGTTGTGTCATATTTATTTATTCTGTAAATAACAAATCAGTATCTCTTGATTTTGTTTAGGGAAGAAAATTATATTTGCTATAAAAGCTACATTAAAACTAATTTTTTGGCTAATATTCTGACAGTTATGCTGATAGTGTTTTCACAAAACATTCAGCACTGGTTGTTTTCTAAAAATGCCATATATATATAAAGATGGATTCATGCTAGCACACAGGCATAACAGACCCCCATTGCAAAGTTAGTTGATAAGGGCTAAATTGCTCCCTGCAAAGTCAGTGGCTAATATCACTGTCCATGCTTTGGTCACAGACGTAGCCTCTGCATAACTGAAACCTGGCACGATGATACCACACAGCTTTTATTGGCCCAGGTGTTTCCTGTGGGAACAGCATATGCTTTGGGAGGGCCCATCATGTGGCACACCTATGGTACAAGACCTCAAAGACAATCTGCAAATAAACATTTTTTTCCCCATTTCCTCCATCATTTTCTTGCTACTATTCATCTTGAGTTTAAATGAATAGCTATCTACTCCAAAATTCACAACACAGCTTGTGAGTCAGGCCTAAAAGCTGGGGATGCCCTGACTGCTAACCCATAGTGCCATGCAGGCTCCAATCGTTTGGCCTTAAGAAATTCAAGCTCATGAAGGTGTGAGAGTGCCCACCCAAACAATCCTACAGTCTTCTGCTTTCTCCAAGGAAGTGGAAAGCAGGGGTTAACATTTCTTCAGTTGAAGAAGAAAACAAATCCATTGAATAAGTGCTTTAACACTGATGGAAAAAATAGGCTTCATGACCAAGTACAAAGAGTCACCCTTACTGAATTAATTGAAATAAACTTGTACTTGCCTACATTCTTCCAATCTCGATGAAGACATCTCCTCACAGGCCTGTATCATATACTTTAGCTCTGGTGAAGGACAGGATTTCAGATACAGCCTGTACAACCTATAGCCTGCATGTCCTGTGCTCTTCCTGAGTCTAGCCTCCTGAGGAAGCCAGCTTTCCCATGTGACTGGTTTGAAGGTCAGAAATCCACTGAGAACAGAAGGAACTGCATTGCCTAATCTCAAGGTCCTTACATTTTCTATGAGATCAGGGTCTTATCTTCTAAATCGAGGACTCTGGTTTGTAAACCAGTTCGGACACACCGTTATCACCTGCAGATCAGCACTAAGACTGATGTTATAAAATGTGGAAGAATATAGTGAACTACTTGTCCAGGCCTGTTTAACGAACAGGGAAAAAGAAGTACTTACGAAGAGAAATTTTTTTTACTCTACAGTAGACATTTAAAAATGGTCAAATCAGTTGTTTCCTAATATTCTGCTTTTTCTCAAGGAATTTAAACAGGGAACCTAAGACTGGGAAGAAGTCTGATGTCTGCGCTTTGCAACACTTTGATGGCTTGGGGACATCAACTAGAGCCAAACCTGCTTTTTTCACGGCTGCAGGATGCTTCTAGCAGAGAGTGCTACATCTGGTGCTGTAACCCCACAAGCTTGTAGGCTAAGGATGACCCAAAGTGTTATGGCTTACTAGGGCTTTGGGACTATAAAGATTTAGAGTCTCTGTGGATCTGGGATATTTGTACTGTGGGGTCACTTTTTATACCTTCATGTTGTGCTATTGTGGTTTAGGAATGGTACTCCCAAATTTAGTGCTCCCACTGTGACTCTTTAAACCACATGCCACTTGCTCACTCCCTCCTTCCATGTGTCCAGACAAGGTAGATCATGACATACAAGTGGCATATGAGTCCCTGCTGACCAAATATTTATTGATCTTCAGTGTATGAAGCAAAGCCCAGTGGTTAAAGCCACTTATGTTACGAAGAAGAAGGGGGACTTCAGTTTTGGGGTAACAGCTGGTTTCAGTATGTTCAAATGGAAGACAGTTGATTTAATCTTTTCAGATTTCAGTAAAGTTTTCAATAGTGTCTTTCACCATATCCTTCTGGACCAAATGTCCAGCACAGCTGGATAAACACATCGTGCAGTGGCTGAGCAATAGGCTCATGGGTTGAACACAGAGGGTAACAGTGAATGGGGGAACATCAGACTTGGTGACCTGTCACTAGTGGAGTTCCACAGGGCTCCATCTTGGGCCCTGTGCTCTTCAATATCTTCATAAATGACTTGGACACAGGACTGGAAGGGATACTGAGCAAGTTTGCAGATGACACAAAACTCTTGACTCCCTCGAAGGCAGGGAGGCTCTGCAGAGAGACCTTGACAAATTACAGGACTGGGCAATCACCAACCATATGGAGTTCAACAATGGAAAGTGCCGGATTCTGCACCCAGAATGGGGCAACCCAGGTGTACATACAGACTGGGGAATGAGATGATGGAAAGCAGTGCCATGGGGACTGGGGGTCCTGGTCAACAGCAAGTTGAATGTGACTCAGCAGTGCCCTGGCAGCCAGGAGGGCCAACCCTGTCCTGGAGGGCAACAGGCAAACCATCACCAGCCAGTCAAGGGAGGGGATTGTCCTGCTCTGCTCTGCACTGGGGTGGCCTCACCTTGAATATTGTGTGCAGTTTTGAGCAAAGATATTAAGTTTTTGGAGAGTGTTTAAAGGAGGGCAATGAAGATGGTGAAGGGCCTTGAGGGGAAGCCATACGAGGAGAGTCTGAAGTCACTTTGTCTGTTCAACCTGGAGGAGACTGAGGGGAGATCTCATTACAGTTACAACTTCCTTGTGAGGGGAAGAGGAGGGGCAGACACTGATCTCTTCTCTGTGGTGACCGGTGACTGAACCCCAGGGAATGGCCTGAAGTTGTGTCAAGGGAGATTTAGATTGGATATTAGAAAAAGGTTCTTCTCCAGAGGGTGTTTGGGGACTGGAACAGGCTCCCCAGGGAAGTGGTCACAGCACCAAGGCTGTCAGAGTTCAAGAAGCATTTGGATGATACCCTCAGGCACATGGTGTGACTCTTGGGGATGAAGGGATAAGGGTTGGACGCAAACACTTGCTCTCTTTCACCACTTGCCCTCTGCCTGTGTTCACACAGAGCGTATTACTGCCTTCCACATGGATGAGCATCCCAGAGAAGAAGTAACTCTAAATGCAAACCCATTAGCCCTGCCACAAATATGGTCTGTATTCAAACTGACTATTTCATTGAAGAATCATATTGTCCTATTCCAAATAACCACCAAGTAAAATACTACATTTTAACATGTCCCCTTCTCCCCCAATAGTTCATTAATTGAAAGAATTGAAGAGAACATGAAAAAAAATTATTTTATTGGGTTTCAAGAGGATAAAAAATTTCTCAGAGGGTTAAGTTATTATTACATGCTTGGCTCTGGGAGTAAAAAATGCATTTGAAATACAAAAGGCTAAACATGTTCTTTTCATAATTAAGAAGAAAGCTATGAATCCTTCTCTTTTAATTCTGATTTCCTCACTTATGCTGACTTTCCACTATAAATCTTTCTGCTAAGTACTCCTAAGAAAACCTCCAGGTCAATTAAATAATTAATTGATGACAGCTTCTAGAATCTGGTTTGTAAGATGTTGACAGTCTCTGATTACTGGTCATTTTCAGTTGTCAATATAAATTTAATTTTCAAGCAATACTTTTGAAGCTGTTAGACAAAAGGGTAAAGTCAAGTCACCCTACTTGCAGAATGCAACTTTGATTTTATTTTGTGCAGGCACATCCTCTCTAAAACCCTGCATGCCCAGATGTCCTTGTTTAGTTCTGTAATTCATGTAGATCGGAGATAAAAGTACTAACCTATGCGAAGGTGAAAATCAAAAACTTGCATAGTTTAACTGACTTTAACTTAATGAACTATAAAAGAATGTAGGAGCTTTATAGTAAGGCTTCACTACCAATCATGGCTCAAAATTACTATAATTAAATGCGTTTATGCAATATTTGAAATGAAATAAAAAAGTTTAATGGAAATTAAATCAAATTAGTCACTACTGAGGTTGAAAAAGTGAAGATGCTGACACTACTTCTGTTTCAGCACACCCACCGGAAAATATTCGCTCTGCAAAGGTCAGAAATGAACACGGTAACAATGACATGGAGGTGAATTAAGACATCCCTAAGCAGACAAGATGAGATTTTTTATTTACACTGTTTACAGCATGCTCGCTTTTAAAAATCCCCAAACCAAATTTTTTCCACACTTCTACCAGTTTTGTCAAGTAATTCCAATGCAAATCAAGCCTCTGTCCCACAGAGCAGCGTTGAGAGTGGACACCACACCCTTCAACTCTGTTAAAGGCTTATGGTGGTTTGGGTTTTTTCCACTGTACCTCTATCTCCTTTTGTGGCTGATGAAAACAACATAATTATTGTACTGGCTTCATCTCTGATCAACCTGAAAACTTAAAATCATATGCCACTGCCTCAAAAGATAGGATGGTTTGCTTTGCTCTAGAACCATACACAGTCTTACTAAAGTGAAAAAAAATATTCACTCCCTTGAAATAAACTGTATTTGTTCTTCACTGGATGTCATTTTTATGGCACTAACAAACAAATCTGAGGAACCACTGCTCTGATAACACTTTTGCTATCCTTTCAGTAGAGCCCATGAACATTTTTGTTAACTGGTCATTTAGTAATTGTTAAATTTTAAATGTTTCACATTCTTTTAAATTTTACAAGCTGGTTTCCAGTCAAATACAAGCTGGGTGAATCAATATCTCAATAATAAATTCTTATGGGCTTTTACAATCAGTCCATGTATTTTTATTAGCTGGCTACTTAGGAGCTTTGAGAGCGTATTGTCAATGTCACAGATGAGAACAAACATTTTCAAAAAACCAGAATAACTACAGCAGCCAAGTAGAACTAAGCATATATGAAACCCCCCCACGAAAAAAAAAACAAACAGAAGGTCAGATTTTTGGGGCAGTGAGGTCAGTATTTCCCCCTGGGTTTTTTCTGTATCTCTATAATGCACATCTGACCTCTACAAAACTGATCCTCAATCCTAAACGCTGATGTGAATTAGGAATCAAAGTTGAATAACAAATTTTTCACATATTAGGGCTCCTATCACCCTTTTATTTTTTAGTAGATTTGAAACTGTGTGCAATTAAGAAAAGAGAAGGTAATTTCCAAAAATTGTGTTTGAACGTGACTGTGAGAGTATGCTAGAAAAGCCCAGGTGCACACTGGTGCAGTTGGCACGTCCATATGGCCCCAAGCTCTTCTGCCTGCTCTCTCCAGCTGTCTGCCATCTCCCAGGTCGACTACCAGAGCTGCCTGGGCTCTCTGTGGTTTAGCCAGCCCCTACCTTTAGAAAGAGATAGGTATTGCTCACTTGGCCACATGCCTTGTACCCCTTCAGCCAGGCTTGATCACAGACATCAGCGTAAATTCTGTCTTTCTTGCACACAACTTTCCAGTTTGGCAAGATGTCAGGGAGATAAATCAGCGACAGGAACTGCACATTGCATACAGGGGAAGGAGAAAAGGTGGCAAGGGAACATAACATTTGCAAGAGGAATAGAAAAAGAAAAAAACAGCCCAGACTGGGAAAAATCAGTTTTAAATTAAAAGCAATAATCAGCACCAGTACAATGAGCAACATAGTTATCCTTGCACAGCTTGAATGCATGAACTAAATGACTGAATGAATTGCAGATTAATCAAATAATATTCACAGAATTAAAAAGGGTAAGTAATTCCACAATAAAATACTCTAAAAGGCAGCTAAGTTTCTTCTGAGCAATATCTAGAAGTGTGCTTTGGTTGTAAATGAGGGCAGTTAGGCAAGGAAAGAAGAAGGTTGTTGCTTGCACTTGAATGACTAATAAGTATCCTCATTTCATTGCATGTCTACTTACAGTGATTAAAATTCAATCAAAATGTCATATGCCTTCGCCTCCTAAAACACATCTCATTTTACTTTCACATCTGGTATATGCTATGTGCATTATCTAAAAGGAGCAGAAAGATAGCTGAAGAATGCTGTCCAATTGCAACATCATGGGATTAATTCCCAGAATAATCATCAATCTTATTCTAAATAGCCACATAAAATGAGATCCAGCAGACTTTCTCCTTCCTACATGCTCGCTGTACAGAACAGTTCTTCAATTTGTACATCTGAAAACATTCCCAAGACTCCATTAATCTTACACATTTACCTGTGCATCAGAGGTATCCTTGAGCTCTTCTAGTCCTCTTAGTTCTTGACTGCTGTTTTCTTCATTTTGACAGATTGCTAAAATAAGAAAGAATACATTGAAAGCAGGCAGGCTTTAATCACAAGAAGCAGCAAAGCAGCATGGCCCAGTTTAGGTCAAAGAGGATGACCATTCAAGAAACCTTGTTTAAACTTCAGCACTCTAGTTAACTCCTTGAGTGATTTTGGAAGATCCTGTAAGGTGCACCTTATTTGGTTTAGACAAATGCTAAATACAGTATACTCTATTTTTCCCCAGGCAGTAAAATCAAGTACTAAATAGTTATATTTATGCTACTGTTAGTCCTGATAAAACGATGACATTTGAGGAAACTCCACTTTTCCATACATTGTAACAAGACCTCATGACTCATACGGAATAAAAAAATCAGGTCTCCCTTTACTTCCATTATATTGCACAACATCAATTCAGACTAAACAAAATAAGCAGGTTTATCCCTCACCTCAGACTTGGCAAATTGTTTGTAAGCAAAGTGATCTCAATCTCAACAAACACCATGACTACCCATGAGAGTCATCTCCAGAAGTAAATGGTAGCAGAAGATGTTCTATTGAAAGCTCTTTGCTGCTGGCATAATAGGAGAAATCAATAACCTTGCTCAGTTAACATAACTTAAACCACTTAACATCAGCAAGTTTTGCCAGACTCTAAAGAAAAAAGTTTTGTATCAAACTTGTAAACCCTAGAAGGGTCAAAACCAGACTTAGCAGTTCACCTAGCTAGAAAAACAAGGAGCCTCTTCTGAAGGGACCACTCAGTCTTCTGTACTGCAAACAGCTGTATCTATTAGTATTTTTGCTACCTATATCCCATGATACCCTTTCAGTCAACACACCCACGTGCTGTATTTTGGTGGGACATTAAGCCCTCAGACACTCTGAAATATGACACATGGCAGGTTAGGAGCATCAGACTCAGTGAAACACATGCACAGTGACTTTACCTTACGCTGTACTCATTTACTTAGAGGAACCATACTCAAATATCATCAATCTTGAGTATCCATTGAATGATTTCCTGGTGTAGCCGTAGCAGTTGTGACACCAAAAGTGTCCTTGAAGTGGTAGAGCTGGCAAATCCATTTCCTAAAAAACACCAGGCTCATGGCTTTGAGGAATGGGTAGGAAGATTGAGCTAGTGTGCTTCCTCCCGCCTATCTCCTCTCTCCTTCACCCCTGCGTACCTGAGCTGGTTGCAGGCTGTATGTGAACAGCCACAGCCCACAGCACAGTGTTTTCTGACAAGGATCACCAGTGGGGTTTTGCCTTAAAACTATGTTTGTGAGCTGAGGCAGCCCAGGATTTGACTGATGAACAAATCAGCTGTTGAGGGAGCAGAAGGGCTGACAGGTAGCTGTGTTACCTTCGCCGGGCACCCTCAGCTACACTCTCCTCAGCCCTCAGACTGAATCTTTAGACACGCAACCAGGTTACCATGGCCTAGCTAATACGTGTAACGTGAACTGTGAGGTCCAGCTTGGTGTGTCTGCTTGGCTGCTCTGGGGCTGCTGCAGACAAAAACCAGCCTAACATTTATGCAGCATCCAGCAACTTAGAAGAAAAGTAACTTTGGAGTGTTCTTGACCTCTAAAATAAAGCAGATGGATTTATTTTCTTTTTCGGTGGATTTCTGCTGATACTGCAATGTCATATAGGATATAAGTTTTCTTTCTTTCCCCACAGTTACGCTGTCAAAAAAAAAAAGTAATAAAAATGTAATTATAAAAGGGTAAATAAGTAATTTTGTCAATACCGTTTATTCCATGCAGGGATCTTTTTAAATCCATTATCAAATGAAAACGGAGTTCTGATATAAATCTTCAACAGTGGGTTTGCACACACCACTTTACCAACCAACCTCTGAAATTCAAGGTGGTTGCTTAAAACACAGGGTTGGACTACAGCTATAACAGAATGCATGTAAAATGGGCATTAGATCCCAGCAGCATTTAAAGCTAGGCAAAATCAAAATGTGCTTGAGACACTGTGGCTTATCTGTGCCCCAGCTTGGAATAGGAACAACCCAATGACAAAATAACTAGTGGGATGGCCTGCACAGTCATGTGTGGCCCCTGCTTTCCTAGTGTAGGTCAGGGGTTCCAAAGGCAACTTACTCTATCCAACTAGGCCGGGGGCTTTGTGCAGGCCCTTCCCTTGTAACCCACCTCCCAGCCTTCCTCCTCCAGAGCTGCCTCATCCTCTTGCACGCTCCCACATGTGCATGACCCTGTTCTACCCACTGCCACTGCGGGAAACACAAATTGTTCAGGACATCCCTTTGCCAAATGCTAGTCAGAACAACCTGCATGAGAGAGGAATGTTGCAATGCCAGAAGGCACTAACAAATGCTAAAAACTGGTTGGTTGAGCAATTGCTCAAAATGTTAAGTCTGCGGCTGCGTTAGCAGAAACACATTTCCCCAGCTCTCTTTTCAATTTTCTGATTTCTCCTAAAATCAATTTGCTGTAGCCATGATGGGCAAAATATCCCCACAGACTCTGGCTATTAATCATGGCATTTAAAGGAGCGGCACCTTGCTAGTAACAAGACCACGCATCCAGGTTTAAGTGATTTGCATTGATCCAGCCAGCTTTTCCGACAAGGCTGAGCAGATGGGCGCTCCGCAAACAGCTGTGCCAGGGGGAAAGGTTAGTGGCTGCCAATTGGCTTCTTGTCACAGGCCTCTGTTACAAGTGTCCCCTTCCCTGCCCGGTGCCAATGCAAACACCCCAGAACATTTTCAACCAAAGCAAACAGGCAGACATTCAAGTAGCAGCACCATGTTGAGGGGACGGTATCTCTCCAGGGAGCTAATGACAAGCAGCAAACAGCTGGAATTGAGGGCAGTGATAGCTCTTATCTGGCACAAAGGGAAAGAGAAAGAGGGTACATGTTCGAACCCCCAATGAATACAGGTATCCTTGGGTGCTGAACAATTTTAGCATGAGCAACTTTAAAAATTATGAGAAAATTACCCCAGTTTAGGGTGTACACCTTAAAAAAAAAGTGAACACCTTAAAAAAAAAATAATGGTTTATATCAGCAATTTAATAGCTCAATTCTAAAAAACCTGAAAAAGTTCCTAATCCAAACCCAGCTCTCCTTGGCTTCAATCTTGTTTAGACTGTGTAAGGAATGTAGAAAAGAACCAGTAAATATTTTCTTAAAGGAAAAAAAAAAATCCCAGACCTCATACTGACGTTCTTGCAGTTCTCTTGGGAAAATGGGAGCAGCTGGTCTCTTTTTTATGAAATTTGCATCACAAACTTGATTTTTGTGACCTCCTTGCTTCTTATCCAAACCCATAAGAACCAGCCACAATTGAACCATTTAATTACACCCAGGGAGCAATACTCAAGGAACCACACTTTTTTCAATCACAAGAAAAAACACAGTCCCTTGAAGACTGAAGTGGCCACACAGACAAGCAACAACCCTTCATTATATTTTCTTGGTTTCTGTAGGAACAGGTTCCTATGTGCTTTGTTTATAAAACAGGAAGAACACATATTCCCCGAAATATTCTGGTATATTTAGAAATTTATGGTACTTGGGATCATCACACACACACATAAGAAATCGACTGCAGTATTTCTACATACAGTGTGCCTCCTAACCCCATAACAACTCATGGACACCCCTTGAGTTGGCCCAGGTGCTGCCATCACGGCCCATTGTGCATGCAACACAAGTTCTGTCATAAAAAAATAAGAATTCAAGGATAATTTCCCACTTACTGTTAGTTGGTCATTTATTGTTTGAATTAAAAAGTTCTGACATCGCAAATTCAAGCATAGGAAAAGTGAGCGGAAACTTAGGGTGGGATGGGAAAGTATTTCACAGGCAAGTGTTGATTCTGGAACTGTACATACAAAAAACTTGTGAACTTTGGAGCTGAGCCAAACATTTCCTTCTCTGCCAGCATAAATCCAGCTTTGCTCCCTGATACAAATATCCCAGCACGTTTTACAAAGCAGCAGCAACAGGGAAAGGCAAAGGTGGTTTACCCTGATCTAAATGTATCTATTAAATGTCATGTTTGTGTTCAGGCTTGAGATCAGAGACATAAAAAAAAAATGCAAACAAATACAGAGTGACCAGTTCCCTTTCTACCTGCAGCATTTCTCCTTCTTTGGAATAAAGGTCACCATGTATGAAAGAAAAAGAGGTCAAATGAGCATCAGCTTGCTCATGTGCAGTTCAAATGTATTCTTTTACAAATCAGCCAAGGGAATTCAGGATGTTGACTTTTTATGGTCACTTAAGGATTACAAGGGCCACCATCCAAACTAAGTTCCTTGTGCCCCCACACATCAGAGATGAGATTTTGCTAGCAGATTCTTTTGTAAACTAATGTTGGAACAGAGAGTTCTTGGGGAGAGGAGCCTTGTCCTTTAATAATCCCATTTCAGCTCAATAAATCAGCAGAAAAAAATAACGAAGAAATAAGAAACACAAGTAAATCATTTTATACCAGCTACATCAGCAGAATCGGCCATCACCTGGGAATGTTAAAGGAAAGGGAATGTGTCCATCACTCTCACTGGAACCAATCAACGGTGCTTCCTGGCTTTTACAGCCACATCACAAAGTTTAATGTAGATTTAAGGCCTTGGAAAGACTTTGTCTTCCTCAGCAACACGCAGCATTACAGGCATGCTAAAGGGCTCACCTTAGCTAGGCAGTCTGGCATGCAGTGAGGGTCACAACAACCACGGGCAGCACCATGGACCTTCTCCTGCCTATGGAAGAATCTGCCAAGGGGGCCAGGGTTACCCACAGAGCAGTGCCTCCATGATACACTGTTCTGTATTCCACCAAATAGGAAAGTAAATGAATCACATTGACAAGTAAGATTTTAAAGTCACAAAATAATACAATGCACATTAATTAATTTTAATACTTTGTCTTGTGCAACATAGCAAAATCATTTACCTAACTGAAAGTGGAAAGGACAGTTCAAAAAAATCCACACATAAACCAACTCCTGGAACCCACAGTGTTGCAATCTTCCCAGAGGCTTTGCTGTATTGTGCTTTCTTCCTTTCCTATAAATGAGATTTCTTCTTTCTACCCCTTCTGGCTGCAAAGATAACCTTCACAGCACAAACTAAGGTACTAGCGTCATTCTGCTACTGCAGCCAGCCAGACTGGAACAATAACAGCAGGAGAGGTGTGAACTTCCTCCCTTTGGCTTAATAGGGTGTTAACCGTGAGAGCTAATTATTTAAATGTTTAAGAGAGGACTATCATCACAGTTAACCACTTTACTGCTGAACAGCAGGCAGGGACATCTGTCCATCTCCAAGCCACTCGCTCTGGATGGCACTCACATGGTCATTCCAGAAAGCCAGCTTGGCCCCTCATCACTGCTGGCTGTCCTACACCTCCAGCGCTGACTATTCCCTCTCTGTGCTACCATAAGGCATTTGGGACCTGTGGATTGGCAAAGGGTTACTATTGATCTGTCTCGGTTTGATGAACTGGTTGAGAACAGAACATCCAGGCAGCAGACAGGGGACAGGGCCCCCCTCAAGCTACAATTGCTGCCAGAACCCTTGTGCCACACAACTTCCAGCTTCAGCCCTTGAGCTTGCTGGGAAGCCCAACTGCGCAACCAGCACTGACTGCCTTTTGGGGACAATGAGCCCATAAACCCCCTTGGCAGACATGCAGTTTGCCTCTGCGCTGCCCTAGGCTGATCCTAAGACTGAAATTGCTTAGCCCATTGCAAATCCTCAGGCACAGCCTTGGTAGCAGCTTGATCTTGCGGGATCCCAGCTGTACCAACACTGCCGGGCTCACCTGCCCCCCCAGCTGCTCCAGAGCTAGCTCTGCTCGACATACAGAGCCTGGTCATCCCTTAGGCTACATCACTCCTGTTCTCAGTGATGCTACTTCATTTCAAATTAGGATGTTAATTTATTATTTAGTGTTGCTCTTTAACCTGCTAACATCCTAGAACATCAAATCACTCCAGCCTTTGTAAGATTTCAATCCTTTCAGTACTCCATGAGCAAAATTCATATAAGAATGTCTTTTTTCTAGTCAGCAAGTAAAAGACACCTACATGCCCTCTACAGATAAGAGAGAAATACCACCTTGGAAGTGGTAAAGAGTCTACTTCTGAACAGAAGAACTTTGTTTACTTGACAAGGCAACCGATTTTCATTGCCTCATCCCTTCAGGATGATTATACCCCGGGTTTTTTTCTCTCCCTGTCAAACCAACACTGTTGAAAAGACCTCAGGAATCTGCAAGAATATTCCCCCGGGGAAGGCTCCAGAATTGCTAGCAATCTGCACTAGTTGATTTATTGTCAGCTGCTAGGAAGCTCAGAACTTCTAGCATTCTTCTTATCTCTCGAATTTTTTGAGTCATGCTTCTCTTCTGGTTTGTTTTCTGGTTTTTTTGGGGGGTTGTTTGTTTGCTTGGTTGGTTGTTTGGTTTTGATTTGTTGTCATTTTTCCCAAAGGAAGTTGCTGGCATGAAACTTAAACAGAAAAACAGTACCCCTCCCCCTCTTTTTTTTAAAGTCACAAAACTCTAAGCTGATTTCATGATTTTTGAAAACTTTACTATTATTTTGAACAATGGAGCTTGTGGTATCCGTTGTTATTCTTCGTGGAGGGTATACAGCAAGCTCTAGAGAGACTGGTTACTATGGCAGCTCTGAGCTGTTTGACAGTGTTATAATGTTTGCTGATGCTTATTAATTTATCAGAGTGGAAAAAAATTAATAGCTCATACTGACACCACTGGGGAAACTAAAAGCCAGATCCTCTAGGCTACATAAAGCACTAGTGCTGAGCAATAGAAAGGAAGATGAGAAGCCAGTAAAAGCTTTGCAAACCTCAGATTTGGGGACCATTTTAGAACAGACCACATCCTCGTGCATGCTCCTGTATTTTCCAAGTTCTGTTTCCAAATTAAAGGTGGAAAACTAACAAGCACTGAGTATCTCTGAAATCCGCAAAAGCTGCATATAAGAGACAGCAATAATCCCAAGAACAAAACCCTCCAACTGAGAATTGGTTCCTTATTTACCATGAAACTATGTAATCTTTTCTCAGAAATTACTGAAAAGAGAAAGCTTTCTAAGCTCATCCTTTACATGTTTCCCTTTATTAGCAATACAAAAATTGCCTTTGAGCTTTCTCATTCCTTCCCACTACTTCTGCGCATATATATGCAAATTATCACACAGATTTCCCTTCACTGAGTACACTACATATCTCTGAAACAGTTGGCAGACCCCTGGGGGGGTGTTGCCCAGACAGCTGTGCAATCAGCTGAGTAAATCAGCTAATTAAAGAAACAAAGAAAATGCAAAAATTATTAAAGACAGACTCTGGCTTACAGCATTGTTCAGCACCTCTGTATCTAAAAGGGCACAGCAAGCACCAAGCACGGGACAGAATAAAGGTGCAGCCGGTGAATGAACTATTGCACAAGTGACAATGACGACATTTTCTCTCAAACATTAATCTGGGATTCTATGATATTTATGCTTTGTAGTTTAAATCAATTTAACATAAATTACTTCAGCATTTTATTTTACAATTACAAAAGAGTGAAATGTAATGTTGGTCTCATAACTGATTTCTGTATGTAAAGAATAGTCATTAACTTCTGCTTGACCTTAGGTGTAGAACTAATATTGAATTTGCACAGAAGAACTCATTATGCTAGTCTAGTTTCCGTGCAGAAAAATAAGTTCCCAAGGGTCTCAGTACTACAAGCCCTTTCTCAGATCTCAAATAGGAAACAGGACTCCCAAAAATGATGCAAAAACGTTTCCTCTCATTGCAGAGTTTATCAAAAGGAACAGATAACAGCAAGGGTCAGAATCTGCCATCTAAACAAGAGCAAAGCCAGTGAGGTAAGAAAGGAGGCTGACAGATGTAGATTTGGTCTTGCTGATCCACACACCATTAAGGCACCATTCCTTCCCACTGCATCTGTATGACCACAGGAAGGACAAACTTGAGTTTAAACGAGGCTCGGGTCTGCATACATTATATAGACATGCTAAATTAAAAAATTAGTGTACTAAGTAAAGCCACCTCTATTTCTCAGCTCAGTCATATAATGGTCACTATTCTTTTCACATTATTGTACAACTGGTTTTGTTAGGAACTTCTGTTTATTTTATTTATCAGAACTGAAGCCTTTCATCTGGCTTTGAAGGCCCATATTTCATCCAAGGTAGTGGTGTATTAGAAGAACATAATTTATAAAACATCTCCGGCTAAACAAGGGAGGCATTTTTTAACAGATAATCAACTACTGTTGATTCATGTGGCCAGAGGAAGTTTGGTTTCCAATGCTTGGCCCTTTGTGATGCACACAAAGATAAAGCCACATTTTACACCCACTTTGTGAACATATGAAGTCGTATTTTTTATCAAGGGAAAAAAAGTTGAAAACGACATGCAAACACTCTAGGATTATTACAGGAACAGATAAAAGCATTTTTTTTCTGTACAAATAGCAGCTCAAGGAAAACCATTTAATGGCTGAATGTAGAAAGTTTTAATTTTTACTCAGTACTTTTAGACATTTGTTCTCATGTGCATGATATTTAAAATTTAAAAAAAAAAATCACGTGGCAGTGAATGTATCTATAGCAGTGTTGCCTGAAACAAGATGATGGAAGGATGGAGAAGAGCCCATTATGTGATCAGAGAATGATTGCTGGGAACAGATCAAACAAGGAGGTAAGGGCAGTTGCTGAGCAGGCTGGTGCAAAGTGAAACACTGCTCTCTATTCCATGGAAACACCCCCCTAGGCATGGCCAGGAAAGGAGCAGGAAACAAAGAGGACTTTGAATAAATAAACTCTGTAAACTCACTGTAAATGCCTCTCGAAAAGCCCTAGCAAAAAAACCACTCACCTAGAGGATGGCTTTTTTTTTTTTGCACAATTGCTGTATTTCCCACCGTACTGTGCTAACTCTTTTTGCGTGTGTGCAAAATATCTTTCACCTCCACAGCTATTCTGCATTGCTCATTTCTTCTATGTGAGGACCTTACAGATCACACAGAAAAAACTACACATGAAGTTCTACAACAACTGAAAAAACAAAACTACAAACTGCCAAAATCTCTCTCATCATAATTCCCACCAGAGAGCTCCTTTCTTTTTCCAGGACTCAGAATCCATTCTGCTTTATATCAGCTATTGAATACACATAGGCTGTCAAGTACTGCTGTGTAGTCCTTTCACTGACTTTGTCCAGGGCACTTCCCACCCCAACATTGCCCAGGGTGGGCACAAAGCAGGTGATCACAGATTCAGCCACAGCACAGCAGAGTTCTGTATGTGTCACACATGGGGTTGCCAGTCAACACCAGAAGCACCATTCCCCAGGGCTAAGAGGAGTCTAACCCTGCCCTTTTGAAGTGCTGTCATTTTCTTGGTGTGCTTGATTTCAGGAGCAATGGAAAAATCCCCTGTGCTGCGACAAGACATTGGTCCCCAGAGGTAGGGATTCCCTTCAGTAAGGCTTAAAATATTTAAAAAGGGTTACTTAAAGAAGCCAATGTTATTAGAATCACAGAATCATAGAATATGCAGAGTTGGAAGGGAGCCATGAGCATCATCAAGTCTAACTCCTGGCCCTGAGCAGGACACCCCAAGAATCACCACCATGTGTGTGAGAGCATTGTCCAAATGCTTCTTGAACTCAGACAGGCCTGGTGCTGTGACGATCCCCCAGGGAGGCTGTTCCAGTGCTCAACCACCCTCTGGGTGGAAAACCTTTTCTTGATATCCAACCTAAATCTCCCTTGACTCAGTTTCATGCCATTCCCTTGAGTCCTGCCACTGGTCACGAGAGTGAGGAGATCAGTACTTGCCCCTCACTTCCCCTCATGAGGGCGTTGAAGGCTGCAATCAGGTCTCCCCTCAGTCTCTTCTTCTCCAGGTTGAACAAAACAAGATTACCTCCCTTACTTCAAGACCTAAAATCCTTAAAGCACAGTGTAACTTTTAAAATATTGCTAGCTATGTTTTCAGGTGAAGTTTTATTGTGAACCACATTTCAGTGGGCAGAGGAAAAGATATAGTTACCATGACCTAACAGAAGCATGATACTCCTGCACCTTCACTTTGAGTGGCCATTCCTCCAGAGTGAATGTTATTAGTACCATTTGAGGAAGAACTCTCATTTCACACCTTTTGATAATTATGACCTTTGCTTTAAACAAGTGAATGCTTGGAGGAATTGGAAGTTGTAACAAAATAAGGTCTTAGTTGAGTAAGAGATATTGTACACCTGCTTGTTCATAAAACCTGCAAATTCAATGGTACTTTAATATGTCTGAAATTTAACCACAATGCCAAACTGCTCCATTCTTGAATGATCTTTGATAATGTATTTGTAACCTCATTTTTCAAGTATGTGTACAAATCTAATTCATATTTGTAATGTCCATTTTCTATATAGCAACACTTCTACAAGTAAATAAAACAAATGACATAATATAGGACATTCAGATAGCCAAATGACAACGTTTTTGCTAATTATTGTGGAATAAAGAAGCCTCTCAAGGATCTGTGCTACTTGGGGAAATGGGCTGAATGGTAAAGATGCAGTTTCCTGGGTTAACTAAGCTGATAAAACAGCTTAATACTGTCTAAAGAGTCTTATTGGGCTCCTTCCCACATCTCTCCGCCTCCCCACCCTAATAACAAGCTGACACCCTCACTTTGTGTCAACTCCAGCACAGGCTGCTACCATACTATAAGCTGCTCTGGCTGCCCTATCTCAAAAATAATTCAATAGATATAGCAAAGATGATCAGATTTAACGGACTAGATTTGGTATGAGGAATGACTACCAATACAGCTTGGAAATGAGACAACTCACAGGGATATGACAGATGTGGACAAAATCTTGACTAGTATGATGATGAACAGGAAAAGGACTTTCTGTCACCAAAGAGCTATATCACAACAGAGTGGGGTTCATGGGGAACATGTTTAAAACAAGCAAGAAAAAATATGCTTTCACATACTACACATGTGAATTGTAGGACTTGCTGACATCAGAGATGATGAAGGTCAGGAGTATAGGCAGGCTCAAAAAGCAATTTGATAAATTAATGACGAAAAGGTCCAGTAAGGTCTACCTAACACAACAGTGTGGGTACAGCAAAATCCCTCTATCGCAGGCTGGTAAATGCTGAGTACGTACATCAGAAGGACTGTTTGTACTTGCTCTGTTTCTCTACTTTAAGCATCCGCTACTCATCACTCACAGTAGGATCGTAGCTGGCTGGACTTTTAACCTGACCCAGCCTGACTGTTCTCATGTATTTAACCGGTCTGACATTGCCTGGAGTGTGTTTGAGTCGAGTCACGCAATCAGCTCTGACAGCCGTGCTGTAGAGGTGGTGCAGTCGCTGGGAAAAGGAATAGCTGTTCACAGCTTGCTTTTCATTCATGTCGGCAAAGCTCAAGCCCCAGTGACTGCTTCATATTGAATCGTCTGCACAGAAATAAAAATACTAAGCAAATCATATAGGCAGTTAGGTTCTGACAGAAGCAATTCAGAAGAAAAGGGGAAGTGTGGATATGCATATACATATGTCAGAATACGGTAGAGGCAATCCAGAAGATCTCAAATATGAAGTTAATACGTTGCAAAAGTCATCTTATTATAAAATTATTATAAATAAAATGTAAATGAGTCATTCAAAAAATCAATAGAGGTAGTCAATTCAAGAATGGCATGACTAAAATGCATCTAATTATAGAGTGGAAACCTGAATGTCATTCTTAAGAGGGACCAAAAGAACACACAAATGCTAGGGCTTTTGTGGCTGCCCTGCCCTTTGCAGTGGGAGGAAAAACCACCCACAGCCCTGCCGCAGCAATGCCTGGGGAGAAGCTGCAGTCACCCTCTTCCTACCTCATCCATACTTTGTCAGCTATTATCTTAACTAGCCTCTGTATTCATAAAAACAAAGACCAGAGGCATGGACTTATCAATTGATCCTTTGCACTAATAAAGTTATAGAAATTCTTTCAGGTATAAAGGGATTTGCTGGGTGATGCCATGGGGTGCAGCCAGCTTCATGCACAGAAATGGCTCAGCATCTTGTTTGTGGATGGGATTAACACCAGTACAGAGCATCTACCTGTCAGGTTTTGATCAGTTCAGATGTACCCGTGTAGCTATGCCACCGGCTAAAGCCTCCAGCCTTAGGCTATTTGCTGCTTTTCATCCTTGTTTTAGCTACCATCTCTAACACATAAGAAACATGTCATGAGCCATGAGGAGAAATTGAGATAAATGCAAACCCCTGTAAACCTTTAGACTAGAGGCAGCATTTCTGTTATGTTTCAGCACATCTGCAAAAGCCATCAGAAGCCAGCAAGGTATAAACAAACACAACAATTTAATGCCAAGTGCTTGCAATTAAAGACAAAAGTTCCCTTCTGCTCCAGTTACTTGCTTTGCCAGACCTTTTACCAAGCCACAGAAGACATCATTTCATCTATTTATTTCTAAGGTTAGGCAAGAACAATTTCAATGCATTTTTATAAGCCACAGAGAAGTACACAAGTTCGTTTCCCCTTCTTAGGTCACCTTTATCATGAGAGCTTTATTCTAATGAAATATAAATGTGCTTTCAAGTCAACAGCATTACTGAGGTCCATCAAAGCTTCTGAATTACAGACCTTTATTTTACACTGTTTTAGTTTTATTTGCAAAGAAGTTGAAAATGCATGAGGGCTCTCAAGTACCTCTCTGTCAGCCTTGCTATCCAAGTGGTATACTTGCAGTACACATCTGGAACATGGAAACTGAGCTTTTTTCCACAGCACAGAAGTTTTTGATTTTTCAGGTTCCTGATTTTTCCTTCAGCATCTGTCAGCTTTATGAGTTTCTCCTATTCTTCTACCCCACAGTAAAAACAGAAGAATGCCTCTTGGGGAAAGGCATTCTACCCCACATTGTACTGGGATTTTATTTACTGTTAGCTGACATTCTCCATCAAGTCAGATCCTGTACTGGCAAGAATTTGATACTCTGCCCTACTCCACAGCAGGCTCAGGTGTCTACCTTGGTTTTCAGAACTTTTTGTCAGTAGATACAGTGTTTAAATCCCTGAAACTGACAGAACTCTAACAGTTGTAATTACTACTTCACCTATACAAACCCAGCTTCATTTAAAACAAAACCAGTTTCACACAGGTAACCAAAGGCAATATTATCCCCCCTCCAAACATAGCAAACCTTCCTACTTGGAACCTCTTCACCCCTTGCAGGGGGATCTGTGGTGTTTGTGTGCATGTATAGATAGCACTTTCCATGCAGTGCAGCATACTGATTACTACAGCAGTCCTAGACAAGTATGACAAAATTTGAATTAGTTTTTCTAGCACAAGATCCAGAAACTAAAGGAATTTAGGAAAAATTACATAGTCTTTGCATTAAGCAAAAATACCTTCTCCTTTTTTCCCCCTCCTACTGGTAATGCTAACCAACTCTCTAGAGGAAATATTTTGAAACACTGCAATTTAAAAACCACGAAACCACTGCACAACAGCTTTTGAGTTTTGGGCTGCTGGTCTCTAGGAAAGGTTTTGGTTAGTGAACTGATTACCCACTGCAGGCAGGTTCCAGCCAGCAGGTTAGGACCATGCCTGTCACCAGCCCTCCCCACTCATGAATTCCAGGGTGGATGACCCAAGCATCCACACCGTTCACACAGCAGCCTGGAAGCTACCCAGGGCAGCTGGCCCACTAGCCGTGTCTCGCTCTTTTCATACCAAAAGAAACTATTTGTCTCATTTTTGGGGGCTTATTTCCCGGAATTATATGGAGTCTTGGAGAGGATTAGAGGAACAGTATCTTTGAAAGATGCTGTGGCTTTCAGCTCCAGAATTACTTTTTCTGAAATATGCTTCACTTCACCAGGCACAGCATACCACAGCTTGATTGCTAACAGTAACTGCTATGCTGTGAATTTAACCATCAGCAATTAAATAAGCATAATCAACCACCTAATTTACTCTGCACCTACTGTACTAAAGGCATGAACTTAACTCAGACCTTACAGTTATGCCTGATCATGTACCCATTTTTTATAGTCATCCAAGATGAGGCATAAAGAAATGCAAATTTCAACAACAAGCATGCACTAGTTAAACTGACTAAAGAGGTATCTTTTGTTCAGATCTAAAAAGATATTTAAAGTGTTGACATTAATGTATTAGGAAAGGCTGGACAGCACTGCAAAGGTCTATAGGGAGTTTGTTTATTTAAGGCTGTGATTTTTAACTAAAATATTTTTACCTGCTCAATGTGGGTTGTACAGCAATGTAAAGGAGACTCCAAGAGATATCCTCTTTTCCCATTTTCATCTCCTGCACCTCATTCCTAATCTAACTCCCACCCCATTTTCTACTAAAACAACCTTTTATGTAACAATCCACCAAAAGGAAATGAGAGGCTAATTCAGGTTAAAAGCAACTAATTTTGGGAAAAGAGTTTTATTTATTGCTAGTAGCAGCAATAACATTTGCTGACACAACTACCGAGAAGCAGGGAGATTTCTTAGACCTGTATAAGCATGGCACTACACCCTTAGCTCATTTGACAGCAAAAGATAATATTACCTTGAGCCCTTCTTTAAAATAGCCTGTTTTCCTCCGCACTCACCCAGGGCAGAAGGATTTCCATGTTCAACCATTATAAGTCAGGCGGGACTGGGGTGATACCAGGTAAGGGCAAGTAGCTAAGGAGTGTTAACATCATCAACTACTACAGCAGTTTCAGAGGTAAAGCTACTACACGAAAGCAGTTCAGGTCTGAATTCACACTTACGTTTGTGTTCACTTCCTGCAGATCTACATCTGCAGATGGCTGTGGATGTAACCTATGGGTACCTCTATTTCCGGACAAAAATGCGTCTAACTTTGTCTCGAATATTTTTATCATACTTACATTTTCAAAAGAAAAGATTTTGCAGAAACACCTGCCAATGCCTCCGATTTAAAATACCATGTTGTGTTGTGCATGTATGTTGTGTGTAATAAATTCCGTGCTGTACTTGTAAGGCACAGATAAACATATACAGATATTATGACGCAGTATTATTAAGAGGTCAAAAAACAGCTCAAGATCCATGATCTTGGTTTCTTGAAAAATCACTGAAGATCACAAGAGATGGTCAGTGAAAATGCTCCCAAAGACCTGAATGGCTTTGGGAACCCACTAAAAAACTTAAGGCAACTCCACCTCTGTTTTACTCTAGAAATACATTCAGTTTTCTCCCGATTAACTGCTCTATACATGAAGACATCAGAGAGGTAACCCTGTATAGAGTCAAGTCTGGCCAAGTAGGTTTTGTTAGTTCCCATGCACTGCTCAGAAAACACAGCTCCCTTGCTTCCACTCCAGCTCAGCAGTGCAGATAACACCTTCTGAAGCATCTGTGCAACCAAACACTGACAGGGCTGAGATGGCCACATATTTCAGTGCCTTTGCATAGTAATAGCAGCATTTGCTACAAATGCTTTTACTGTCAGAGACTTTCAATTATCCGTTTACCTTTCCTCTTCTACTGCCCCAATCACAAAGATTTCCTTTACAGCCATACAAATGTCTAGACAGGAAAGGACACCTTTGGGCATGAAGTTGTCCTTTTGTTTTAGCATAAAGAAAAACACCTGGATGGGCAGGTAAAACACAGGTATAAGGAAAAGATGATAGTATGAGATACTGAGCCATAAAAAAATAATAGGAAACTTACTAAGTTATTTGTCTTAAATATAACTGAAATAAAGGCATCAGCTTCTTTCCTAAAGTGCCAGCCCAGAGAAAATAGTGATTTTTGCCAGAAAGAGACCCAAGTTCAGATTCACACGATTTTACCACAAAACACTGACTTTATTAGCTAGGTTATTAGATGTGATGTGATGTGATGAGCTAGAGGAAAAGAAGCTTGACTGTAATTGCATTGTGCTATATACACAGATTCTCCATCACTATCTTTGCTTCCCCGTGTTAATAAGACAGCAATGAACCAATTCAAGTACTTCAATAAATGACAAAAGGGAGCAGTGTTACAAAACCCTCTCTGAAATACAGCCTGACTCACCTGACTTCCTTGCTTTCAAGGCAATGACAGCAGCCAGTTCTCTTTGTACCTGAAACATCAGGAAAAAGAAGGATGGTTATAGTTCCTAGCACAGTCAAGCAAAACAAAGTTCAACACTGGTAAAATACCAGCTATCAATTCTTTGGAGCAGTCAATTGCACATGGAATTATGCAGGTATCTGGTTTTGAAACTACAGTCAGTTTTCCTAGCAAATCTATTTCCTTTTCAGCTGGGCATTCTGTGACAACTCTTTTGTTTTTAATTTAATTTAATGTAAATACCACACATTCCTTAGGGAGTAGGCAATTCAGTAGCTCAACCTGTAATTTATTTGCACAGCATATCTGTTTCACAAGTACACACTTGAAGTTTCTCCCTTTCCTTGTTACATATTTGTTTTGCCTCTGATGAGCACACTGTAATGCTGGACTTAATGTGTAACTCCAGGATATAAGCAAGTTCTCCATGCTGAGGTTTGTCTGAGGTTTATATTTATATTAACTTTTTGGATCTTTCAGGAGGAAACAACCTCTCCTAATAGCATTGCTGAATGTTTCAGGACCAAAATTTCACTTGAGATGAACATGCAGAAGTCAGAGCTATCTGATTTTCAGTTTTACAGGCTATCTCACTGGCTTGTGACGACAGAGCCCTGCCATGCTAGCCAGCTCCATTCCTTGCCCTCTTGTCTCTGCATTCTTCATATTTTCCCTACTGTCTACACGGCCAGCTACTGCCTCTTTTGCCAGCTTAATTCTACAACCACTTTTCTGTATAGATCTATTCCTTCTTACATAATTTCTTTTTCTATAATTTTTCTGTGCATTATTCTTATTCTTCAGACTTCTTCACCACCATCATCTGTCCCACTGCAGCTGCTTGAGCGTGGCCTACGGCACTCCAGACACTCTCTCCTGCATACATCTCAGCTCTTCCCCTCCTCTGTCCTATCCACACTCTCAGACTCTTTGAACACCTTTCACCTTCTTCCAGTTTCCCAAATCTTCCTAAGACAGCCT
This sequence comes from Lophotriccus pileatus, assembly GCA_035583135.1. Classification (NCBI taxonomy): domain Eukaryota; kingdom Metazoa; phylum Chordata; class Aves; order Passeriformes; family Tyrannidae; genus Lophotriccus; species Lophotriccus pileatus. The sequence goes on from JAWWES010000081.1 coordinate 31,191,371, forward strand.
GCCTTTAGTATAAAAATAAAGTACAATGATCAGCACCCCCGATCAGATACTCGGCAGCCACCCAGCAGTACGCTCTACATGTGTCAGAAGGCAGTCATACCAGAGGCCACATCCTTCCTCTGTTTGCATCCTTCCTTCCCTTGTGGCAAAGGACCAGGGAGATTTTTTTTGCTGTCCTTGCAAGGTACAAGGATCTTTTCTATTCCTTAATGTTGCCCTACTGAGAGGGACAGAGTTTTCTGCCACTCCAAGCAGGAAAGTATGAAGGCAGTGCCCTGGTTTTCTTAAATGTCATCCTGTTTCCAGCACAATTGTGCAAGATGGTAGTTTTACCATCCCTTCCTTCCTTCCTGTACACTCATTCCCATGTCTGGAGAAATGTTATTCATGGCTAATGTAAGCATAAACTGAAAGTAAAATGGGAAAGAACAGTTCTTCCGTGGAAAAACAACTTGTGTGCTTGCTTGCAGCAATTACTATACGCTAGTAATAATACATACAAGCTATCCAGAGTTAGAGGGGGATTTTCAATAAAAGCCAAAGTTGTTTCTGAATAACACCACCACAACTTTTCATGGCCACACTGCTCAGAGCCTCTCCATTAAGCTCAGCAGGAGATACCAGTGTTAATGCTTCGATTCTGGTCTATTCTCACAGGTTACTGACAGTAAGAAACAGTGCACTGATGTCTCATCTTTACCTTTTAGCATTTAATAAATACATTATCCCAAGATTAGCCTTAGAAGACACTCCAACCTGCAACAATTGTAAACATATCACTTAACCCAATCAAATTGAAAGATGCAAATCTCTCCATGAGTGTGAATTGAAAAACATCTCCTCAGAAGAAAAGGCAGCATTGTGGTATCCTGCAGTTATATTTGCAGTATTATTTTTGCTTATAAGGTGGCACTTGTCAAGTTTGAAAGACAGTGCTAAAATCCCAAAGGCTGTTTTTCTATATTTTGTCTATGTTAAACAAAATATCCCCTTGCTTGTTGTGTCTTGGAATGCAGCTGAAATATTACTTAACCTGAGTAAAACCCTTCAGTTAAATCAGGAGAGAAATATGTTTCTCTAGTGCCACTATTAAGCAAAAGTTTCATCAAAGGGTTCCATCCTGACAATCTGAGCTCTCATAGGATTCACTCCAATCACAAAGAATTGGTACTGCTGAGCTGGATTTGATTGGTGTCCCTAGATTTCATAATCTATAGGCTTTTGCCTATTTTAGAGTAAATGCACTTGACACCTTTGCTGGACATGCAATTCCTATGCATCATCACACCAATGGAAACCCATGTACAACATCCATTCCTGCATGCGTGCTACACATTATCATACTTCTTCCTAATAGGATTTAAGTTACTGCCTGTTTGAAAAAATCAATAGTTGCACATCACATTGAAGACAATAATGCAGACTCAGAGTAAAATATACGCTCAGATAAGAACTATGCCTACTACATTGAGATATTAAATTAAAAAAAATTGGTTTATACATACAGCTTGTCACTACAAAGCTACGACTATTTAAATAGTATCCCATTTTGAGTAGCATTGCAGATGTCAAAACTGATTCCATTTAAAGGCCAGCTTAGCACACAGTATTTACATAAATATTATGAAAGTCTGAAAGAGAACATTTTAAGTGTGTTGTTGGCATGTTACCACATTCCAATCAGGGTTTTTTTTGCAATCTGAACAAAAAGAGTGTGCATACCGAGTGGTACCCAGGTACGCTACTGCGTGATTTAACATGAAAAGTACATTTACGTGGTGAGTATTGTCTTCAAAGAATAGAGGTAGAGATTTTTGAAAAGTAAATCACAACTACTGCTCTTCTCTTATCCATGAATCTGGGCATTTATCATAGTAAGCATAGTTGTGCATCTAGCAGACAGTGCATACCACCTCTACTTTTTTCCCTTCTGTTTTTTCTGCCCTTAGTAGTCTGTCGTGAAACAGTATTCCAGACGTCAATGTGCCAAACAGGACTTCAGATTTCGAGACTAAGTGCCAAACCTTACAGGATTTCAAAATTAAATCCTGCAGTAGAAGTCTCTAAACAGCAGGGTTTTGAAAAACCAGAAGAGTGTAGTTCACATTATTGCATCTCAAATTACAATAGTTTGATGGGCTCTAAATAAAAGTAGTATTGGCTGATGCCTTAAAGTACCAGAAAACCATTTTCCAGATACACTTCATTAACATCCTGACACTCTTTTCTATTTCATCACAAGGTAAGGTAAAACCTTATACTCAGTTATCCGTCAGTGCTCTGGGTTTAGCAGACAAAATATGAATATGAAGCTGCTCTTCAGGAGATGACATGGGATACATGACAGCTCTGGAACGCTTTTTTAAACCCATAAGTAATCATTGCATTTCCTTAAAAATTCATGACCAAAAAAATTATGTGATGCAAATGTATTTCCAAGGGCACTTTGCACGGCATGCATGTCAGCTGCCTTTACAATTTAAGTTTGATGGTGTTGTTGATGCCTTGCTGTAATGGAGCATATGCTATGAGCATACAATTTGATAGGTTAAAAGAGTGATTTATATTTTAGGCACACAGATTCCTCCAGTGTTGCTTGGGCTGGATCTTCACAATCAGTTTAGGTTTGAAAATTTGGGACTTTAATCCCCCGAAAAGAACAGCCGGCACAGAAACTTTCTTGTGACCTGACAAGAATGTTTTATTCCAAGAAAAGCAAAAAGAAAAATGGAAGAGACAGCAGTGGGATTTGTACCTCTAAACCTCCAAAGTCAACTGTAATCTTGGAGTGCTTTAGTGTTGTCTGGAAGTAGGGGTTTGGGGGTTTTTTTCCACTTCTGAAATACTGGTGTGGAGGGTACCATGGACAGGACTCTGAATTACAAATTCTTCAAGGAAGACTGGTTTGATTGTGTACAAAATACATAAACATCAGTGACCCAAAAAGCCAGAGGGAACATATTTCCAGCCATGGCTAATACCTTCACTTTTTGTTTCCAGATCCTGCTTACAGGATCCTTTTCTCCCCCTATAAATTCTGAAGTTGTCAGTAAAGAAAAAAAAAAAGTGAACCTGTATACTGAGGAGTTCAGCCCTCTGTTGAATGGTGTAAGCTGAGGGTTCAAATTTCCTTGGACATTAAAAGGCTCTCCTCACTCCTAAGGCAGTGAGTGCCTTAGATCCATATCAACTGTATGGAAGAAAAGCAACATTCTAGAGGGATGAAAGGGAAAAGTTCATATACAGATGTTAACATTTGGAGGATTCTGCTCTGGTCTTGTGCCTTTTCTTCAGGGTGGACTAGAAAATCATTATAGAGAGCCCTCAAAGTTCTGTGGAAAATCAGAAAATGCAGGAGAAAATATCAGACTTCTGGAAATCACCATGGCAATAAATGGGCTCAGGCCATCTGGAGATGCAACTGCCTAATTTTTCTTTAGCTAGTTAGCTACAGTAATAAAATGGTTCATATAAAAAAAATCCTGTCCACATGCCCTACTGCTGGAATCATTCAGCATGTAGTTCAAAGGTTTTACCTTGCAAGTTAGATGTGAAGCACTGAATTCACTGTCAATTAGGTGTTTGAGGTACTACATGGTACTTAAGTGTATCCAGCAGCAGTTAGATCTAGTTCTTAAACTCAGAAAATCACTTTGTTTTGTTGAGTGCTTCTCTTTTTTTTGACTGACAAAATCCCCATTATTCTGTTTTTGAGAGGCAAAGCTTTTGAGGCATACTGGCAGTGTTTTATAGAGTTGGTAGATTTGGGGTTTTAAGATATAACTTTGCAGAAAGTATTTAGTGTTTTCCTATTTTTTATTTCTATGGAACTAAAAATGGGGGCTATTGAGGTTCTAAGTTCACCTTTCATTTTCGGTTAAGAACAAGAGGTAAATAAAACAAGGAGTTTGAATATAGAGAAAATTTGAAAAAAAAATAATTAAAACACAGCCTTTTCTCATGTCATACATCTTAAATTATTTTTGCATAAAGTTGAGCATATAGAAACATTGGCTTTTCAAACACATTACAAAATTTCTTTTGTAAAGACATTTGTCTTTAAAAAATATAAGATAAATTCTCCCTCCCTTCCATTTTTCAGCAATTTCAAGATAGCACTTTACTTATTTTTCTTAAAATAGCTCTTATCCCCATGCCTTTTTCATAACAACTTCACCCAGCTTGCTTCACTTTCATCTCTGTAGTTTCTCACGTACCCAAAACAGAACATGTGACGTTCACAGAATCATACAATCACAGAATGGTTGAGATAGGAAAGCACCTCTGAAGATCATCTGATTCAAACCACTGCTCAAAAGCAGGGTCAGCAGAGCAAGTTGCTCAGAACTGCATCCATTTGAGTTCTCAACATCTCCAAGGATCAAGGATGGAGACTCCACTACCACTCTCCTGTAAGCTGTTCTACTGTTTGATCACTCTCACAGTAAGTTTTTTGCTTATGTTTAAGTAGAATTTCTGTAATTTCAGTTTGTGTCACTCCTGTCACAAGATGTTACTGAGAAGAGCCTGGTTCCATCTTCTTTATTCCCTTCCATCAGGTATTTGTACACATTGTTAAGATTCTTCCGTGGCCTTCTGTTCTTCAAGCTCCACTCCCAGTTCTCTCAGATTCTCCTTGTAAGTCAGATACTCTACTCCCCTGATCATCTTCACGGTCATTTGCATACACTCCAGTACATCCATCTTTTGTACCTGGAGTTCAGAACTGGACCCAACACTCCACATGTGTCACACCTGTGCAGAGTAGAGGAGAACAATCACCTCTCTTAGCCTAAGGATAACACTCTTACTAACACAGCCCAGGAGGCACTTGCTTCCTCTGCCACAAGGGCACATTTCTGGTTCAACCTGCTGTCCACCAGGACTCTCACTCCTTTTCTGCAAAGCTGCTTTGAGCAGCCTGGATAGAAGCCTGAGGTTATTTCTCCCAGATTCAGGATATGGCATTGCCCTTTGTTGATCTTCCTGAGAATCCTGTTGGCCTATCTCTCCAGACTGTCAAGGTCCCTCTAAATGGCAGCACAACAATAGAATTATTTACGTTTTAAAAGACCTGTAAGATCATAAGAGTCCAACTGTTAACCCAGCACTGCCAAATCCACATGTCCTTAAGTGCCACATTTACAAATCTTTGAAATGCCTCTGAGGATAGTGATCCAACTATTCCTCCCAGTTTTGCATCACCTGCAAACTTGCTGAGGGTACACCCTGAGATCATACAGATTTCATTAAATTGAGCGAATCTAGATTAACTTTCTGAAGGCCTTTCTGTCTGCATCTTAGAACAATGACCTTACAAAAAGATAAACAAGACGTACCAACTTCTGGCAGAGACAGGATAAGCTGTTGTTTATTATGGTGAAGTTGGCTAAGGCTAAACATAGTTGGAAAGCCAGATACTCAGTCTTTCCAGGTGGGCCTCCTCATAATTTTATGACAATCTACACTAGGATTGCTGAAGCCCTCTCCCTTCCTTTGCCTCCCATCCCATCACTGCCTTCACACTGACATACAGTTGACCAAGAAGGTCTGAGTGTAAAGCACATGCCACAAAAATCACCATGATCCTCCAAACTGGTATCTCCTTGGCCACGAATAGCACGTATTCGAAGAGAGAAGGCTGCAGCATTCCTTCCTTGGATTGATTTTAATAGCTTTGGAATTGCACACTAAGGCCTCAGTAAAATGTTCTCCTTCCACAGACTAAAAAAAACAGTCTGCATAGACAAACATCTGTTCACTAAGACTAAGTCTTTAATTTGAAGGGATCTAAAACATGACAGTATTTCAAACATGATCAGCACAAACTTTGATGCAATGACCTTACCGCAGAAGTGAGACGAGCAAGAATTTCAGCATTGGTTTCTGCCGTATCTTCTATTTTTTGATCAGGCCTTAAAAAATAAAAATAAAAATTTTATCATTTCTTTCATTCTGTCTCAACATCTTTTGATTCCTGGAAAGTAAGGAATTATATAGCCACAGGCACTAATGTAAAAGGGCCTTTGAGATTCCACATCAAAATGATGACTGTAACATGACAATAATTAATCATGTCAGTAACGACAGAGTACACCCTTTGTCCCTTGCTGTCAAGAACTCTTTTGATCAGACCAACATAAAGCAGTGAAAGAATTCTTCATCTATAAAAATATGATGAAGAACTGAGGAATGCAGGACCCTCTAGATCAGAGTCACTTATCTGACTTCATATTTTGCTTTGCTAAAAACATACTCTATCAACAGAGCCAAGAGTTTTCCATCTGCCCACTACCCAGCTTTGCTAAGATGTGGAACAGCACCTAAGGAATGTAAGCTCATGTAGATGAAAACAGACAACATCAAAATAATTATATGACATGTAGTTTGATATTTAGAAAGAATAACTGAAAGTGAAAATAATAGATTTAAGAAGTCATAAATTAACAAACTAAAGCAAGAGCTGAGAACATTATGAGGTTTTCTTGACACAAGACAGAGAGACTTCACATGTCTTTGCAAAAGAGGGGCAGTGCAGGAAGAACCCTTCCAGAAACTGTCTAAGAAGTCTGGCCCACATGGACAGTCTGTCCACACAAAAGCTGCTATGGGCAGTACCAGGACAGGACTGTGTTTTTCTTTAAAACAGTCTAATTCCCATCACCAAAACATCTGTGTTTTAGCTTCTTTTAGAAGCTTTACTGAAAATCAGGAGCAAGATACCAATATAGCTGTATATATAGGTTATTACTAGGGAAGGTAGTAAAAGAAAATGCCCTTGAGATCTTTACTTTTCATGGTATTCAAGAAGCAGTGGCATGCCAGCAAGCTGAGCAGTATACAAAACTGCAGCTGCTGTAATAAACATAAATCCCGGGTATTAGCAGAAGCTTCTGTCTTTGACTAAATTATTTAATTGCTTATGTGCCTTGATGTCCTCAGGGAGAGAGCTGGCAACACATCTGGAATACTCAGCTGGTATATTGTGGTTCTCTACATCCCATATCCAAAAATTCCATTCCTTGATTAAAAAATTAAGGTCAGAAAGCACAGAATGACACATGCATTCATTTTGGGGCAAGCATATTCAGACTAAAATGGTAATTCAGATTAGAAATCACAATTATTTTCATAACTGCTTTTCTATTCAAAGAAAAACGTGTTTTAAACCGCCCAAAAGAAATAAATGAATGCATTTTCATTTACAAAGACTGATTTATTCAGGCTTTCTCCTTATAATTTGGAATGAGATTAAAACAGCTGATCTCTTTAGATGCCTATGTTTCTCTACACATCTGATCTCTTCTGATCTCCCAGAACCAGACTAGGACTTGATTCTTCTGCACTGGAGGCAGAAGATAGCAGTTCAGTAGACACAGACACAGATGCAATCTATAAACCCATAACAGCAGATAGCACGGCTATTTCCATCTTGGGCCTTTATCACTTCAATTTAAAAATACTCTCAGTATTCATCTGCATATAAGCATCAAATACTTCTGAAATCATTAATATATTAAAAATTATTTTGAGCTCTACAGAATCAGAGGGGAAGGGTGTATTATGACACCCAAGCCAGTTAAAAAAGCAACAGTTATCATTCTAATTTTTTCAAAAGTAGACAGGCAGGACCTAGTAGGGCTGGTACCAAACAGGAGCTCAAGGCCCAGGCAAACTAGCCAAATGCTTATAGAGTTCAGCGGCCTGTGAGCTTAGGCTGCTAAACAGACAAATGAGGGGATGCTTGCCCCAGATTTGCACGCAGACAAGTCAGTCTCCATGCAATACCCGAGAGCTGCTTGTGTTCAGAAAAAGCTTTTCAGGAACTCCATAAGGCAGCAACTAACAAATATCCCATCCTGTCTATTTGCATTAAAACCAAATCACTTTTAAGAATTATTACTTTTCTGAAATTAATAAAATGTAAATTCTTTCCTTAAGTCTATCCGTGGTTTTGGGAATTAAGTGTTGTTATAGACACCCCCACTTACAAGGCAGAAAATACAAGCGCACACACAAGGATTAAACACCTGATAGAACACCACTGCAGTAACTGGAAAAGAATTCAGGAAGCATTGGATTAGAGCCTAAGTGATCACTCAAGCTTGTAAGGAAGTCCATGGCACACCTTTCAATACAGATTTTTTATTCCTAGATTATTGCAATATTCACTTCTTTTCTACTCAAGTAGAATTGACTGTGATTAACAATCAAGTGTTTAATAACCCCAAGGGGCCTCTGCATCGGTCCCATCTCATCTGACATTTACAGGACCTCAGGGTCTTAGTCCTCTGGAATACAACAACATTAGCCTTCCAATTAGTGTGAGATCCTTAAAATCTGCTATGTCTTGACTTTTTTCCATGCTGGATTCCCTCCACTGTAGGGAATTTGCCATGGTCAAAAAGCAACAGGGAGCATTTATTCAGGAACCATAAGTACATCTCAGACTTCAGAACGATGTTTTCATCGTAAAGCTGGCAACACTCCTAAAACTGACCAGAAAAAATCTGTACAGCAAGTCAAATCTGAGCCATGGTTATTTAATGGAGTTTCCAGAAGAGATGCTGAAGGAAGTCCCCAGAGTTGCTACTGCCTACTCCAGTGTACAGACAGACTCCTTCTGGGAGAGCAGAACCATGGTACTTCAGAGAGCCACTGAGCTACCCAGCAGTCCAGGCAAGGCAAGGCTGCTGCCCACCAGAGCTGCAGAGGAGACAGAGATCATCTGGCCTCTGGGACCACCAGAAGACATCCAGTGTCGTCTTCTGGTGTATAAGCAAGCAGTAACTTCTGATTTCTTCAAAAGCAGGGAATCCCAATAATAAGGTAAGAATTCCTCTATCCCTATATATGTGCAGAATGCCAACAATACAGATTAGTAGAAAAGCTAGGACAGAAAAATGAAAATAAAAACATCAAATTACAAAAAAGCCTATGATTCTAATGGTATGCAAAATGGCTTATATATTTGAGAAAAGACAAGCACTCACTGCCAGAAGGAGTTTTTAGAATTGCTGTCTTTCTTCCTGAAAATAAGTATATGGGTTTATTTAACCTGGTCAGATAACTTAACAAACACCTCATCACACCTATTCCTTTTCAGACTGTGTTGTAGTAGTGTATTATTTGCATCAAGCATGAAGAATTTTGAACCTGGAAAGCTTTCTTCCCCTTTAATATCACACTCCCTCAAGACTATACCATTATTTAAAATTCAATTCCTTCAGTATATGCTTTTCTAAAAAGCACTTTCACAATCTGACAGGTAAAACCTCCCGAAAACAATTCTTCAGTGAAAATATTCCCAAAAGGAATTCAGCTTCAACTAAAATTTGAATAATGGGACCAGGAAGGAGCTGGAATAGTACATTAATGAATAATTGTTCAATTCATGTGACAGGGATCATCTTCCACTGGAAATGACAGTTGTACTGAAACGATAGAACTGCAAAACAGACTGTAAACTCAAACCCAAAAAGTCTCCAATCCATTTTCCTACCCAGCATCCTTCAGGTAACACATGAATAAGACCTATCTGGTCTGCCTTTTTGATTTGAAGCCTTTCTACAGGTAGTTATGAACCATCAAAAGTGGCCTGAATTGCATTGATAACGAGGAAAACTCCAATTCCCACTGAAATTGAGATGAAATTTCCCTGATATTTAAGAGATAGACAGTTTAGCAACAGAGTTGTCTGGAAGACAAGAATTTCTATTTGCAAAAATAGTCAAAGGTTTTCTCCCATATGAATCATCTGCTTAGAAGATTACATTCAATCCCTTGCTCTAGCCAACTTGGGGTCCTTGTCACTTGTCTACATTCAGTCAAGCTGATGAAATGAAGGCATTTTCAAGGGAAACTCCACTCCAGAACTGTCAGTATCTGATCGGTGAGGGCAGTCAGCAACATGGGAGGGAATCAAATTTCTGTCCTGAGCCACTCAGAGAAATTATTGAGATTTTTTTCCTATCAGCTCAGCACATCTGAATTTAAGAATCTGGGCTTAAGACAGTTTACAGAGACTTTGGCCTTTGTGCTTTTTAAAAATATTTCTATTGGACATACATTTGAAAGAATATGTTTTTAAAAGCTAATATGTAGAGAAGGCAAGTACTTACAGTAGAAAGTTTTGTCTTTGTCACCAAAGAGAATAAATCCTAGTATTGCCAGAGTAATAGTTCTCCACAGTATAAATACCGGGTTTGAGGATTCATCATGCTAGGGACAATGAAAGAATTTAACCCAGCTTGTCTATGCAGGCCTACTCCTGCAGACTTGCTGAGGCATGAAGGGTCATGAGCCTCTAGAGCTCTCACTAACACTTTTTTCCCATCTTTTGGCCTTTTCCTGTGGCTCAAATAGCTATGGTTTCCTTCTAGCTGCTCAAATAGGCAACATTAGAGTACAGTCATATCACCACAGAGCATATGATAACATCCAACAGTCAGGTGAAAGAGGACACATACAGGCAGCAAAAATCTTAAAAGACATATTCTGAAAAAAAGGAATAATAATGTGAGACTGCAGAGCTATGGCAAACATGCAGTAGAAAACTAAAATGAAAAGACTGAAGCTACTGCATTTCCACCCATCACTCTTTCTGAAAGCTGATCCTGACACACCACAGGGGCATCTGATCTGCTAGTCAATCAGTTCCACAGCATGCCTGCTGCCAAAATCACACCAAAGCTCCAAAGGTAAGAGGAGACAAAAAAATCATGTGTCGAAATAATACAGCAAGCTAGAAGCAGCAAGCCAGTGCCTAAGAACTACAATAGGCCAAAAACCCCAAGTCAAGTGCCTTCATTTATTTACCCAGACTAACCTTCTCAGATGAAAATCACATCTCTACAAAACTTGCCAACCCCCTGCCTGGGGTTGATTTTAAAGATTTTAAAGGTTTTAAAGCTGGCGAATTTGCAAGGTGATTTGGGAGTAAACAGTGTCATTATAAGGCCAGACACTTAAAAATAGTCAGCAAAAGTTGTAAACAGCTGTACACGCACACTTACAGATTACACATGTCAATCCTGGGGGGAGACAATGGCAATAGTTGAAGTAGGAGTTTTACTCCATTCTTCCATTCTTCCTCTTTCTCAAACTCACAGAAAAGGTAGGTACATTCATCCGCTGAGAACTGGTAGAAAGCATGAGTGTCTTGAAAATAGAGCTGTCTGTCCACTGTTAGAAAAAATAACATTTAGATACCGTTTAAACCTTCACCATGTAAAGATTCCATGTCCCCACCACATTCTTCATTGCACTTGACTTTAATGCTAAGTTGCACCACCACACAGGTCAAAAGGACCAAAACTTCAGCAGAGAAACAATCCTGACCTCTCATATTAACTCAGTAAATCCAAACAGAACAACTCCAAAACCTCAATCTGAAGATCTCCAAGCTCCTGAAATCCAAGTAGTAAGACTTCTGACTATTGAATCAATTTTAGAATCAGTTTAGAATTAGGGGATAAAAACCTTCCTCTTATTAGACTTCTGAGTCTTGATTTCCATTGGTTTCTAAACTGTTCTCACTAATGGTCAGGCAGGAGTAAACAAAGTTCAATAATGAGGATGCAGCCTATCATTATCCCAGCTTCTCCTTGAATTCAGGGCTACTAAATTTATAGACCACACCCGAGTAAGATGATGCGCCAATCATCTTCCCTGAAAAAAATGGGATTGAACTGGGAACGAAGGACAGAGTCCAAAGCCAAAAGCATAAGTTCCTGCTTTTACTCTTTTCCTCCTCCTATCAAAAACACGTCTTGTCCTATTGCAGGGGAAATGTACAGCCTTTCTCATGCTAGAATTAGTGTCAAGACTGACCTGATAATATAATGCCCATATCTAGAAGGAGCTGCCACACTCCAACTGCTGTAGATCTGGTCTTTACAAAAGGGCACTGCTCCAAAAGCCAGTCTACCAGTTCTGATCCAACACAGCTTCTCCTGAAAATAAGCAAAACATCACTTCTTACATGTTAAAATATTCTTTTATGATAAAGGGCTATTTTTAAAGCTATTGAAAGTGAATCTTTTTGTTCAGCAGAGCAAACCTTTTTTCTCAATTTCTAATTTTTGTAATCCTATTCATTTCAAGGGAAGAAATTACTCTAGTGAGTCTCAGGGGACACCCCTAGCTACAATGAGGGAGCTCACGTCAGATGAACAAGTTCCCTTACATATCTAATTCACGTAGCACACTTTTCAATATGTAATATTTTTACCAGTTTGTGCTGCATATTGTCATCCAAAGATGCACAAGAGCTAAACAAAATACAACATTTAGCCTCAGGATTTTATTTCCTTTCTGAGCATAAGCAATACCGCTACGCAATTATGTGTAAAACCTCGAGTGCTGCTATAGGCTGCACTTAATCTGTCACATTATTGGTAAATGTAGATATTTATGTAATTTTAAAAAAAAGTAGTGGATTTTTCTTAAATACATTTGCAAATGAACAGTGCTATAATAGAGAGATGCACATTTTGGTATAATTGAAAATAGGAGGAAGCATTTATGCTGTAATGCAACACAAATGGAAAATCACTTCATTACAAAAATATTCCATAAATTACAAGCCAAAATCATTGTGTCACTAAATCTTAGGAATCCAATTAATCTCTTTGATAACTACATACCAGGGCTGAATTTAATAGTCTTTCTGTTCAACAAAATAACTGACAAACACTACAGTATATGAAATCATAAGCAACTGAATTAAGGCATAATTAATTCAATTAATTGATTGCTTTCTGACAGCTAACACTGTAACATAAAAAAAGATATTAAGATACGTGAAATTTTAAAGAATTTTTTTGAGAAAATGTTCTCTCTACACATGAGATACACAAAATCTCATACTCAGAATTTACTCTCTTGTCAAATCAGGTCATAGATAAACGCAAATAAAACCCATTAGGTTGATTAAAACAAATGATTCTGAGTTACCTGCAAATGCCAGTAAGGTACACCCTGTCTTTAATCAGGTCAGATGCTTGTAGGGTAAAAATATTCCTGAGAGCTCTCCCAGCACAGGAAGAACTTTCTCCATAAATCTGAATGAAAAGAGAAATGGAAAACTGTGACAAACAGGGATTTATTCCTTCTGTAGTAAACTGCCTTGCCACTGTTCACTCCCTCCCTCTGTGCTATGCCTTCTCCCCACCTATGTGACAAGCAAGCAGTCAAAATCTCATAGGAAATGCACCCCAGCTTCTGCCATGCCCAATTGTATCATGGGTTGCAGAAGCCCCCATGAGCTGGGCTGCTTTTAGATTTCTTCTGACTTGCTCACACCTGATTTCTACCTTGCACCTCAAGGCTGCATATGTATCTATCCAAACAGAACCCAACTCGATCTTCTATAAAACCATGTCCCACCTGCACGCTGTACAGCACTCCTTACTGATGAATTTACCTTGGGCTTTTATTGTGATGTTTCCTCCCATTCCAGCAAAACTCACTAGTAACACAAATAATTAAATTGAAAGGAAAACAACGCTACCTGGTTTCATCTTTTTGTTTGTTTGTTTGCTATGTTTAGGAATCTTTCAAGGCATATAAAATAGTAATGAGACAGTAAAGTCTTGTGACATGCAAAAACAAAGTTCTTAAATATTGTAAAAGTAAGCTAAACAGTGGCAACCATTTAAATGACTGAGAAGCAAGTGCACACATTCACAACAATTGTGAATTCACAACAATTCAGTTTGCAAACTCGGTAATAGAAAGACATGATTTGTAATAAACACACACAAAATAAAAATTTCTTAACTGGATTTAACTGCAGGTCACATTTACGAGTGTCTTCAAAGCTATGATTAAGAGGTTGAACCAAAGTAAAAACATTCCTGATATTTTGTTTGATGAAATGGAATTAAAAAGAAGCTTGACAAGTACCTTATTTGAAGGAGTTTCCAAATAGGGATTTGAAATTCTTCTGGACAGGGTCTGTAAGATAATTTAGTAGACCTTTAGTTTTGTTCTGGATTTTGTATAGAAAAAAAAAAGGTAGTATCAATCTAGTCTTTTATATATTGAAATCTAAATTAAAAAGAATTTATCAAATCATTTGAGTAGTCTAACTGACATCTCCAAATAATAATTTATTTCACATCAGGAAAAAGGTTTGGTAATCTCTATCCTGTGTTGCTTATTACATTTATTCTTGATCTGGAAAAGATGAGCAACAAAGCAGCAAAGTCTGTAGACAACACACAATTACTTGGGTCAGGAAAAAGCAGAAATGAAAGTGAGGAATCTCAAGATAAACCTGAAAAATGGTGGCTGAAAAGAGAGTATCATGATGAGCTCAACATTGAAATCAGCATATACTAGAGGGAGAAAATGTAATTACACATACTCTTAAGGAAAACTTTATCAATTCAGTAAAGACACCTCAGGGTCACAGAACACTTCTCAAGGAAGACCACTCTTCTAAATTAAATTCTTAACTGTAGTAAAAAGAAATTAGGATAAATGACAAATAAAATAATGATCAGCAGGGAGATAACTAATGTAGATCAGCATTAACTCTGATGTGCCACATGTTGCACTGGTAACAGCATCTCAAAAAATTAACACTCCAGTGTTAGAAGGGATTCAGACAATAATAGTAGTAGGAGGAATAATAAAGGATTTGGATAAATTTTAATGTGAGAAGAGATAGAAAAGACTGTGTCTACCTTAAAAAGGAGAGATTACAAGAGACATAATGCAATTTTACAAAATGTTAAAATGATAGAGAGAAAAGACAGGGTTTCTGTGCTCTGCTTTACATTACATGAGAATAAAAGAATCACTCAATGAAATTAGAGAGGATTCATATTTGAGAAGACAGAAAGTGATAAATAAGTCTTCAGAGGAGCAAAATGCAAATGCCAAAACCTTACCACTGATCAATAAAGACTAGGATTTAAAGTCATAAAATTAACAAAGAACCAGAACTCTGGAAGGCAGAGAGAAGACAAACATCTCCACAGAGTCAGGTTACCCAACCTTTATTCACAACAATACCTCCATATCTTGTCACTGTTAAAAGGCAAGATATTGTCTATGCTGTCTATACTTGCAACTTCTATCTTACTACAAGCCACACATGACATAAATAAAAATTGCCTAAAATAAACCTGGAAGCGGAACAGAAGATGTTATGCAGGTGCACTGGCATCACGATGGGAAGATCATGCAGTGCTCCCTCACATTATTCCAACTTGTAAGCAGTATAATTAATTCCTCGCTTTGAGAAGGATCCAATTCTCACTTGGTATACTGCAATCATAAAAAAACCCTCATCCTTCACACCTTGTAAGAATTACAGAATCCATACTTCAGTAGCACCACCTGCTTTTTTCTCCCTGTATTCTTGTTACTATATTTTTAGAAAGGGAAGGGACAAGGAACACAGCAGCATCTAATACTGTTTACCCTTCCACGCTCATCCCAAATGTGTAGTGTAGTTCCATGCGTAACAGTAGCTCCATATGGAAATATTATAACATACAAGCTTAATTCCCCTCTCCTATACCCAACAAAGATGCTGTAAGCGTGCAACATTCCCTCAGATCCCACTTACTTTTCCTAGCCGGCATGTCATTAACACCTCGGTTCTGCAGCAGCCTTACATACCACCACTTCACTTGGGTTCGGTCCAAGTCTTTCATTCAACAAGCCTCACTCCCCGCAGCAGCACAGTCAAAAGCTTATACACTGATTTCCCCCCTTCCTGCTCCCTTCCCAGGCTGGCACTAACAGAGGACAGATAAGCCTCAGCCGGGGAAAATACTGCTACTGCAGTGTGCAGTTATAAGACAGCATAGGATGGAACTCAGCAAAAAGGACAAATCCGGTTGCCTTCTACAACAGCCTTAGAGTAGTGATGGATAAGAGAAGAGTAACTAATGCCACCTACCTGGACTTGTGCAAAACATTTCAGACGAGGTAATGGCTACAATGTACCACACTTGAAATGTTTCTATACCAACCCACGCAGTACGAGGAACAAACAAGAGGAGCTCAAAGCTTGAGCCCAGTCCCAGAGATTTGACATCATTGGCATAAGTGAAACCTGGTGGGATGAGTCCTGTGACTGGAGTACCCTGTTGGATGGTTACAGGGTCTTCTGCAGGAACAGGCAGGGCAGAAGAGGCAGAGGGGTGGCACTGTATGTAATGGAAGAGTTGGAATGCATGGAGCTCACAGTTGGCCATGGCGCAGTTGAGAGTCTCTGAGTAAGAATCAAGGGGCAAACAAATAATGCAGATATCATCATGGGAGTCCGCTATAGACCTCCCAGCCAGGACAGTGACACTGACAAATTATTCTCTGAGGAACTAAGGGACACCTCCAATTCAACTGCCCTTGTCCTTATGGGGGACTTCAACTTGCCAGAAATTAACTGGGAGCATCACACAGCGGGTACAACCTGGGCCAGAAGATTCCTAAAAAACTTGAATGACAACGTTATGTAACAGGTCATAAGGGAGTTAACTCAGAAAAATGTTCTCCTTGATCTGCTGCTTGTCAACAGAATGGATCTTGTGAACAAATAGACACTGATGGCCGTTTTGGCCACAGTGACCAAGAAGCCATCAAGTTTAAAATCTCTGTTGACAGGAGGAAAAGTGCCAGCAAAACCTCAACTCTGGACATGAGGAGAGCAGACTCCAGGTTGCTCAGGGAATTGGTAAGTAAGGTCCCCTGGGAAAATGTTTTTGGAGGTGCTGGGGTCCACCAGTTCTGGTCAGTTTTCAAACATGAACTCCTAAGGGCACAGGAGCAGGCAATTCCCAAATGTCAGAAATCAAGCAGGCAAGGCAGAAGGCTGGCTTGGCTGAACAGGAATCTTTCTTTGGAAATAAGGCAAAAACGAAGGTGTATGCCAAGTGGAAGGAAGGTCACATTTAGCCTGTCATGCCTGTCACATTTAGTACATTCAGTACATTTAGTACATTTACCCAAACACCCAAAATTTCTACAAATATAAGAAAATAGAAGCTAATTAGGAGAAAATAAAAGTGGAAGTGGCTTTCTGGAATAGAAAAATTATCTTTCCCATTGATACTAGTGCAGCCTGTGTAATGTTGAAACACTCACTGCAGTTAGACTGAAATTCATAGTGAATTTTAAGAGTTTATGTCCCAGCAACCATGATAAAGACCCTTTTCTTTTCCTTTTTTTTTTTTTTAACATGGCTCAATAAATATTTAGTTCACTTCTGTTCATTAGGCTCTACCTTGGCTGCTGGTGACAAACTGGACAGTCCCCCTTAAGAGAGAGGAAGAGGCAGTGGATTAGGGGTCCAGGCTTTTTTGAAAACCCCAGCCTTTTGGTGGCTGTGTAGGGGAAGCACCATTCCTCCTTGAAGGTATCTAGTAAATATAGGCTGCTCCTCCCAAATTATTTTGACACACACAGTGATTCAAAATACATTTGCAAATAACTAAGAATGAGCCAAACTCTGCTTTTAAAGCAAATTAATTAGTCATCAAGCAAACAACTCATCCCTCATAAAAACTACCTTGGAACAGTTATTACTGCCCGTGCCAAGTGCTGCTTTCTAGCTACAGCCACCCTGGCATCGCCCTGTGCCTCTTCACCAGCTCAAGGAGAAGCTTTGCCAAACCACAGTCCTGGTTGGACGGGGATGTGGCAGCACGTGTGGTCCTGGGACAAGATCATATGTGGAGGAGATCCAGAGTACTTGTATCCTCCAGAAGGGCTGTCCCATCGTACATGAGTAGCTGTGCATAAGTGGCTTCAGCTTCCCTGCAGGGGATGCAGGAAGAAAGGAGCAGCGAGCTGGTGCCTTGGGCTGGACAATCAGAAGCCTGAACTATGAACACGGCATAGGGATGGCATTGTTCTAGGCTGGGGACATGACTTATATGTGGCAGGAGAGGACAGCTGGGACAGGATGCCCAGGAGAAGGTTTTGGGATAGGGCTGTAAGGATCCAAATCTGAATACACCACAGAATTTAGCCTGAAATTGGGAAAAATTACAGAGGTGTTTACTGTGGTAAGACCATGGAGTAAGAAATGGTGTGAAAAACATGGGAGGATTAAAATAAAATGACCAGCAAGAAATTAAAAGAACCAGAAAGAAATACTTCTTTACAATCCATATGACCACAGAATTATCAGCCAAAGAATCAAATATTCCAGCTAGATTTCTAAAAGCACAGGCTAATTCAATGACTGATACTACTATGCAAGGTCTATATCTGAGTTTAAATTAGCATTGCTTCAACTGGATAGTTATGTTTAAACAAGTTAAGAAATTCTGACATTACTTAAAGCTAAACATGCAAAGATATTGATGATGATATTCTGATTTGTAAGCATAAACTGATTTTTGACAGGTTTGAAAAGCAATCCCCCCAAGACATACTACTCAACAAGCAAAGTGTACATACTGATGAAGCACATTTTGGTCTCCATTGGAAAGAACAAGCTGTATCTTAATTGTAAGGTGCTGACTTAGTTCTTCACTTGGGAGAGTACTGCAAATCCCTGAGTATGTACTACAGCCTGCTTAATGTTCTATTCAAGGGCTAATGGTACTATAGAGCATGGTTTTAGTCATACCTTTTGGAGACACATTTAAATTTTCTACTCATTTTTAACCTGGGATTTTGCTTTGGCCTCATCTCAAATCGAGGGAATGACTTGCCTACAAGTTGCTTGTGCTTCGCCTCCTGCCCAAGCTGTTCCAACAACTGCTGATATTTCTGCCACTGCCAGCACTGCAGTCGCAGTAGCATCAGCAATGCTCCATACATCTGCTAGCAATTTAATCACCATCATGCTCAGAAAGAAACAAAGCAAGAGTGCTTGGAGTTCCAGTTCAAGTGCTTTCCTCAGCTGGGATTTAGTATGGTGGTAGCAGCCAGCAACCTGTCTACACTAGAAGTCATGCTGTAACACCTCAAAAGAAGTGGCAGAAATTGCAGAAAAATATAATTTCAAATATGGAACAGAAAATTTTTGCCTTTCTTCTTAGAGCTTCTGATATTCATGTGAGGTTAGCAAGGAAAAAGACTTTGACAAAAATCTTTTAGATTGGGATTTATATTAAAGCTAAAAGAAATGAGAAAAGGCAGAATTATGCCCCTTACTTCCCCAACAAATTGTTCAAACTTCCACTCCGTGTTTTTCAAATATCTAGGTTCTTAACTGGTTGTGTTACTAAAATATGAGCACAATAGCCTATGCTTAGGAGTTTGAAATGTGCAATCAAACTTTACCTGTTTTCAGGGTAAACTGACCATATTTGCCTGTTTGATCAGGGCTTAATTTACAAACATGCCCATGATCAACACCACGGTGCTGAGCAGTTCTTTGTTATATACAAATATAAGAAAACAATCATCCACAGTTTCAAGGAACTATCACTATGTCCCTAAAGAATTCAGTGTAACACTCGTGCATTTCAAATTTGATTACTCAGTATACTTAAAATTAAGCAAATGCTTCTGTGTTTTTATTGCCTAAGTATAAATAGCCTAAATAAAAAAATCTCATTTTGAAATGCACACGGTGTAGCACACACTACCTGGTAACGAGATCATTTCTATTCCCTGGCAGGGGGTTTTTGCAGCTACTCAACACCTGAATCCTAAATTGGCTAATGTGACCACAAAGGAAATCATATATTCAGACACAAATCCAGCAAGCATTTAGCATCCAAGCCTAAAATACACTTTCACAAGTATTCATACTGGAAACGTCTCACATTTCAACCATGAGAGTGTATGGAAAAGGATCACAAACAAAGTTGAATCCAAAATCACCTTCAAAAACAATCATCTGTTTGTGCTTTTCTCTCTTTACCGATCACTTGGTTTTAACAATACAGTGGCTCAGGAAAAATTTAAAAAATCCACTAGGGGTTTTTATTTAATTTCCCTCAGGCTTCTCCCCCACTCCACACACAAATCAAAAGTAATTATTTTTGTCCTAACCAGATTTCTTTCTCTTATTATGAACCATGACAATGATAATGCCATAACAGTGACAGAAACCGCTGTAACTGTTACAACTGATAGAATTCTGTGGGTTTTTTTCATCAAAGAGATTTGCTGGAGTTGCTCAAAGCAAGCAGCTATAATAATTAGGGAGTTTCCACTCCATCCCTGAACTGAACATGAATCCTAAAACAACGCTGGGCTGTACCTGCCTGGCACACCCTCCACAACCTGCAACACAAGAAGGCAGCAAATTCTGCAGGAGTAAATGCTCATTTATTCCCAGTGCTTACTCATGCCAGGCAAGGAGTGGGGGAAGGGAGAAAAAATTACTGAACAATATGACTTATCTCTTTGCCACCTTTGAATTTTTTGTATTTGACATCACTTGCTACTGTCTAAATTATAGGTGTTCTAAGCAGAAATAAGATATGGGTGTTGTGTTTAGTAGATGAAATGCTACCATTGTTTGAGGGTGGCTGGATATAAGGAGTGTTGTCATGAATCCCAATCCGTTTCCATGTGGCAACAGATTTTTTCTTGTTGCTAAGGCACAGCAAGCAGAGTTGGTTGGGAAACTAGATGAATTTCAGCAGATATCATTTATATGAAACCGTAGAATATGACTGACTTTTTGCCAAATAATATTCGTAACAAACAACCTTCCCCCACTGCTCCTCTTGAAACCCGCCATCAGAATTCACGGATAATGAAGAACAATCAGTGGAAAAGTTCTCTCCATTAATATTTATTTAAGATTAAGTATAAAACCCTTTATAAAGGATCTTCTTTATAAAGGAAAGACCTTCTCCTGATCATCTTAAACTTCATATACTTATGTGTAGCATAAAAAGGTCAAAAAGCTGTAAAAAGAGAAATCTGTATTCAGCAGAGCTTGCAATGTAGGGTTCCCAGATGAGTCTGCAAGGCTCTCTGGAGAAACCCAAATGGGTCATTAATAAAAGAAAACCAAGAAGTGTATTCTCATCTGTTTTCTATACAAAATGAACTTACAAAATAAGTTACTTCAAAGGGGAAGCAAAGGGGAAATCAGCAACTCATGGTTCATTCTCACTTCCCCCAAAAAAAGAAAGGGATGTGGGAAGAAAACAAATGCTCTTTATACAGACAAGCAGTGCTCTTTATGTTTAAAGACTTACTTCTGAGACAGGAACAGTCAGGAAAGCTATGCATTTGAAGCATTTCTCTATTTTCCAGTACCTAGCAAACTAAATATGCCTGAATGGGTTTATGCTACAAATAAAACTCTTTTTTAGTTAATCTGGCATGAACCAGCCACTTTCAAAGTCTCAACAGCATAGCAAGAAGCGTAGTTTAATGATCAAGAGCAAAATTTATTTGCAGTGCCCAAAAGAGGTTAAGAATAGAAAAGAATATCACAGAAGACAATATGGCAGGGCTGGCTGGTTTCTGTCCTCCATCTTCCTCCATCCTACCATGGAGAAAAACCCAGGATAAATCCAGCTTCAGGAAGGCACCAACACAGGCCCAAACCTCCTCTGTGTGTGTGTCCTGTGTCTCAAATAAAGCTACAGCATCCTGACACAATTGAGAGAAAGGGAGGAGTGGTAAACTGGCAGAGGGGGATGCCTTGGTTAGAAACTTTATGTTACTAAAAAAAGGAGACGGCCACCCTCCTGCTAATGATGAGTTCCCACGATCAGAATAAAGTACCATAAAATGAGGTTGCTGACAAGGAGGTCATATCCTCTCTACACCTCCTGCTTCAACTTCCCATTCCCACCGCTCTTCTCCTTTGTGCTTTCACGCGTGTCCGTGAACCCAAGTCCTGAACCAAGCTGAAGGAGTGATCAGTTCAAACTGGCTCATTAAATAACAATTAATTTTAACCCAGATTATTTCCCTCCTTCAGGTCACTGGGGAGCCACGCAAACATGATCCAGCAAGGCGAGCAGCAGGGGCACGGGCGAAAGCAGTGGGACGTGGAGGGAGGCAGGAAGGAACAGCTGTGCTCAGAGGAAGCACTTGTTTGTGCTGAATTAAAACTATCCAAGGAATGATAGCACAAAACATGCCTAATAAATCCTTTTTATGTTGACAGAGCAATGTCTCTGCTCTGTCAACATAAAAGGAAGTTAACTACGCTCACAAAAAATGACAACACAAAATTCAAGGGTGTCAGTAACGGGGAACTTCACCTCCAACTCCATGTTGACGTAAGTGCATCAGCTTAAATGAAACAGGATTCCCACCTTGTTTAACTCCATAGATCAAATGTAGACTACACAGGCTACAGACATTGTTTACAATACAGAGAAAGAATTTAAACCAGTTTTCTCTTCTCTTTCTTATAAAAAGATAATGGACGTTTTCAACTCATATGCTGAGAGAGTGTTTGTAATGAGAGTTCATTAAATATGAAAAAAGGCAGAATCTGAATTTTACTGCTTTTTATCATGCTTTATATAACATTAAAATATGCAGAGTACACTTAATTGTCTATTTATGTTCCTTCATTAACTGAACTTTATCGCAGCATTTGTGCTCTAGTTTGCCATTTCAGCCCTACCTTTCCTAATGCCACCTTATAAAAGCTTCCCAATGCATTTTACTGTTCCCAGCTGTCAGCGACATTTCACAGGAAAGTACTATCCCCACTTTCTTTCAGTACAAAGTAGGCACTGTACAGACTGTCACCATAAACATTTAGCAACATTGTTGTACTTGTTTCTCTTTAAAACTCAACACCTAATAAATACAGTAGATGGTCTTTGCAATCTACCATTTTGTCCCTGGCCACCAGCATGTGGTTTGGTTTTGATCTGAAGGGCAGCACGTAGGAGCAGATGGGTTTCTTAGTGATTATTAAAATTTTATCTAACAATATTTCTAATAATGCAAGCTCAAATTTAATAGTACATTATTTGGAGCTTTCAAAGGAATGAATACTGGATATTTCACTCTATAATTAAAAAGATGTTCCGAGTGACAAGTTACTATTTTTTTTCAGCTAAATCTAAATGAAGACATCAACAAAACTGCTAAAAGAGAGATCGGGGTAGGAAAATACAGATTGTCTGCATACTTAAAGCTTTTCAAAGTACCTCTGTTGTCATATTCTTGTGTTGCCAGCAAAACACCTTCTCATTTCCAAATAAAAAAAAAAAAAAAAAAAAAAAAGGAAGCAGAATAGCACATCAACTTGGCAAAGGCATTCTGAAAGCCAGGCAGCCTGACTCAAAAGCATGCATTAGTAAAAAGAAATTTCATTAGGAAATTGTGTGTCAAACATAAGAATAAATGCTCGGGCCGTAAAATCTTCTTCCTGGAGTTTTCCTAACTTCACCGGACAAAATCCTGCACTATTGCTCTGGCTTTGAAGTTTGCCCCGCATAGACCAGGAGATCGATCATACAATCTCCTAAAGGTCCCTTAGAACACAAAGGATTCTGTAATTCTCTCCTGCTCCATCACTCACGGACACAGTTTAATTCTGCTCCTTCAATCAGAGGCATCAGGGATGGAAGACAAAGTCTGTGAAGCTTCTAGGCAACCTTTTCTAGATGCATCTTGTGTTTTAAAAAAGGCTCTTAAAATCACATATTTTCATGTTAGCTTTCCACCAAAACTTCTCCTCATCACATTACCCAATGTGCCAAGTGTGGATTGCTGACGATCTGATGTACCTCAGCTGTCAACATTACTGCAGATAATGGTGCCAGACCTTGGCCTTCAGCAATCCACATTTGTCAGAGATTAAATATATTAAAATTTTTAAAGCAGGCAATCAATTAAGTGATTCATCTCAACTGTCACTATGAACCACCCATCACGTAGATGTAAGTTCCAAATGTTCCCTCTCTGGTGTCAGGCAAAACCCAGAGTGTTTAGCTGTTGGTAGGGTACTTGGTTCTCCCTATTACAGGTTCAGGGGCCCTCTTGTGAACTGCCCCCATAAGCCAGCTGTAAGGATGCTCACCTCTGCCACAAGAACTCTAACAAGCAGCAGAAGGGAAAAAAATATCCAGTACTGCTGGATTTCAGTGAACACAGCAGGAAAAACCCCTCAAATACCAGCAAATATTCAGCAAATCAGCTGTGAACAATGCTGACAAATAGCTAAATATGTCAATATGGAGTGCCTATATTACTGAATAAGAAAATCCATTAAAATCTTAATTCATTCAGAAGCAATTTGAAATTAAAGAACCAGTTTTATAGTTTTCAATAAATACAGTACATTTAATGTTCAAGTACAAAAAAGACAAAGTAAAATTCAGTGCTTTGATTATGATTTATGAAAATATGTCACAGTAAATTGCATCAATTTAGTTTAGTATTTGAAAAATGCCTATATTTCTGACAACTTTTTTTTTAATAGGCTGCATACAAATAGTCCATGGATTGCTTTACAAGCGCACTAAGGTATGTTTTTAATATCCCTGTTATTTAATGCCCCTGCCCCCAGTGAGCACCAAGTTCCCAACTGCCTGCACAAAAGATAGGTCACCCAGTAATTTACCATATCTTATTCCTAGTAAAGCACAGTTATTCCTTTCTGGCACAAGACACTGAAATTCTTTCCTCTTTGTTTCTGAGAAACTGATTTTCTGATTTTGCAGAGACCAGGTGACCTACAGGGAAAAGCCCCAGACTGTTCAGTGTACCTCAGCTTTATTCCTGAACATGGTGTAGTCCAACCTTCAGCAAGTCATTTCTCTTCCCATGCAATGGGAATGACCATGACCACTCTCTTAAAGCACTTTGAGACCAACTGGTAAAGATCAGCTCTCAGCTAAGGGCTAGAAGTACATAAGCTCTCTGCCATATGCCCAGCGTAGCCTGTAGGTATATCTACAGGACATTTAAAATGCAATAAATCTTGAGTAAAACTGCCGACTTCTGCTTTTCTTCTGTCCAAGGTTTTCAGAGAGCAGGAGCAGCCTCCAGGGTGGTTAAAGGCTCCAGGCTCTGGTTAAAGAAGTTTGCATTACAGCCTTAATAGTTTGAGAATCTGCAGTGCTGTGGTTTGTATTGGCAGCACCCTGTTACATGACCTCCTGGGAACAATATTAATTTCACTGACAGTAGCTCTTGGCACAAGCCAGTGCCAACCTGCTATGGACTGGAGAGTGGGAGTTCTTAATGACTTCCAGAAGAACAGCTGTAATTTACTTTTTTGTAAAAAAAAAAAACTATTAAAGCTTAACTATTTTAGTTTCATGAAGCAGCCAAGGCCTCACTATACAGAGCTAAAAAGCACTCAATATGCAAAGAAAGAAAAAGGTTTTCCCTTGGATTACATAAGCAATTGAAGTTCCAGGAACTCCTCACCTGCTCTCAGCAGAGCCTCAGCACTACTTGGAGCTCAGTTACCAGCACCTTCAAACTGTCTGCAGGGTGGGATTGCACTAACTCTGATAACATCTTTTTTGTGCTTTCAAGCCCTTAGTCTGGTCAATGAAGCAGGAACAAATGAAAATTCAAGTGCACTCCACATCCAAAGGGAAGGTTTGTTCTCTCTGAGATGGGGAGAGACTCAAAAAACAAGGCAGTTCAAAAGTCTCTGCCGGTGTACCAGAAACCACTGCACACCTATCATTCAGTCCTGACTGCTTAGCACACAGAGTGACATGGGAAGTAGTGTGCAATAACCATTAGATATGGAATAGGATTAGAAATTGAAGAAGAGTTTAGCATCTGTGAATGACCACTAAAACCAGCTTAGGCAAATGTAGCTTTCACTAGACTGAGAACTTACAGAATCAGAAAATACGTATGCAAGACACAGATTAATGTCTTGTACATTTTTTTTTCACACAGTAAAACTGCTCAAGTGCCAAGGAGCTAACAGATACGAATTTTACTTAGTACTAAAATAAAATCAAATAATACAAATTACATTCTTTATCTCTTGAGATTTTCCAGTAGGTACCAGGGAATTTTCTCATTTTTACCTCCAGTTTTGAAGGGTAGAGCCTTGGTTCGACAAGAGATTTTTGAAAATTTCATTAATAGAACCTGGCATTATTAGGGTTCTCTGCAATCATTATTTATTTTCAAGGCAGCATGGGCCTTCAGAGGTGATCCCTGCACCTCTCCTCAGGTTTAGAATATGTTCAGACGTTCAACCAAACACAGTTTAAGGAAAAAGCCACAAAATTTGACAAGATACTACTGCAAGACTAACACCCTCTGAGATGATAACCCCACTCAAATTCATAGAAAAAGGATGTATTAAACTGTGTTGCACTAAACCTTTCATGGAGAAAGTACATATGAAAAAACTACTTTAGGCAGCCCAACTAACTAAACAAACACACAAAGAAATCTTTCTTCAATTTGTTCCACACCAGTTTCTTATCCCCCATGATGTCATTAATTTCCCTCCAGCAAAAGTAGACCTGTCATTTAAAGCATAAAGTTCCTATCCCTTTGTTTAATTTCTTACATGTGTTATGAAGACTTTCAACAATTTAAAAGGCACATTTTTCCCTTTACAAGAAAGATGCTACTCCATTAACGGAAAAAAAAAACCCACCCCCACAATCTGAGAGTCAAAGGATTAGAAACATTTTCTACTTTTTACATCTGATTAAATGATCTGAATTAATTAACCTTTAATTGCTTTTATTTTTTTGCAACTATTATCTAGTTTTTCATCCCAACAGAAGTCCAACCATATGATATCTATATCCTAGTCAATCTTATTCCCATATTCAAAGGCATATGCAAAACAAAATAAAAAGCTAGAGTCTAAACTTGCATGAAAAACGTGTGCAGTGGAAAAAAAGAAGTCCATCGCATTACAGCAGTGCAGGGATGTGAGATGAATTGTATGTTATGAAGTTGAACATCTATATCTGTGTAAGATGTGTCTCTCGACAAAGAGGTTGAATTCTCTAAGATTTCAACCAGATCTCTGTACATCAGGTGCTGTAAAGAAAATTACTCCTCCAGAGGAACTGCTTAGGGGTTACATCTCTCTCCATGGAACAGGTTAGACATTGACCAGACATAGTTTAGAAAAATATGTATCAGAAGGTCATCCTAAAGCTTTAACTGTAGCTCTTGAAGTCTAGTGAAACTCTGTTAAGCAGCCTTCCTACACAAGTGATTATAAACTTTTGCTTTGAAACAGAAACCTTTTGGCTTGAATAGGTTGTAGATGACCTTTTTAAGGCTGTTTCAAAACACACGTGAGGCAGTATCCACAGCCTGCACCTGCAGAATTGGAGATAACAACCCAGGAGTGCACCTCATCTCTCACTGAAGACAGCACCAGTGGCACTACAACTATATTTAAAGAAATACTCATTAGAACATGTAAGAGAGAAGAAATACAGAATGTGAACATAAGTGTGCTCATCAGTTGTGTGAACTGGGGTACACAAAAAAAGGTAGAATAGCCTCTGCATTACTCACAGCCAAAGTATATCTGAGTGTATCCTGAACAAAGCAACCTCAAAGAGCCAGCAGAACAGTGTGCTGATGTGGTAGTACAATCAGAGGAAAGGACTCACTCACACATCACTGCCTTTCTACCAGGTCACATTTCCACCACCTGAGG
Source organism: Lophotriccus pileatus (assembly GCA_035583135.1). Classification (NCBI taxonomy): domain Eukaryota; kingdom Metazoa; phylum Chordata; class Aves; order Passeriformes; family Tyrannidae; genus Lophotriccus; species Lophotriccus pileatus. The sequence continues at coordinate 31,218,897 of JAWWES010000081.1, forward strand.
ACAGCTAGGCCTGGCAGCAGTGCTATGAAACAGTACACTTTGAGGAACTTCTGATTACCAGACTAAGGAGCAGCTCACACATTCTGTGTGTCGCTTGAAGCTGCATCTTCCTTGACCTACCACACACACACCACTGTCCAGGGCTCTTCCAGGCTCCTCCTTTACGTATCCGTGTAAAGCAACAACACAGAACTGAGCCGTCATCTTCTTCTTCACCATACTGAGTCTTCTCAATATCCTTGAGAAGATATTGAAATATCCCCAACATCCTTGAAGGACTGCTTTGTGCACTAAAGGATAGTGGTAAAATCTGACAGCATTTTTTCAGGTCCAGGGGCAAAGAGAATTAACTTTCTTATTCTTTAATATTCTCCATCAGAGCCAATGCTTGCAGCATCAATCACTTCAGTATGCTGTTATCCTCCTTCCACTTGCCCACTGTATCCTGGTTACCAGCCTACTCAGATTTAAAAGTCATTAATAAATATCATTTTAAGTCAGCCAATGTTTTCTGACCTACGCAAAGTAGGAGGTGGAAGACATGGGGAACTGCTGTCTTGAAAAGCTGGTTCAGGCAATATGCCCATGGAAAACACTAATTTGTTAGAGCATTCAGACTGAAATCAGGGAAACAAAATCATGCAAAAAATTAATTTATGACATTATTCCCCACCACAGGGACTGATGTGTCAAAAGACTAGCAGAGATGGTCTACCTGTGTTTCCATAAACACTAACAAAAAACAAGACCTTAACAGACTGCTGGGACACTCAGTCTGCTCTCATCAATTCGCCAAAGAAGCCTGGGGCAGCCTGGATGCCCTATCAAAGTAGGTAGTACCTGTTCACAATCTTCCAACCCCTTTAACCATGACAATCTCAAAAGCCTGTCCACCTTGATAGCTTACTCTGCAGCCATGGGTTAAACTCTGGCACCAGAGTTTACTGATGGCAGAGCAAACTGATGGCAAATCATCACTTTCTGTAAGAGACCTTCATTTTGAGACACACTATCTTCAAGAACCAGTCCCATGCTCACTGCTCCATCCTTCCCCACATCAGCTTTTTAGAGGTGACTTCAAACCAGTCCTTATCTCAGTGCAACCACTACCAAAAGCCACAAAGTTGCTTCTTTTCCAACTTCACCCAAACTAGCCTAAGCCTATGGGGTAACTATTTGGTCACTTCTCAAGCACCAAAAATAACTGTAGCAAAATTAAATAGAGTTTACAAACTTTTTTGGTTTGTAGATATACAGAGACTTCTTCAAAAAGTGAAGCTTCCAAAAAATATTAAAACAAGGGGGGTTTTACCTCTATCTATATTTGCTGCTTTTTCTCTATGCAATGCCACAATTTTTATGGTGGGCATTGGACACACCAGCAGAAGTTAAGTGAAGAAGGCCTCTAGGATACTATTCCTGGTCAGTAAACCCTTGCTTTGGAATTCACCTCCCTGCTCCCTCCATCAGGAAATGATCAAAAGATCAGATGGGTTCATAAACAACAAAGGAATGGGAATGGGAACACTCTGGGGTTTGGAAGATTAGATGGGAGGTTTGTTTGCATGTTTTTAGCATGCCTCATGCTTGTTGATGTTTCTAATCTCTCCACTGTGCCAAGAGATAACAATGACTATCTTAGGAGGGAAAAAGTCATGGTATAAAGAAACAAGCATACACACACTGAAACTGGAGTTGGCTCTGGCCAAAAATAAGATGACTCACAGCCCCTCAGCATTTAGCTTTGTTTGTAAAAGTCAGATAACACCAAGAACTGCTAAAGCAAGAGATGAAGATTCAGTCTGTTTTCTTACTTAACTCAAATTAAAAAAATTAAAATCAGGTTTCCAGTTTTGGAAGTTTCACAAAATTTACCATTATCTCTTCAGTGGCAAGGAACTGTTTTTAACTCAGGTTTATAAAAAGAAATTATTGTCTCTGGATAGCTTCTTTGGAACTATTTTTATTTACAGAATGGACAAATGTAATGTTTCCTTATCCACTCCCACCATCCTATCATAGATTTTCCAGTAACTTCTTTTACTTCCAATAAACAACTGAAGTAGGTACTTTTCTACAATAAATAAATGGATTATCAAAGCATAAATGGATTCTCAAAGAGCATGAGATTACATTATTTATAATAAGATCACAACTTGGATTCAATAGCAGGGTTGCTGTTAGCTACACTTTCTCCTTAAATGCAAAAGGCCACTCACTACTGGGACAATTTGTATCTCTGTTTTCAGTGAAGAGCTTTACAAGAATAGAGAACAGTTGCCTGCAATGTGACATTCTTAACAAATCTTTGGTAGTTTACTTGTTAGATAGTTTTGTTCCTAATAGCAGTTTGGCTGTAAAGTTGCCTAACCAGAAAAATAAAGAATAAAACGTGCACTTTCCCTCTCTTCTCTTTCTTCTTTGATGTATTGGACAGGCAGCTGCTTCTTAACAACTTATTCTCCCCCTCCACCAGCAGAGTCTTTAAAGAAAATACTGATAATAGCAGAGCCAAGAGATAATCTCTGAGCAGAGCTCTGCAAGAGTATTTGAAAAAGTTGCTGGTTACTAGTCTGTGGAGAGCCTTCCAAACACTTAGCCAGCCACCAAACAGGAGCTTCACGGGTCATGAATATTCCTACATCCCTTAGAAGAACAGGAAAGCCTTTGACACAGTGTGTTGTAACAAGGTCAAGACTGATGTGGTATGTGTTGGTTTTCTTGTATGTTCAGGGACCACCTACAGAGTGATACTCTACAGTTGTACCTCCAACTTCAACAAGGATAGTATGCATTCACCCTAACACATAACATTCCTCAAAGGAAGCTGAAGCAGTCTTTCATGTGTAGACAAAACATTTCAGTTGATCAAGGAACAGCGAAGTAATGCAAGACAAGAGCAGAACTAAAAAGGCTGTTTCCAGGGAAAAAGAAAATGCAAAGATGCTACAACATTGTATCCTAGGCTGAATGCTGTTTAATGAAACATATTTGTGATGTCAGAACCAAGACAAGCAAATTTTACTTATATGATTTTGTTAGTCACAATCAGAAGTCAATAAACAACTTCAGATGGACCTAGTCAAGGTAGGTGAGTAAACAACTCCATGTTAAATTATGTTTATGCACATCAAATGCAAAGTAATGCCCATGCAAGGAAAAAAATGCTGACAATTTATATGGCTTCAAATTAACTATATCAGCTTAAAGAAAGCAATCTGAATGGCTGTGATACATTTCAGTGAAGAACTAATCAGTGCCACCAGGAGCTCTAAAAAAGATAGCAGATTGTTAGGATGAAAAACCTACATGAGGAAGAGCAGGAGGAAATTGCATGATTTATATAAAACAGCGGTGCAGTGTCATCTAGAATATTACATTCAGCACAAGCCATCACAAGTTCAAAGCAAACTGCAGAATAGATAGAGTTCAAAACCAGGTGACAAAAATTATTATGGAATGGAAAGAGTCATCTAGAGAGACTGGGATTGATTACTTTACAAACAGATGTAAAAAAAAAGAATAAAAAGCTAACAGTACAGAAAGTTCCCTGACTCATAGGAACCATAGGAACAGCAGAAAGGACACTGAAATTAAAGTAGGATATTCAAAATGATAAAAAATAAGTGCTCTGACTAACAACAGAATAAATCAAAACTTACTTTTCCTTCCCCTGTAAAGTCATTATCACCAAACCCCACAGACAAGCTACACAAATTTCTGTTCCAAGGTGAATCTGAAGGCAAAATACTATCCAGATTTATTAAAAGACTGGATTTGTATATGCGTATCATGAAAAGCTGTAACTGGAACGGTTACTGTTAACAAGTCCAAGTATATACAAGCCCCCAGCATATAAAGTATCTGACTATTTGAAACTAGAAAAAAAAAAAATAGTGTGGGAGGCAGGCTATACAACATTTGCCCATACACTCCCTTGAAAGCAAAAGAAGCCTTATATTTGTGGCTAACACTATTACCTGTTAGATTAACCTAAAACTTACGGATATAGGACTAGATTAACCATCATCTTGAACCACTACATGTTTTTATCTACACTGGCTTCCTCTGAAATAATTGCTTTGCTTTTTTTTTTTTTTTTTAAATAAAACCTCCACCAGTATAATGTAAATATTTATTGCCACATTGAATTGCAAATGATCAACTTAAAAATGAAACTCTTTAGGCAGGCCTTCAGATAATTTCTCGGTTTATGCATATGCTGTATGAACTGAGGACAGACATCTCAATGGAAAAAAACAAGACACATCACTCCTGCTATTCAGCTTGGAGACTCACCAATATTAATGCGTGTCCTGGCAACCTAAGAGACCTATTGATTTGTAGCCATTCATTCAAGTGCAGTGAAAGCCATAATTAGATAAATAGCTTTGGTAAAACTAATCTGAAACTCATTTGTTTTGGGACTGTCTGTTTAATGAGATAAAACAAGAAATTAAATATCTGCTGAATGTTCCTCTTTATATCCTTCAACACAACAGTAAAAATATAAATAAAGAGGTATTAATTTAACTACCATTATTATTTTTTGCATTTTATGTATTTTGTTGCAGCAATTGCTGTCAAAGACAATTACAAAAACACTATTTATGAACTGCTGTGCTCTAACAGGCTGAGCAGTTTTATCAATCTCTTATATACATGCAGATACTGAGGAATAAAGAGGTCTTTTAACCATTTGCAAACACTCTTCAAGCTGACAGAGAACAACTTTAAGATGGTATGCACAATGTAAGTTTTTAAAGTACCAATATTCCAACTTCTAACATGATTATGTTGTTCTTTGTGAATAGAAATTAAATTCTGTTTAAGTTTTCAAAAGTGTTGATAACTGTAAAAGCCAAAAGGATTAATAGATTTTTGTTTCTTAACTAACTTTTTTCCAACAAAATGTGAGGAAGAATACTTTAAAGTATTCCCATGCACAAATCAGTGCTAGCACTGACAGATGTTACAGTTTATCCTGCTCAAGCCAAAACACACTTAAGCTTGGGATAAGTTGTGTCCTCCCCTTTTTTCTTTGGCAGCTAACTACTAGATTCTGCTCTTTTTCCTTTAGGGCTTGCATCTCCCATGAGTCTGGCCTTCCTTAACAAACATCACACAACTTGGTTGGTCCTGCAGCACAGATTCAGCAGCAGACTCTCAGCCCACACTCCCAGATTTGCTTTCACGGCCAAGAGGCTTCAGGCTCTGCAGAAATGACAAACCGCAACAAAGCCCTGGACTGTACATGGGCTGGGACCCAGAGCAGAGCTAAGGGATATTTTCAGCTCATTCCTTCAGGCATCCAACAAACAACAGCTTTGTGACTTTCAGAGCTAACCATGCGTGTGCATTGTTTTTCTCCCCTTCTTTCCATATTTTAAAAATCAATTGATGTATCACTGAAGTGCATTCCCCTATGGGATAGAATGGAGCAGTGTACAGTAGCAGTGTATGACACCAAATGATTACCACATCCATTTGAAATTACAAAGTGTTTTAGGACCACTGGGTCTAGCTCTCTTGGCCAGAACTTGGCCAGAAAACCACAACTAAAAGCTTATCATCTTAAAAATAAATAAACAAACCCCAAACACATGCTTTCCCTTCCTCTCCCTCTGCAAAGCCACATCATAAAATCTTGATGCTCATAAGTGGTCTGGACCTCGATTTTCTGTTGTTGTTTGTTTGTTTGTTTTGTGGAGTTGTTGTGGTTTGCTGGTTTGTGGGTTTTGTGGGGTTT
>JAWWES010000081.1:31233509-31249782 GCA_035583135.1 Lophotriccus pileatus
GTTCTGCACTGCTTCTTTCATCCTCCCTGCACACTTCACTTCTTTGGTAGTATGCTTTTAAAGTGGAACAAACTACACTCAACTCAGAAAAGGACTCATCTTTGTTGGAAGAAAGATGTCTGTTGCAAACATCCTCTTAGGGCAGAGCAAGACTTGACTATTTAAAACTAACTAAATCCACTTGGCTCTGTATTCTCATGGACAACTTGTCAGGTGGATTACTAATTCACTTGAACAATAAAAATCATTAGGCATCTCCATACAGACTATTCTTTATTCTGTGGGTTGAATGTCCTTCAGGAAAGAAATTAATCTTCCTTGCATGTATATCTTCTTATAACAAAGCATTCAGCCAGGAAGTTTGGTTTGAAATTCACACTCTACTATATTTCACAACTTCCCTATGCAGAGAAAGCATCTATTTACATGGGCAAAGTACTGCAAAGTTGATGAGAGTACAAACACACACCATGTGGACTTCCCCCCGATAATTCCCTGCACAGATACTTATCAGTGCATCAAAACCACACTGAAGTTCTCCTGATTTCCATATAGACAAACTCAACCCAATGCAGGTAGCCCCACCCTTTCATTTAGACTGCTCAGGGGGTGGGTCGCGACCCAGCCTCGGCCTGCAAGTAAGGTTTGACCTGCTCGACCCGTCATTGACCTGATGGCAATGCCACCACCCTGATACGGCTGCAGACTCCACGGGGAGAGCTCAGAGTGGGTGACCGCTCCTCACCACAGTTCCCAGCCGCAGGAATGTCAGGCTGTACGTCACCGGAGCACTGCCTGACCGATAAAACCGCACTACCAGCCTTCTGAAAAATGGGCGAACTTGAGTGAAATTCAGCTAGGGATCTCCGCGATGCCCATCTGACCCCACGGCCTCAGTCTCCGGAGGCACGCGAGGCTGGGGGCCGGGTGTGTCCATCCCGGCTTCACACACTCCCGGGCACGCTGGAGTTCGCTGCTGGAGCACGTGTGTGCACCGGTGTCCGGGCACAGCCGCGCTGTACCTCCTGTCAGCGGAGAGCAGGGGAAAAGAAGGGAAGGGCAGAGCCACGCGAGGAACCTGGAGATGGGACAGGGACGCGCGCTCACCCTTCCTGGTATTTCGTTTTTCACCAGAGCTGGCAGCGCGGGGCCGAGCCCGGGGCCACCCGCGGGCACCCTCTCCCAGGGACTGCCGAAGTGCCGCCTCGCCGCCTCCCGGGCATCCTCCTACCCTCCCTTCCTCCGTCTCTCCCTCGTTCCGTCCCCGCCCGCCCCCCGCGGAGGGCCAGCGCCGACAGCCCGCGGCCTCCCTCTCGGCAGCCCGGCGGGCAAAGCCGGGCAGAGCAGGGCAGGGCAGGGCAGGGCCAGGCGGGGGCGGCCCCCCGGCCAGGCGGCGGCGGCGCTGCCCGGGCCGCCCGCGGGGTGCCTCGCCGACTCACCCGGCCGGCGGCGGCCGCGCTCTTCCTCCGCAGCGTGAGCCCGCTCCGCAGCAGCGCGGGCAGCTCCCGCAGCTTCTGCCGCAGCTGCACCGGCGGCGGCGGCTCGTGGGCTCCGCCGCCGGGGTTCCAGCTTCGGGCCAGCTCCGCGCCCTCACACGGCGACGGCATCTTCACGGAGCCCACGGCCATGCCGCATCCCTGCCGGGCTGCGGCGCGCAGACCCGCTCGCCCTCCCGCTCTGCCCGCCCGCCTTCCCCTCGCGTCGCCCCAGCCCCGCTCCCACCCACAGGCAGGCACACGGGCGGGCGGGCAGGCGCTCGTTCCCACGCACAGCGCAGCGCACCGCCCGCACGCCGCGGCCCCACCGCCCCGGGCGGCGCAGGAAGCCCCGCCGGCCTCCGCCGCTCCCGCCCCGCGCCGCGGCTCCCGCGGTGATAAAGTGCAGGTAATGAGGAGGGTGGAGGAGGTGCGGGCGGGAAGAGGCAGAAAGTCCTGTTAACTCCTTTGCGCTCAGGGACCGCCGCCTGAGTCGTGGCCCCACCGCCCGGCACAGACCCCCCACCCGCGGTGAGAACACGGGGGAAGAGTGGCCAGCCCGCTCAAAGGCGGCGGGTCCGAGCACAGACGAGAGGGGTTCGGGCTCCTGCAGGAGCTGAGTGCCCTCGGCTTCCTCCTGGAGGAAGCCCCAAGCAGCCTGGCGTGACCCCCCAAGCGCTCATCCTGCCTGGGCTGGAAGCCTCCTGGGGTTCCCACTTGCTCGAGTCACACTATGATCCAGAGGGATTATTTATGGCTGCAAGGGTTGAAGACCTTCTCTGTTCCTTTTGCAGTGGATTCTTGACTCAAAGAAGTGTTTCATCCTCCGTAACAGCATTGATACTGGGGAAATAAAGCAGTTTGGGTCAATGACTTGCTTCCAGTCATTCAGGTAATCTCTGGAAGAGAGCCCTCGATGCCAGAAACCAATTCATGTACTGTTTGTGGAAGACTTGTCTAGAATTCAGTTCCATGAATTATGGGGGCTTTATTTAGTCTCTGGAATCAGCCTTTTTTTGATACAGATATTGCTTTCTGATACAGGTATTACTTTCTCTTTGTCAAACTCTGTTCTCTTCTATTTAGATGAGAGAACTGATCACAATATGGGGCTACCTTACATATATCTTTTGCCTAAGAGCTACAAATAAGGCTGACCTCCTCATCTAGGTTGAATTCACCAATGCCTAAATGTCTCAGTAAATGACATTATAGTCAAGCCAATCTCACAGCCACGTTACCTTGTCCCAGCCAAGAGGTCCCGATTGGTTATAGGACTGACCCTAGTACTCCTCCAGCCCCACAGGGAATTGACTTAACCATGAAACTAACCTTGGGGGAAAAAAAGGAAAAGGTTTTTTTTCATCTCTAATGTGCTCCTTAAACCAGCTCCTCTGGGATTACAGAGGCACCCATAGTAGAAAGATGGCAGATGTGCTCAACCTGTGTCAGGGTGCTGAGACACAGAATATGCCTCCAGCATCAGTGTGGCATCTGAATGCAGCAGCAGCAGCTTGATCATTTGGCTACCCTGACTTGACAGCAGGCTGCTGTGACATGGTGATCCTGCCTGCAACACATGGTGTGTACTCCCTTTGCAGCCCTTACGTGGGATCTGGTAACCATCAGACTCTATTCAGCTGATTGATCTGGTAGAAAAATAACACCTCAGAAAATAATGAATTTTCCATTGGGCAGACAGCTGAATTGATCCACCTTGTGACCACACAGCTGCAGGACTGAGGAAAGCAGAAACCTGAAAGTGAGGTAAAGCAGAACTTCTCCTTTCAGTAGCCATCTGTCATTAAATCACCTTAACTGCATCCCGTTGCGTGATTTGATGAGCAGCATGAATCAGACCGTCACAGTACTCTTGTAAAGGACAGAGTTTGCTCCAGCCACATTCTCCCACCACCTCCTTCCTGCCGGTATCAACACGCATTGTCCATTACATCAGCCAGATCTGAAAGGTTAAGTGTAAAAAATAATCACCTGTTTTAGCAGAATGGTGTGGCCCATTGCATGATGCCTATTGTGGACACAAAGGACAGAAAAGGCACAGGATAATGGCAGCCCTAATTTAGACGAAAAAGCGTGCTGCAGACCTCAAAACGCCAGAGAGATCTGGGAGTCCCAACTGGCAGCACCAGCACCAACCCTTTTGCAAGGACAAAGGGCGTTATGACATAAGGATGTTTTAGCCAAGGCTGATCAGATATGAGCAATATGACAAGCACTTGGCTGTTCTGTGTGATACCTTGTGGTCCAAACATTTCTGTTCTTTCACTTGATTTGTGCTTTCCAAATGCCCTGCAATACAGTTTTGACAGTTGTGTTGCCTGGCAGCCACTTTGTCACAGCTCAGGATGCAATTATGAAAAGTGTCTCTACACCCAAAATGATAATGGATCCTTAGTGTATGAGCTTCAGAAAAGGACCACGTTCTTTGTCCAAGTCTTTAGGCACTGCTACAATAAAAATAGCAGTCAGACAACTCAATAAACTGGGACTTAATGTGACAGACTGGGGTAAAACCAGAAGTGATTTGATTATGTTAAGAAAGGGTAAAATTATGCCAGTGCTCAGAATTTTTTGTTTGATTTTTAACTAAGCAAGGTAACTTGTGAACAGTGTTGGAAGAGAAATAAATATGCCCTGCAGTGTGTTTAAAAATTATCAGCTGTCAGATAACATAATTTGGGCTAACAATTGTCAGGAAAAAAGAGTAGATTAGTACTTAGGCCTCTCTATTTCTTGTTTGTACCATTCCAGTTTTTGGGAGGATTGTGGTAGGAATTGTTTAAAATTAAATGTTGTGTTACCTCTTTTTTTTTGTTAAGTCATGGAAGATTTAGCATAAGTCTGTTGTTTTTCCTCAGAGGAAAGGGATGGGAATCAGAGAGCAAAACTGGAGCTGGTCAGGAAGTATTTGCCAAAATGGTGTCACTTAAAAAAAAAAAAAAAGAAAAAAACAACAGAAGAGTGTGTTGCACCCAAAATGTGTTCAGACCATCGTGCTTTCAGTGAAATGTCACTGAACGAAGAGCAGGGCTCTGAGGGAACATGGTCCCTGTTCTCAACAGGTTTGGCCCTGCATGACTGGATTTCCTGTCTCTCATAGACAGCAGCAGTAACACAAAAGAAATATCAGGTCCACTGACCGTGTGCAGACATTGGAGATTTCCAGTTCTCCAGATCAAACACTTATAATTTGGTCTGTTATAAATGAAAACCAAGGGGACACTCTTCCGGTGCTTCTAGCAAGGGATCTAATTTTGAATATACCTTCCAGAGTGGAGTCTGGACCAGGTTTTGTTCCCTCACTTGCAAAAGCCTTCATATAAATATAGAAACATCTATGTTTAAATAGATACAGGATGGAGTCTGGAGACCTAAACAACTCTACTGCACTTTACAGATGTGGAGCCTGGGAGTGTCTGCTTTTTTGAATGTGTTTGTTTTTCTTCCATAGTGTACCACAATCAAAAGAAATGAAGTAAAAACAATACAAGCTGTTTCATGCCTGTATGTGTTTCAAATCAGTTTTTAAGTAGATATTGCAAAAAAAGAATAATCTAGAATCAGCCATTTCCTGACAAAGCATAATAAACTCTTATTTTGAACTTAAAGTATTAGGTGTTGTTGACTCTGTTGGAATAATTGATAGATGCCACTTTGTTTTTCCCTGTGTGGAATGAAGATAGATAGTGCAGGGACAGAGTTGAGGAATACTGGGGTTCAGGAGCCAGATGTCACTGACAAGCACTGATCCTGAGCCAGCTGCTTGCAGCAGTCTGTTTGGAATATTTGCTCTCCCTGACCTGGCAGGAGGCATTTAAAAGAAAGCAAGTTTTTTCCAAAACAACATCCACTGTACAACCAGCCAAACATCATTTCCCCTTCCCCAGGCAGTCCTGCTGGAGTGGGGATGGGGGTCAGTGCTTTCCTGTCCTTTCAGAAACTGAATTGATTTTTTTCTTCCCATCTCTTCAGAAAGCAGGCAAGCAGATTTTTCTTTGTAACATCTCCCATTCAGGAGGAGGTGAGGTGTGCACTGGCCAAAGCCCTGTACGGCATCCAGACGAACATCAAAGGAGGTCCCTTTCTGTGGGACCCATCCCATGCTCTCATGAGAATGGTATCCTACAAATATTAGTTTGCCAAATATTACTCCAGGCCCAATGCATGTGAATCACAGACTGCCTCTGCCATGCTCTGAAATCCTGGCAGCTCTCAGGCTCCTGACATGGAGAAGTTTGGCCTGGCAGATTTTTATTTCTGGCTTTGAATGTACATGTGCGATGACCCTGTAAAAGAGAAGGGCTGGGGAAGGCTTTGCACCATCTTACCACTTCAGTGCCTCACAGCAGTCTTGGGGCATGTTTCCCAGTCCCAAGAAAGGACATGTGTGCCCCTCATCACTTAATCCACAGCACAAGTGTGGCAGGTGACCATTCAGGCACCATGCTGTGGGCTGGAGATACACGGCAGAAGTGTGGGCATATCTCACCTTTTTCTGCTTTGGTTCACCAAACTTCAAAACAAAACCAACCTGTTCACACCTCAGAGCTGCTAGGGATCTGCTTTTCCCTGAATAACTCACTTCAGATTTTCAAGTTGTTAGCTCCTTTCCACCTCAGTTGCATTTTAACTGTCGAATACTGCCAACTTACTATGGATATAAATACCATAAATTTATTATCAGAGCTGTATACATCAGTGGCTTGTATGTGGGTAACCCATACTTTAAAAAAAAAAAAAACAAACACCATTTATTTAGTTTCTCAAATAATTTTTTTTTAAAGAAGCATTTCCAACTGGTTTAGTACCTTGTCATCACATAGACCAAATATCCAGTGACTTAAGCTCCGAAGCACTGCTTGCGGCATTTCCAAGATGTGAAAGGTCTGCAAAATGTAATGTACGCTCAGTAACAGAAAGATACCAAAATGGAAACAGGGGATGAGGAAGCAGGAGATCAGTGCAGGGTGTGACCTGAAAGACTGCAGGACAGGAGAATAACTACCAAAAAGAGGGAAGAGCTGAAAGATAAAGGAGATGTATGAGTAGGTGAAATATTTCATGTACTTTCGTGATTTGTGTGACTCAGCACTGGAAAGTCTGAAGCTTCCTATATTAATTCAACCCCCAGTTTTCTCTTGACAGCCAGTGGAACCTGTTCACTTCAGTGTCTGATCCTTTCCCCCCTGCACCTCACTAACAGCCCCTGCCCCCAGCACCTTTTCCAAGCTTCAAAACTCAAGGCGTTTTCAAATTGCTGCTCAGCCTGTATTCTGCCTGTGAATCATCCATGGAACTGGGACATGATACCTGCTATTGACCCTTCAGGACTTAAAAGATGAGAGATCTCAGGAGCATCCTGAGCCACTGAGTTTGTTGCTGCTGTTTTTTGAACTAGAATTATGGCACCAGACAGGGGACAGGTGTGCAGGCGGGTGTTTGTAATCCTAAATGGATCTGTTTGCGTTTCCGTTCGCAATTTGGTCTTTTATAAGAATCACTGGGCCATGATGACAAGGGCATAACAAATGTAAATACAGTTAAAAACATTGTTTGGTGTGCAGCAAACCTTTGCTTTAATACAAACCCAAGGAAGAATGCGTTCACTGTGGTAACTGTGATTTGCCAGAGCTCATGAACCTGACTCAACTCTTCAGTTTGATTTGTCTTTTTGACGTACTTGGAAGCTGGAGACCTTATGACCTCTCAGGGAAATTAAAACTCTTAAAGCTCTCATGTGTGGACTTTTCTGTCAAAACAATGTTGTCATTGAGCTATTACTCTTTCTCTTACAGGCCAAAATTAAACTCCAAAGCCAATAAGATCCTCAGTGGAGTTTGTTCAGTTTGTTTGTTGTTTTTTTAGCTAATCACAGAAATCTCAAAATGCCGAATCAATATCTTTTAATTAAAAATTGTAAAAGAAACATGGACCTGTGAAATCAGGGAATTTTTCTGACAGCTGCAACCAAAATTCAAGTTTCTTTACTCCCAGGCACATGGGCATATGCATAATTTTTTTTTTTTTTTAATGTCAAACGTGAGAAGCTTTACATACATTTACAGAAGAGAAAGTGTAGGAGATTTTGAAAAAGACAAATTGCAATTAGGAGCTAAATTCTCACAGTCAGTGAAAGATCTCCTGTGTGACTGATGGTTAATCTGCGTATTTATCTTTTCTTCCCTAGCTGTTAAATTTTCTATTTATGTTTAAATTCATGTTTTCTGTTTTAATTAGTATTTTATGTTTCTTCTCCACATGTGTGTGAGGACTCTTTAGCCTCAATCTGTAGAAACCGTGTTTAAGATGCTGTGCTACCTCTTTGAATGTCTGAGACCTCTCTGAATCTTCAAATGCTTAAGCTCATCAAGCACATTTGAGAGGTATTGAAATCCAAAAACTATTAAGCCCTTAAAAGTATTCTGAAAATAGGCAGCCGGTTAAGAGCTGCAGTTAATGCTTCACTGAGGTAAAAAGTGCATCACTTCATGAGAGACCTCAAAGTCCAGACAGGGTCTCAACCTCAAGACACAAATCCATACAAAATCAGGCTTCATTGATCCCCAGTGCTCACAGAACCACTACAGAAGTGTGTGTGACAGAGATACATTTCTTCCACATATACATCCCTATGGTGTCTACTCAGCTTTCACATCAGCGAGCTACTGTAATGCAATGACTTTCTCGTATTATCATTTGCAAAAAGGGATATTTGCATATATATGCACACAGATATTTAAGGTCTCCTTTTGTTTTAATTACAGTGTCAGTATCTCTCGCTGTCTCCATGTGAACAGACCTTAGCCTCACATAATCTCTTTGATGAAGGAAAAATACAAAACCACATGCCAAATATTTTGAGTTTCCAGAATAAACCTGAATCCATGTTGACAAGCTTTTCCCAGGGATAGTAACATCAGTAAAATGTTTTCATTCCAATTTCCTGAGAGACTGGAAAAATCAACAAAAGACTGAAATTGATTGCCAGAAATAATATTAATATTTTAAACATGAAACTGTCTCACAACATCTTGTGAATATTGAAATACTTTAAAACAATTTATTTAATTTGATTTCTTTGTGTTTGTTATGGTTTTTGCTTTGTTTTAAATGTGCCTGATTTTTTCCACTGAATAAGAGCATCACAGCTGTTGAACAGAAACAGCTGGCAGATGACTGGAAGAGAATATCACATCTGACTGGGGAGTCAGTAGACAGTCTCCATTGTAGAAGGGATGGTGTAGGTTTGCTTAGTGACTTGATAGGTTTCTCTGGTTTTGTTAAGAATAGCATTTCCTCCTAGTAAATGGAATGAAGTACAGCCAGACTAGCACTAGCAGAGGTAATAAGGCTGCGGACAAATCCAGGTGACTTTGTCGTTTCCTTTTGGGTGGTGGTAGAGCAGGGAGGCCAGCAAACATATGCCTAAGGTATAATAAATGGCTTTTGAAGGGGTCAACACAAGGGCATTTTCAATTCTGTGTTCAGAGTTACAGCCTGGTCAGCCCTCAAGTCTCACTCCAACATCCCTCCTGGGATTCCTGACCAGTTATCCTGTGGGACATCTGTTCAAAGGGGCAGTAGGAAAACACAATCAAAGCAATCTTGTCTTCAAGGAAGTAGCAGATAGCAGGGGCAGGATTGGGGAAGGAGAGGTGCCTGACCAAAACCCTGTCCTGACATATCCAGCACACCTGGAGAAAAGAAGGAATTGTCTGTGTCCTGCCCATACCAATCTCTTCCCACTGCAGTCTCCTCTAACTGTTTACAAGCACCCCTGGAGACTTCTGAAAATTAACAGGAGTCAGGGAGTTACAGAAATTGGGACAGCAAACCAGTTTGCCCTAGGTTGTCAACTGGTAGATCCAATTGAGACCCTCCATGGAAGATGATGGATGTTGACTTATAGAGGGGTGGGTTTTAGTGGAACCTTATTACAGAGGTGTATATCTACATGAGACCACTACTAGCTCTGGGGTCTGCATGCATTTAGGAGTCTGAAATGTGTTTAGGTTATCTGGAGCAACCAGAACTGTAAAACAAGACACCTATGATCCAGTTTCCCAACAAGCCACATCAGCAGTCATGTAAAACCTGCTGGAAGAGAGTCACAGTAAACACACAGCATTGTACTTGCAAAAGATGTAAGATGAATTTTCCTTGCCTACAAGAAAAAAACATTCCCCCTCACTGAAGCCCTGGAAAAAAACCTTTTTTTGTACTTTGCCTGCAAGACATTTACAGTGTTTTCTGAAACGTGGATACGCTACCATTGTAAACAGTGTTATATCTGTAACTGTAATGAAATAAAATTATAAATTCATATAAAAATTCAGCTATTCCTTACAAAATGCCAAACCAAACTAATCTAATTAACAAGTTGCTATTGAACATATTAACTTACAGACAAGCAATTCGTAAAGTATCTAATGATGTGTTAAGCTAACAGCCCGAACAACAGCATGTATCAAAGGAAATTTAAGACATTCTGCCAACTAGAGGACTTGGCTAAGCTAATACATTTGTAGCTGGATCTAATTATTGAATTAGAGCTTCAATAATGTTCTTATGGCAGCCTGCCTGGACTGTTGTGGTTAGGCAATAGCAATTCTTCCCCTTTCTTTCAGTATTTTCATTCATTTGCAACACAATTTGTGAAGAATAGAACTTGAAAGCCAGTCCAGCTTCCTGCACCACAATTAATAGTCAAACTTATAGATAATATTTAGGACACACATTATTGCCCCAACCTTATACATGACTGCCTCAATACAGTCAGATGTTTACAGCTAGGTTCTTATTTCTAAACATAGTGCTCATGAGCAATTTTAAAAGAAACCCAAACAGACATTAGAGAAGAGAAAAATATTTAATTATATATTTACATTTCTGCTTCCCACTTCTTGCCAAACTGCATTTGTCTTGGGAGACTGATCTGCCGTTTAATTAAGACCTAGGCAGCTTTCTGGTAACAGTTAACTAATGGAGTAGTGAGGTACTCTTACTGGTTTACAGTGATTCTAATACTGTTTGGTTCATCTGACTTGTCAGAAGAGGAGTAATCCACCTGTTGTGAATCTTTTGAAGGTTAGTGTTCACTTCCCAGGGATTTTCAACAAGCTAATGAAAGGCACCTGGGAAAAGAGGCATGTAAGTGGCTGGAGAAGGCTGACAAAAATAGGATGAAATATAGTGAGTCCCTCCAAGCTTGTATTATGCCTGTATTGCAATCCAAGAATGTCTTCCTATCAGCTTTCACTGAAGCTGACAGTCAGTAAGAACTGATTACTGATTTAGTAATTCATGAAAAATTCTATTTTGGCAGGTGAGAATGCTGTCTGAATGGAAAGTTATTAAAACTAATTGGGTCATGTAAAATCAGACAGTTGTTCTGTGAGCCCCATGACAAAGCTGAGCCAACTTGGGAAGTGGCTGAGAACTTGCTCTTTTTTAGAACTTTGAAGCACATTGGATCTCATTAAAGACCAAATAAATGCATTTCAAAATGGAAAAAATGTAATAGAACCAGTTCCTCATATTGATTTTTCACCTTTGAGTTTTATCCATGTATCGTCTAGCTACAGATGAACCAAAGAACCAGGCCCCCTTTCTTGTCAGTGGAGAGAAAGAAGTTTGTATTTTGAAGTCAGCTACTGTGTTTTGAATAAGACAGGTCTTAGAAATGACATTTTTAACTCCACTGACTATAAAGTGAATTAAGGCAAGCAGCTCAAATCTAGGCAGCTGCATTCTGAACACCTAAATTTTGCACTGGATTTTCATCCACACCTCTATAAAATGGGCATGAAATGTAACTAAGCCAGAAGAGAACATTTACATTATCCTTCAGCCAAAGTTAACAAAGCTCTCAGGTAATTGTATACCACATATTCATTGTCTTGGATATCAACTACATGCCTTAATTAAATAAACTGCGTTTATCGTTTTCTACATCACAAGAAAATGATAAATACTTGATTTAAAACTATTTTTTCAGGATCTGCAGGATAGACTCCATGTAGGAAACCTTTGTCCTACCCAAGTTGTAGGGAAAACACTCACTTTAAGGTAAGCCATATACACACAGGCCATTTGTTGCTTAACCTGTTCTCTGGAGGCTGTGTTGCTACGGATGAATACACAGCACTTAGTCTGAGTTCACCATTCAGCCTCACTGTGTTTTACAGTTGGCAGGCACAACAGAAGAGAAGAGCAGTGAAGGAAGGGAGAGTAAAATCACGTTTGCATTCTGCCACAGACTCCAGCACGCATAAAAGAACTCACTGATTCGTTGAAAGTAGGAAGTAAATCAGAGTTCATCCAGTTTCAACAACACTGTGGTGAGACTGCTGGACTAAAACTGCCAAATTCTTCTCTTTTTCTTCTGTCACAGATAATCTCTGGTCAAGTAGCTAAGCCAGATGCTTCTCAGCAGCCCAGCTATCAAGATTATGGACATCACAAACATCCTTTCATTAGGACATCAGCCATAAGTTCAGAGCTTCTGGCTTGGCCACAGAGAGTTCAGCAACCATCAGGGTCTGCTAAAATGCAAATGTCTTCTTCCCTAGTGTAAAACATGAGGGGCTTGTGGGGCATTAGCACTGACACCACTGACAATCAGCATACTGACTGCCATATGGCTCTGTCTTCCTACCATTTGCATACACCTCCCCAGCTTTCTGCCACTGTATGTGCTCCCCTGTCAGAGGCATGAAACCAAAGTACTAAGTGGCAGAAAATAAAAGCGGAGGTTGTCCCACACTCCTGGAAAACCTTCCTGCCTGCATCCCTCCACTGATACTGCCAAATCTCACCCCAAACTTACCTGTGATTCACAGATGATTTAATCAGATGATTCTATCTGAAGAGAGAAATCTTGTAATCAAATGAGCACCAGAAATGCAAAGCAGCTTAAAAGGGCATCACCATACCCAGCAGTCCATTAAGGCTCCCAGTGGCAATTACCTGCAACTAGCACAAAGTTTTACATACCGAGGAGAGGGCATGAACCAAGAACTTTGAATACAACAGTTGTTTTGTAGGACATAAAGGACATAAACAGCTGACATGGAACACACAGGAGAAGGCTCTCTTCTTTAAAGACACTATTTGGCATGCAAAGTGTCCTGGGTCCATGGGTAACAACCTGCTATTGACTACGGTCAACAGTCCCCCACTGTTCCTAAGAAAGTTCACAAATAAAATAACCAAGAATGAAGTGTAGCCTTGTAGAAATGAAGCTTTGTGAGCATATTTAGATCCCAGAATTGGATATGAAACCATTTTAGTGGATGCAAAATCTCCTCTAGTCAGTGTCTAGTAAACATCCTTTCACACTCCTGTAACTGCCTAAAGCATTTGATGCTGTCTCAAAGACTCAGTTCTTCTTCCCGAGGAAAAAAATTATACCTTCTGAAATGGTCAGAGCTTTTTCTCCAGCAAGGCACTCAAAAAATAATGAGAGAAAACTGCAGCTTCATCAGAAACTTTCACACAGCCCTTTTTCAAGATCTACAAACAATCACTAGGTACAGCAGTTGGAAAAACAGAACTTAAGTTCCAAGTTACTGCTTGGGAAGTCACTTATATCACCTTTCTGAAATCTAGACACTTCATAGCATCACCTAGCAGTCATTCCTGGCTGGCTACGAAACTTGTCTCTGGTAGATTATAATCTGGTTTTAGTAAGTCATGCCTTGATCATCCATCATCTGACTATAGCATGCAGTGTATGTTCACAGGAAACTGCAATTACTGTAAAATACTGCCAGTCATCTTCTCAGAAAAGGAGGCTCTCACAGGCATGCCAGATTTTGCTATTATGAGAAACCCTCCTGTTGTACACCGTTCTTCCCTTAGGAGGAACACACAGTAAACCACACCATGGACCTGACCCAATTTGTGCAGTACAATGCCAGAATGCGCAGTGTAAGAACCCCACAGAAGCAGGGAGGAACAGATATTTACAAATATTCATGCTCAGCTGAAAGACTGCAGGTGATGACAAATCAAAACTACTTTTGAACTTGATTCCACCACTTAATTATGCTCAACAGTTAGAACTTTGCTTTTTAGAAAGATATTTATAACAGGCATTTTAGTCATCTAATTAAAATGTGATTCAGAACTTGTGAGCCTGAGAGCCCAACTTCCCTGCATGCCCAAAGGAAAAGATATGGATACCAGCACCTGGCTCAGAGCACCTAAATAGGTGTGTAGAATCCTAAATATCTGCCTTCATTAGTTTAAGATAACCTAAAGCCACGTTCCAGTTCAGGTTGGTCACCTTCACATAATTACTTTTGATATAGCAAAGAAATGTTGAAGCAGAGCAAATCTGTTTGTGGGTGTAGTGAGAATTATACTACTGCAACACACAATCAGTAGCACAGCTGGAACTTCAGCCCACATTTCTGCTCCTTGCTGGCTTGGGATAGGCTTAAGTACGTAGTTATGCCCTGCTCAGTGGGGCCTGTGGAAACAGATTTCAGCTGTTATAACAATGCTTTTGTCTCTGGCACGCATCCATGCAAGGAACTTCAGCTCCTCCAATTTCTTGAGTATTGCTCGTTTCCTGGAACATTTGGAAGCATCACAACCATCTTCCCTATTTCCCTGCCAACCTGTGTGTCAGGGCAAAGGGTTCAAGTGTTTCATGCATTTTTACCAGTGTTTCTCTTTTATTTCTGAAAGAGTGTAAACAAACAACCAGGAATTCTGGATAACAACACACTCTTATGCTTCATTTCTTGTCTACTATCCCATGGCAAAACTTCGCACTCCAGAAGATTTGCCTCATTTACCAGCTACTGACTTCAGTGGCTACTCCTTCAGTCATAAAACTCGCTCTGTGTTCTTCTCTAGTAGCTGTTTTCCAGCATATTCAATGCAGCACAACTCTGGGGCAACTCTACAGGCTGCTGTCCAGAATGCACTGCTGCCCTTTTCTCACAGCAGCACAACGCTGGCTTGCGCTGGTGTAGGCAGGGGGCCAGGAGGTGTTCAAAACCCTTGAGACTTCCCTGCTGGCGATGGTTCTGTCCCCTCATCTCCCACCCTTGTCATTCTCCTGTTTTATCCCAGCAGAAGAAACAACAGACTGGACTGAATTACCTCAGGAGCGAGCAGGCCTTCAAGGTAGACAACTTGCTTTTTCTCTGTGTCACCAGCAATACAACTGTTTCAGTTTCACATCTCACTGGTAAAATCAGGAGCAGAACAATGTAGGGCTGCTTCAGCTTTCTGAATGATTGAGCATGTGTTCTCCCTCTGCTCCCAGGTGGTTTAAAGCACAATCACTATCTTTTGTTAGTGATGTTTTGCTTTCTGAAAGATTGAATTCTACATCCTGGCTTTCAAAAACCCAGTTCACAGTGTTCTGCCTTTGCCTGCTCTAGCTCATATAGAGGCAGTAGCAAAACACCAGCATGGAAGTTAGTGTGGTGTGACTGCTGCAATTTTTACGCTCAACCATGCAGAAGGTTTTGGTCCACATAGGAAATAGTTTTCTAACCACTCCACATACACTTTTTTTACTGGAAATTCTCTACAGGTTATTGTTTCCCTCACCGGAAACTTTACAAATGAATCACCAACCCAAATCTCACTCGCCTTATGCATCTTTTAAACAGCCCAACCAGAAACCATTTCGTATTCAAGAGGATCTCAGTAGGGAGAAGACTTAAAATCTAACCCCCAATTGATAGGCTTTTAGAAAAGCAGGTCATTCTACAATGTCACCTTACCTTTGCTCTTGAGGCTGAAGTTTCTGAGAAAAATATGTAGTGGGCATATTGATAATGCACAGATGTAGTCACACAACATATGCACCTTGAAGGTGTGTTAAATTTTATTTGCCCTTACTTTGTTTTTCTTTGGCATGCCCCTTTAATTCCCTGTGTGCATCTCTATACATGTTTGCAATGGTATTAAGAAAATGTCTTTTGTAGTGGTATCTTTAATCGTTAAGCTGTCTTCCCATTACTGCCCCTATGAACAATCTACAGACTATATAAACACTCACCATTTATATAGGCATCAATCTGGATTATGTCATTGGCTCCACTATAAGCATTTTTTAAAGGGTGTCCAGTGCAAAGCTTTATATAAAAATAGTATGGATAAAGGCATTAATTTGAAAACAACTGAGTTTCTGTGACACAAGTGGTCCATCAGCTGAATCACAATAATCGACCTCATGCATATTCTTAGCATGTCCCAGCTGTAAAGTAAAAGGTGTTAGTTCAAACCACAAAGGTGCTGCACCCTCAAGGAGTCAATAGGGTGCAATGTGGCTACTCCAACTTAAAATCTGCACCACCTCATAGGGCAGATTTAGTTGTGACTTCGGTGTAGCTTGAAGGCTTCCACTATTACATGCCAGGCAATAAAGAGCCAGAAGAGTCAGATTACTATCAGATTACAGTACAGAAAAAAGCAGGGATCAAGAAATGCCCACCAATGATGCTTTCAGCAATGACTGTCAAAACAGTGAAATCTGACCATGTCATGAATTATGAATCTTGGAAGTATGTGGTCCACCGCAGGTCTCACAGTTTCAGAAAGTAATAAAGCTACCTGAAAAAATAGAAAACTGACATTTCAAAAGCTCCCATGAAAACTTTCATAAATTTGGGGTTCACAGTAGGAAATTTTTCCATTTTGACCACAGAGCCTGATTATCAAACAGATATGCTGTCATTTTATATTACAATAATACTGCTACTGTTCCCTGTGTCCTTTAATACAATCCAAAACAATGACTGCTTACTAAT
>JAWWES010000081.1:31254764-31331094 GCA_035583135.1 Lophotriccus pileatus
AAAGTATTTAGAAAGTTCCTTCCAAAACCTTTACATTGAGTGCTTTTCAAAAATTAAAAGCTAACAGAACAATCTCTGTCCCTCCCATCACTAGAGGAATGTTAATTAGCAGGGCTGTTTTTCTCTCTTTTTTTTTTTTTTATCTTCTCCCTTCAAATCTGTATGTGATAGTTAGACACCATACTGATGTGGGCGGCAGAAGAACCAGAATAGAATAAAGAAATGTTAAACCAGCACATTGGCTGTCATAGTGAAGGTACACACAACAAGAAGCTGTAGTGGGAAAGGTATGTGAAAGGGGAAGCTGAGGAACAAAAGAGAATGTTTATAGTTTAGTTTGGACTGTCTTTCAAATATCTGCTCCTGAGTTCATACTCTGCGGACCCAGCTGCATAATTTCACATGGCACAGGATCACATCAGAAGGCAACAACAGCAAAACGTAGCAGATACAGATGCTGTGTTAAGTCAACCACGGGAAAAGGTTCACATATTTAAAATGATTGCTTCATTACACACAGGCAACTGAATATTGCAGCACTGGCATTCACAGGCTTATGCTGATGCTCTAAGTGGCTGCTCAGCTTTAATTATAGGCAGACATTGCATGACTGCAGTAACATGCATGAAAATGAAATCTTGTTTGCAGAGGTGCTTGGAGAGCAATCACCAGCAAGTGGCAGCCACCACTAGAAAGATTACACCTTTCCAAAGAAGTTGGAGCCAAGAAGCCAGTAGGATACCTAGCAATGAGAACATGAGCACAGAGAAATACAGGCTTTTCCTCACACAACTCATTCCTAGTGGACAGTCAGGCATCACCCTGGGAGGAAGGTGTTTGAGAGGGAGATGAGATAGCTCAAATCTGAAGGTCCACAGAGCCAAGCCACTAACCTAGTATCACCAATGGGTGCATATGCTGCCCTGTACTGGCACACTTGGTGTGCATGGCTCTTACTATCTCCCTCTACACTGTAAACAGCCACCATGGTGTTTGGTGTTTACTACAGCTTTTGACAAATCCTTGCAAAATTGAGCACAAGCCTCTGAAAAAGTAGAACTTTGCCCAAAGAGAACATTTCCTGGCCATCTCTGTGGCAGCCTCCAGCAGAGGCATCCACAGCATCACAGAGCAGCTTGTCACATCAGTATGAGTTCAGGAACTCTATAATGAGAATAATCTATGAATGTATGTTGTAGAGGTGTACTGCAATATACACATGCACTACATACAGTAAACAATGTGGTGGGATTTCTTTGACAGATGGACAGCACTGACATTAAAAAAAACCCAGCTACTTCCACCACGGTGTGGAGGTTTCAGAAAACATCCTGTCTCACCTCAGCCATAGGACTTACTGTCAATATTGATCAGGCATTGTTATCGCCAACACTGTATTTCTAAAACAAATTTTCAGGAATACGTAGCCATCACATTGCCAAGGTTCACAGTTCATACAATCACAGAGCCACTGAGTCTTGAGAGGATCTCGGGAGCCACACAGAGAGCCTCCTGCTGAGGTTACTTATGCCTAGTTGGGGACACAGCTTCTCTGGGTAACCTCTTCAAATTATAACCTTTTTCAGGTTTTCACTTGTTTGTTTTAGGGTTTTGTTTGTTTGTTTGTTTTTTGTGGGAGAGTGTTTTCTAAATTACTCAATTTTTAATTACTCAAAAAAGAGAACTTTTTAATTCAACCACGGTGGTAGTGGATCAAGGGTTGGACTTGATAATCTCAGAGGTCCTTTCCAACCCGGCTGATTCTATGATTCTAAATTTTCTATGATTCTAGGAAAGAGGAAATATTTTTTCTCCTGATTTGTTGAGACCTGATAGTTTCAATAGATCTGACAAGTGTCAGCCAGTCAGGAGGAAATTCCTGCAGCAGTTACATAAATCCCTAAAAACAAGCATGTTTAGAAAGGGAATGCTGATGCTGAGCCACGGCTGTGTCACTACAGGTATTGCTAGACTTAAAAGAGACAGCACTACATTAGTAATCCTCATCTGAATGACCCCAGGTCAGTTCTAGTTGGATGAGATGTACATTTAAATATCTGCACATCAAAGAAAAGGGAGAATTAATGACACCTACATCTGCCACCTTAATTTTTAAAACAATTCACCCACTGGAGTTGTCTCTAATCAAAATACTACCTCCAAAAATGTCTGCACTAGATTTATTATAGGAAGCAGAGCAATCCCTTCCTCCTGTATGAAGGAACAGATTACTCAAGACAGGAGCCTGGGCTGTGCTGAAGGCAGATAAAATTGCATGCAGTTCCCAAAATAGATGTCAAAAGCCCAGCAGGCTCCTCTTCCTTCCATGGCTGCCCATATAATGGGAACAATTCTACCATCACTGCGCTTGTTAGACAGCTCTTCTCACTCCTTCCCAGGCCTGAAGAAGAGACCTTACCTTCAGAAACCATTCTTAGTCCAGTCCACACGTCCCTGGCCCCCCAAACTGGCTAGATCTATTTCAAGAATTTAGCCCTGGAAGACACCTACAAAATGGTGTCATTAATTTGCATAGAAATATAGGACAAAATTGGTATATGGCTGCTTTTTTCCTTCCAAGGAGAAACTCAACTTTACATGGGGAAGCAGATTTTAAGCCAGCACAGAGGTGGTGGAATAGAGATTCCCATGTTCAGCAGATGGCAGGTGAAAAGCCCCATGCACTGATCCACAATGGTGACACCCAGGGAAGGTCTCCTCATCCTTCACTGGTCACAACTTGTGTTGGCACAGTCATCAGGCCCCACAAAACCATTCCTTCTGCCCACCAGCAGTACTTCAGCAGGGCTCCGGCCATGCCACCTCCATGCCCTGCAGCCTTTTCCCAGGTAATGGGGATACTAAGACCTCTAAGATGTTTTGCATGACCCAGAGGGTCAGTAGTGCTGAGTACCTCCAGGGCGAATGAAGTACCATGGAGGTGATTGAAACCTGAACCTTCCACTGAGTTATAACACCATGCCCACAGTCATCCAGCTGGCAAAACCAGGTATGGATGTGATTGGCTGGACAGCAGAACTTGTGAAGGATGTTTCTGCTTTGTGTGACCCCCAAGCCTTTCTTTAGCATCACGCCACTGGGTCTGAGGACAAAGCCAGGAACAGGTTCTGGTCTCTTGATCTCAAGGACAAAGACCCTTCAGATGATGCAAACTCGACCTCAACAGCAGTTTGTTGCCAGGGGAACTGTCCAATTCCTAATGCCCTGCAAGAAAACCCCTCTCCCCGTGTCTTTTTTAGTGTGTGTAGCAAGTTGTCCATCCTGAGGCTACCAGTCCAGTACCCAGGCTTCCTTTCCCAGCTCTCTCCAAAGTGCCAGTAACAAAGCAATCAGGACAGTTCAGCAGTGTCTTGATATAATCCTTCCTTTTCGTCAGTCTGTAAGAAATAAATCACTCACAAGAGCCTACTACAAATATACCACCCAGGCACAGATAACATCCCTAAAAAGGGATGTGAAAGATGAAGACTTATCAAGGATTCTGCAGCTGTCAGAGAAAGGTATTTTCTATGGCAGAGAAAATACCTCATTTTCCTGAGTATTTCTCATGTGATTTTACCTTCATGCAAACTGTAAGTGTTAAAAACTGGAACCCAAGAGATCTTTAGAGGTTCTGTGGATTTTCAACATCATTAAGCATAAGATTAAATGAAATTGGAAACAAAGCACAAGCTTTCTGTTATTTCTGGACCAGAATATATATATTCTTACATAAAGCTTATATGAGGTGAAGGAGAGTTATAAGTGGCCAGGAAAAAGGCCATATAGAATTTCAACTTTTGACACGATCTAAATGGCAAAGCTGGAATTCAAATCAAGAGAGTGAAATAGCAGCCACAGAGCACTTCTTGATAGCAATAGGTTTAGCTTAGAAAAGGATTCTTGTGCTCCAAATATTTTTATAGGTATTTCACTGATGAATGAACACATTACTTGTTTTAACTTCACCACCTCTTAGGAGAGGATAAGCCACACCTGATGCTGGACCAAACCACTCAGATCCATGTTGGGGAAAATACAGATTAGGGTGATTATTTTGTGATGTTTAAGGATGAACTTTACCGATTTCTTTCTAACTATTAGAGGTACCTTTTGGAGCTCGACACATGCATATTCCCATATAAATTCTGGTTGTTTAGGTATAGAAATCTATCAGCAGAGCGCTCTGTTCAAAGCACACTGCCTGTTGCTGAACATTTCTGGAATATACATTGATTTCAAAAAGGTAATAAATGTATTTTTACTCCAACTTTGAACTGCTTAACTCTGCAATTTATCTTATCACTCCTCTGAAAAACCTGATGAGACTGACAGCTCATTATTTTTTTCATCATCGTCTTTGTGATGATAGCATTAGAATTCATCACCTCAAGAAGGCTAAGGGATATTCAAGTTGTGAGAACTTTATGTTTCAGGTTATAATTTTGCTTTGAAGCAGCATGTCCTAAGACTTCAAAAAGAATTTTCCTCTGCAGTAAGGAAGGGATGAAGGAAGAGGTAAGAAAAAATAGCTGTAACGTTGCAAGACATGGTTGTTGATCTCACAGTATAAAAATACCTTGGAACCTGTACCTGAATATATCTTAGTTTTTAATGAAGCCAAACCCTCTACAACCAGAGATTTAGTAACTGCAATTTGCAAATGACTGCCGAGTGTTACAATACTGACCATACTTCTTCATCATACTTTTGCTGTTATACATTTTTTCACACTGTGTGTTAAAGGCAAATCAACTGAGATAATATAAAAAACGCTGGTAAGTCTTTCTTCTCCTATTCCTATCACAGGACTAATGCACAAGGAGGACAGACCAAAAGATGTCTCTAATTAGCTATGCTAATTAATTTGAACATAGGACTGAAACCTTTTTCACTACTGCGAGGGGGAGCAGGGAGGGGGGAAATAAAAACAGAAGGTAATTTCATTTCCCACTTCTAGTTTCCCCAATAAAGACTGATCTCTTCTCTTGGTATTTACACACCTAATGGCCTGCCAACATTCACACACCCTGGGAGGTTAACACAGTCAGGAAACAGTGATATCCATGGGCATAAAATAGGCAGCAAATATCCAAAGGGATGCACTCCTTCACAACTGAAGCACATACAGATGTCTGTAGCTCACCTGTTAGTCATTTTAATTCCACTGGATGTAGAAATCATTATTCTGATATTTTTGCCAAAACCAAGCTTCTTTTCTTTTTCCCACATCAAAGGAAATTAGAAGTTCTGAAAAACTGAACTTTATAAGACTAGTTTTAATTCAGTTAAAAAAAAAGGCACAAAAAGGCACAAAACATCTGGATTCTTTGTGAGTTGTCTTATCTGCAGTAATGTCTGTGTGATACAAACTGTGTTGCATCATCCCTTCCCCAAGATAGTGTTCATCTTCCAGTGAAAAACAAGGGGGCAGACTCATGACCAAGACTCAGTCACCCAAACACACACCAAAGGGACTCCCAGGAAGAGCAAAATCTTGGGTGATAATTCATCATTGAATGAAAATTAGGGTCTGGTTGCCCAGAATGAATATGAAGGCAGCCCAGATGAAGATGTGGGACCCATTTTATTTTATTTTATTTTTTTTTTAGTACATGGCTATGATACAGAGGTGATGGATTTTACATCCAAAGAAAGGCAAAAAGGGTTGTGAAGGGTCTAGAGCACAGGTCTCATGAGGAAGAGCTGAGGGAGCCGGGGGTATTTAGGCTGAAGAAAAGGAGTCTCAGGTCAGACCTTATTGCTCTCTACAACTATCTGAAAGGAGGTTGTGGTGAGGTGAGGGTCAGCCTCTTTTCCCAGGTAACACGTGCTACAACAAGAGGAAACAACCACAAGTTGTGCCACAGGAGGTGTATATCAGATCTTAGGAAAACTTGCTTCATGGAAGGGGTTGTCAAGCACTGGAACAGGCTGCCCAGGGGAAATGGTGGAGTTACCACTCCTGAACGTATTTAAAGGATGTGTAGAAGTAGCACTTCTACACTATGGTTTAGTGGTGAACTTGGCAGTGCTGAGATAATGGTTGGACTTAATGACTTTACAGGTCTTTTCCAACCTAAACTATTCTTTGATTCTATGACTCTGTATCCAAAACTACTAACAAAGGAGAGACCCTGAACTGTATTTGGGCAGAGCACCAGCAGGTGCAAGAGAGGGAAGCAAAGGTGGCCAGTGCCAGGATATGAGAGAGGAGCCTGCCAAAGGAAGGCTGCACTGTCAGAGTGGGGACTGGACCAGACTGGGTGGGTGAGTCAACATGGACAGGAAGCATCAGAGAGAAGATTGCTTGGTTGGTTAGAAATACCAATGATGTCTTCAGAAAGGCTGAGGAAGGGAAGTTCCCGGAGAAGCTGAGCTTATCCCCAATGGTTTCATCCCTTTTGTGCTCTCTGCTGCAGCTGGGTGAGGTCATTCCGCCTTCCTCTTCCTCTTCGCTTTTGTGGTGAAGTGACATCTCTGGCTCTAAACCGGACAAGGGCAGAGCAGACTGCATGATTATTTCCTTCCCAGGGCAGGGCAGGTCTCCCTCACTGAGCGTAAGACTGGGGCTGTCTTAAGATTTTCGAGGCCACCAACACAAAGATGATGAAGGACCCACAGCTCTCAGTGACAGAGGGGCTGCTGCATTTTTGCTAAGCAGCATAAGCAATTGTTGCACCCAACAGGCCATCCTGTGAAAGAGGAAAGAAGAAAGCTGTGTTCACAAGGGAAAAACTGCCTTGCAGTCAGGGACTGTCCTCATAATTTGAAGAAGCAGGAGGCAACAGCTCTCCAGTACGCACAAGATGCCAGCTCAGTGTTTCCTCTAGTTTCCTTGGTTTCTTCTCAGATAGTCACTTGGAAATTCCATATTCCTAACAGACATGCTTCACACTTAAAAAAGATGCCTTACAAGAAGGGAAATGGCAGCCTGGTAGTTGGGAGGTGTGAAGGTTAGTCCAAAAGAAATTAGTTGGTGATTCCAGACCAGGAGACAAAACCCTGCTACTTGTATCTAGGATAAACCCAATATCATTTAGTCTCCCTTGGCTGGATCTGCACATCCTTTTTCAAACTGTGGTCATACCACAGAGCAGCCACAAAGCCCCACATTCATCTTTGAATGGTGCATTTTGGGGGGGGGGTGTTTGCAAGGGTCATGGTGGTCACAGACTACGTTGCTTTCAGAGGAAATTAACCATGTGCTGTGATCCAAGTGTGTTAAAATAAAAATGTACTTTAAACCTTGTTGGGAATGCAAAAGCCCAAATGAATGACTGGGGGCATTCATCTGAAGAACCAGGCTAACCCTGCTTTGGAGTAAAGGGGCAAATTTCAGTGGAGGTGCAGGGGCTACAGCATGGGCGTCTTAAATCTCTGAGTTTATTCCTGTCACATACAATCCAAATTTGACATTCAGGGAAGAAGGAAATAGACAGAAATCCCTTTCTCTCCCTGTCTCTGCCTTGAGTTAAGTCTTTGAGAGTATTGAAAGCGCAGTTTGCGGAACCTAACAATGGTGGAGCTCAGGGACAGTAAGTATGATACAGGTAGGCAGAAATCTTGACATATGTGACTGTTATCCAGCCACCTTTAGTCAGTAAAAATTCAAAAAGCAACCAAAAAGGAATGGGCATTAGGGAGATAAAGTAGGAGAAAGCAGTGCTAAGGCACTTGGGGCAAACACTATAACCATCATATATAAATATAACTGCTGAAGCCAAAACAAGGCCTGACAGTAGATTTGAATAGCAGAAAGATACCTGCTAGAGAGTTCTTTATATTGAGAGGTTAGGAGAGATAAGGACGAACTATTATTAGAAAATATACAACCAGAATATGTAATGCCACTTACATCCAAAAATATATTTTTGATCAATCTTCTCCATATTACACATTTATAAAGCTTTTAGAAAGCTTAGCAGCTCAATGGTTTTTGTAACTATAAATCAGGAGGTGTGTCAGTGGCACTGCAAGCCCATAAACCAAACCTTAGCTGTTAAATGAGCGGAATCCCATCCGATCTGATGCGCAATTTAACTTGTCTGGTGGAAGCCTCCAATCTATCTTGTTCCCAAGTTATTTGGAGGCAATGGCTGATAACTGCAGCTCTGCACGCGCAGATAAAAACGTGACTCGGAGCAATCAGCAAAAACGGATGCCTACCGAGACGCTTTTCCTGCCACATGTGGCGCGTCTGACCCCCGCCCAGCTGCAAAACTGCTGCCTGGAGCAGGATGGGAAGTCACCCCCGAGGTGGGACAGAGGCCAGCAGGCACCCCCGCCATGGGTCATTTCCCCCACCCCAAGGCAGCTGCATCGTTCTTGCCAGGGCCAAGGATTGTTCAGACACCAGCAAACAGCAGGGCAATAAGGTTTGCTGAGCCCCAAAGTGTAAAAGGCGGCCTTGGGGGGTGGTTCTTGGTGTCAGGTGAGGGAGTGGAACAAACCTGGCAGGCCTAGGCAGCACCCAGGAAAGACAAAAGATTCAGCCTGGAGCCAAAGCTCATACAAACCCAGCTTTATTTCAAATGTACAAGCCACTATGCTAAAATACCCAACACCTACAGCAGACCGAGCCATTCTGAGACAGGAGACTGATACCTTTACCTAAGTCTGATGGTTTTCCTAGTTACTTCTTTCTTTTATCCATTTCTGTGAAAATTCATGGAATTTTAAACACTATTTAAATAGAAATGTCAAGCACTAGCAAACCCAATATGGCATCTAACACAATGCAAAGGTAAAGCTGATTCTCCAGCCTGTTGATACACAAAAACCCTAAGGCAGTGTAGGAGAAAAACAGTAATCAATAAAATGCTATTGCATGTGGCACTTAAAATGCAGTGTTCTTCAGAGAACAGTGCTTAGAGAATAGATTTCTTCTGTGAGTGTGCAGGTACCCAGAACTCATTAAATAAAAGCACTATTGAGTTAATTAGTTAATGTCTGGTAAGCCCTTTGAAGAAATATTATATTGTGTACATCACTGCCAGCTGTTATTTATTTCAGGGCTAGTGGGGCATATTCTGTATTTGACTGTGCCAGTACAATCCCCTTTGGCTTCAACCGTGAGATCTGAATAAAGACAGGATGTAATATCAGGACAGAATTTGGCCTTTAAACTTTAAAAATGCTGCTTTTAGCATCTGCCATCTCTTCCTGACCTTAAGTTCTACCCCAAAGCAAGGAAAACAAAGGTTTCTTATACAAACAAGAGGTATATTACACCTGCAGAAAGCAGTTCTCCCTTGCCTACAATTTCCACCAAGCCATAAAACAGTACCAGCTACTCAGAGCAAAGCAAGCTTAGGCATCTCTGAGACACAGAAAACATGAAAAGAAGTACTACAGAACAGTGGCATGGACAACAGGGGAGTTATTACACTATGAAAGATGCATGCCCTGACTACACTGGCTCCTGAGAGCTCTGCAGAAAAATCAGAGCAAGATGCATCTGTGCCAATGTCAAAAGGTAAGACAGATAAACACACTAAAATGCAACCCATGCAGTCCCATAAGTGTACTTGAGAGAATTGTGCAGTGGCAGGAAAATACTGACTAGAAAGTTACCAATAAATCAACCCTCCTAGGAAAATATCGCCCCTAGTCCTCCTTAGTATTTAAACTTTCCTTTAAGTTGGCCTTCACGTGTTCCTTATGCAAAAAGCTGAGTGTAAAACTCTCTAGTATACCTATAAAGCAAGATGCCTAAAGTCCAAAACAAGAGAGGTATCCCTAAAGGGTTGATGGGGTTTGGGTTTGTCCTCCAGAGAGGTGTTGTAAGGGTGGGAACAGATACACACCTTTTGCCAGCAAACATCTTGTCACTGGTAGTGGTCCCCGGCCACAGAGTTATGCCTCTGTGCTGTGGTGAGACCAGCAATTCAGCCAAGAAGGACACCACCTAAGCCAGCCATTTAATATCTGCACACAGACAACATTTGGAAAGCTCAGCTCCCCTGATGTTTTGTTTGATGCATGGCAAGCATCTTTCTGTGCATGAAGCCAATACAGATCTCAGCTCTTCGAAGATGTCACAAGAAATTATATATACATATAATTATATGTATTATAATTATGATATATTATACATCATAATTATAGAAGATACTTTTATATACTGCAGGCTATGTCAACAGTTTACTGCTTAGAGCTTGCCTGTATTTACAAGACAAGTTTGTAAATTAAGAAAATTAATCAATATATGTTGTTAATTTTGAATTCTATTCTTTAATAAGTCTAAGAAAGGACAATCTGATATGAAGAACTTATCTCAAGATAAAGCAGCATTATTACTCTAGAATCAAATATTGTCCATGTGTGGAACAAAATTTGAGTATCCCAGGATTAATAATTGTGAAGGCTCTGCCTGCATGTAAATACACCTCTCTGCCCCTTCAATTGCACAATCACTCTGCAAAACCTCAAAGAGCACAATTTAGATTTTTTTAACAAATGCAAAGAGTGAAACAAATCAGGTAACTCAAAAAGGCCAAACTATGAAAAATAGATTTCATTACTGACTCAAAAGGCAAGACCATTTGGGAAATTGGAAGCATGGATTATTACCTCCCGAGATTCAAAAAGTCTTTCTTTTACTACATTAACTTTCCCCATCCATTATTCATCAGAGATGCCAAATTAGACAATTTTCATGTCAAATCACTCCTAGGCAAACCTCTCCTGTAGCAGTGAGGGGCCAGGGGCCAGCAGGAATGGTGTGGCACTATTGTGGGGGGGAGCTGAGGGGCCACACCAGCCCACCTCCACCTTCCCTGAACAGGAACAGTTACCCCAAGTGAACGGGCTCTGAGGCACAGCACATAAGGTCTCCTGCCTGCAGAAGCTGGGATGAGTTTTGCTTCTCCTTGAAAGATGAGCTGCACCATTTCAGGCCCCAATACCTCCCCACCATTAGAAAAAGCAACTCCTTGTAGGACTTTATCATAGGCTTCTTCATGTTCTTGCACACATCCACTAAGGTGTTCGGAGGAAATAGAGAGGGATAGGAGCAAATAAAGGTAAAAGACAGATAAGATGGCACCAAGAATACTTTACTATTCTGTCAGATAAAGGCACATCCTGTCACAGTGCCTTCCACATGCCCCTTCATCTTTACTCTGCCCCTATGACATTTGGTATTACTTGCTCAGTATTTCTGCTGGTTCCTGCACCCCCAGCACCCATCCCCTCCCACCATCTATCATTCTCTTCTCCCTGCAAGAGACTTGCAACTCCACTCCTTCACTATCAGTCTCTCTCTTCTCCTCTTCCAGAGTATAATTTTTAAAGGCTGTCCTGGGAGGCTGGGAAGAACTAAGATGGTATCTCTGTGTGTGAGTATCTATATACATGTGTGTGCAACAGTCCTCCACTCTCAGGATCAACAGAAACACCTTGTCCTTCACTGCAGTCAGAGGGTAAGGAGTGGAAGAGTGCACAGCCTTGGCCACATGCAAGGTCCCACTGCTGAGGGGAGTAGCAGTAGCCAGAGACTGAAGTCCCTGGGGAATCCACCCCAGCAGGACCAGCCTCAGAAATAAACTGAGCAGGACACATACAGGCCAGCCCATTTATTTGCCACCGATATTTCAGAACCAGCGTTTCCCAGATAATTTTAGCTTGCTTTACCGGCTGATCCTGAGAGCAAGGGGAAATTCTGTTTTTTCTCTTAACGTTGTTTATACAATAGTGTGATGAGCTGCTTACATACAGCCAGAGGGAAAATGAGGCTTAGCAAGTACTACTTCTTGGCATCCAGTTTTTAAACAGATGTTCAGCTGTCGTAAGATGCATTGTAGTGGTGGGCTGGGCCCTAGTACAATGTGCAGCCAAGGATGTAGTGACAATTGTACAGGATTAATTAAACTTCCTGAATGACCTCACTTCAAGGCTCTGCAGACAGCAGATAAGAATCACACAGCTTGGCCAAAAGCCTTAAAAGGGAAAGGAAAGGGAGGGAAAAGGACTTTCTGTAAATGTGGACTTCTTTCTCTGCGTTGTGGAGCAGCACCTGTGGGTCCTGTCAGAGGGGGCAGTGAGGCTGCTCTCGCTCAGTTTAAGCAAAAAGAGATGAATGAGTCAGATGTGCATGCAGATGGCCACAGGCAGCCCTGGAACCTTACAGCAGTGTGCAGAGCAAGCTCCCTCTCCAGCTTCCCCTGCAGTCCTGCTGCCCTCACCCCTTTTTGTGTAGCACTTACACAGCACTTCCCATCCATTCCACAATCCTACGGGCATGGAAAGACCCCCCCAACACGAAGTTACGGGCACTTATGCTGCAAATAATGTAATCTCCTAATTCTCTCCCTCAGTCCCCTGTTCACCCCCATTTCAGAAACGCACCAAAAGCTGGCTCAGTCCAGCTGGCGATAATTCCCCATAGTCTGAAAGCACGAAAGAAACCATTACTAATTTGGGTCATTCCTTCCATGTCAATCTTCCAACACTACTCTAGCAGGCTTTGCAACCTGAAAACACCCCATGTATGCCTGACCACCACTTCACAGGATACACAAGCTGTACAACCTGGTGTCATACTACTGCAGCAGCATCTGGCAGGCTGTAATGCAGCCCTGAGGCACTGAACTGCAAAGGTACCGCAAAATAATGACATCCTAGGTCATAAACAAAACACAGGTACTATGGGACTAAACAGGGGCAGGACGAGAACTTGAGCCCAGTCCATATTGTTGAACTTTCAGCAGGCTTCCTGGCCTGATTGTGTCTCCCAAGACAATGCCCAGGCTTATTTTAGGGAACACCATGCTCTAGTAATTAAGAGGACTGATGCTACCTCGTTCTGTAGAGAAAGAGCTCATCGATCAGCAGTGCAGCATCCCCTTAGGATGAACAGGACATGGCCCATTTTACTTGCTCCTCAGGATGACCATGCAAAGCCCAGAGATGTCCCCTCATGCTGGTTTGTGGACATGAGCCAGTTTACACAACTTCACCTGGGAATGAAGGATTGTTCCTTAGGGCAGATGCCTCTAGCAGCATAGATGTAGTCAAAGGTATTCAAGTGCTTAGCTTCCTTTGATTTCAGGCACACAAGCACCTTGAAAAATAGAGTTTGAATTTCACCATAACACTGGGAGCATGATTTCACATCACAGTTAGTGCCATGCTCCCCTGGGATGGTCCTGCTCTCCACCACGCTCTCATCAGTTTTGATGGCTCTCTTTTTCATCACACCAATCACCTTACCAAGCCAGGGCTCACTTGGTGCCTGGCCACAGAAGTAGTGTGGCATGCAGCCAAAGATGGGGTGAAGGAGAAGTAATGCTACTTTCCACTGCAGGCAGCAGATTGGTTCTCTTAGATGCAAGAAGTGCCTCTGGAGAAATAAGCGGTTCTTAGGGAATAGCATGGCTTCTGCTCGCTGCACAAGTGATGCTTGTTGTGTCCTACAGTGCCTGGAGAAAAGCTGCTGCTATAGAGCTTGGTCTGCCCACCTTTGCCATCAGCATCCTGGTGTGTGCCCCAAATCCCAAAGGAAGTTCTTAAGCTCTACTCACTCAGCCCTGCTGCTGATCTCAAAAGGGGATTTGCCCAAACAACCTATGGAAAGGAGTTCAGAATATTACCCAGAGAATGAAAAATATTCTTGTACAAAAAAGATATTTCTCAATGTAGGAAATATCTTTGGCTTTTCCTACCCACAATCCTGAAGAGAAAACCAGTGTGTCAGGAGAACAGTGAGAGGAATCTCAATGTTTTTAATACTACACATATATCTAAAGTATTTACATTTTGATATTACTGTGTTATATATAACACAGTTGTGAAAAACTTCTGGAGAAGGTAAAACAGCTGAAGAGTTAAATAACTTGCTGAAGTCCCACAGCAAATCACTGATAAGAATCAAGAATAGAATCCATGTGAAACAGCAAAACAGAGCAGAACCCTCTGTGATTGGCAAGATGCCTATCGATTTCAAAGGGACCACAGTTTAATCCCCCGAGTCTTGACTTCTAACCTGACCTTCTTGTGGCACAGCAGATTATCAGCTGAGAAACTGCTCTG
Source organism: Lophotriccus pileatus (assembly GCA_035583135.1). NCBI lineage: Eukaryota > Metazoa > Chordata > Aves > Passeriformes > Tyrannidae > Lophotriccus > Lophotriccus pileatus. The sequence goes on from JAWWES010000081.1 coordinate 31,268,799, forward strand.
TTTCAGGCTGATCAGCATGAAGATGCATGTGACATGCATCTTAATAAGCAAGCTATGATAAATTTGTTTTTAAGTACTACTTAAAAAATAGGTCTAGTAGATATTAGAACCATCAAAAATGTGGTGAAATTTTTTTCCTAGATTTACTTGCTTTATGTGATCTAGGATCCAAATCCCTACTATTCTTACACATCCCAAAAATCCAGAAAATTTATAATTTTCTGCAGCCCAACAATTTTCCTTCCCAAATACAGAGTTTACCCTACGAAATTTAGAATAGCACATTCAAATAGGGTGAAACACTTTCATTTAATCTTTAATATGGGTTTAATTACTGCACGGCTTGATCTCCTGGAACTTCCTTTTCACAATTTAGATTCCACAAGGACAAGAACAAAGGAAGAGCTGTGGATGTCACCATGCTCGTAATGGGGCATCTTTCATCAGTAAAATAATTAAAAAAATGGCCAAAAAAGGTTGTGCTGCTTCTATGGCAAAATGAGACAAAGAGGAGAGACATCCATGTCTGACAACATACATCTTCTAGGAATGCACTGGGCAGCCTGGACAACAGAACACCCCAGACCTTGAGCACCTCTGAAGCATGGGAAGAAAAGCCCACTGTTCTCTCCCAGAGCGACCGTTCCTGCAGAAAGAGGCAAGCACAGAACTGCCCCTGGCAGTACCAGAGAGCCACCTGCTTTCTCCATGCCCTGGGCTAGCTCTGGCCCTGCATCAGGAACACGTGAACTGCACTTCCAGCAGAAGGCAAGGATTGCTGGGGATACCAGCAAAAACTGAGCCCCTACCAGAGCACCTGAAGGGCAACACTCGTCGTTTTCTTTGCACAACAAGAAAACAGCAATATTACACTCACAGAGTAACCACATCTGTGTCCTTTGTTGCTGAATGCTGAAAAGATACTGTTGTTGGAAAAGCTCAGACAAATGTGTGCAAAGCACACATTTTCTAGCTTGTTTTCTGCATGTGGGACTCAATTTTTCTTTAATACCTTTAAAAGCACACAGGCAAACATATTTAGTGACTTTGTTCTGATTCCCGCCTGAATGCTTTTTGCACAATGCCCAGGCTTTACCTGTAATAATGTATCATCTGGAAAAGGAACAACAGGAAACAAAAATTATGAAGAATTAAACTATAAATCACTTGTTAAAACAAGTATATTAACCTGCTTACAGTGCATGATCTTTCCTGAAAGCTCAGTTCACCTCCTGAGCAGACATGTCAGCAGCAGTGCCAATGCCACTGTAAATTAATCGCCTGTAGACCCAAGGTTAAAAGGCTGATTTATGTCCAGTAGTAGAGCAGTGGTTACAAAGGCCCTTCTCAGCCTAGAGATTCAGGTGGAAACAGTCCCCAGGTTCAGAAATCCTTAATTCCAGCTCAAACCTGCAATGAAAAATAAAAAGCAGAAACCAATATCTTATAAAAAAAGCATCCTCAGTTTAAACAGTTGTTGTTTGACCCATAGGACTGAGAGTGTACATGATCCTTATTGTCACAACCTCAACAGACGTTATTATCTAGTGATCAAGCAATTGTTTTCCTTCAGAATGGTTAAAAAATTATACTGATAAAAAAAGAAAAAACAATAAAATACATCAAAACCTCATGACAGATTTAGATAAAAGTCATCATAATCTGTGCTCAAATTGCCTTAGATGAGACTTAGAAATGCTAAAAATGGCCGAGAACTCAGAATTCTCAGATTTAGGAGAAAAAGGGAAAGAGAGAAAAGTTTGGCAAGTTTCTTCCACTATTGTTTTTCTTTCCTGAGCTTTCTTTATTTCAAACAAACAAACAAAAACAACAACAAAACAAAACCAAAAACAAACAAACAAAAAGAGGAAGACTAATTTGCACAGGAAAAAGAAAAAAGAAGATGATGGTTTTGCTAAGAGGATTCCATTTCAGATTTGGCAAAATAATTTTGATGCTATTTCAGAAAAGCCCTTTTACAAAATGAGTGCTGTTCCAGCTTCCACCTTCAGGCTTTTCCATCAGCCTTCTGTTGCACATCGATGTCTCTGACACTACACAAGCACACACCTTCCCCTGGCCCAAGCCTTCCCTGTGCTGCTTTCCCCCAAGCACACTAATTTCCAGGCACGACTGGCAATTCTTGGTGATTGCCTGTCTGCATGTCACAGTGATCCTCTTGACTCCTCCAGGGACTCCAGAAACCTTCTCAGCCTTGGAAGGCAGCTAAGTTCCCGCACAATCAACACTGGCACCTGCTGAGCAGCAGCATTTCTATACTGTCCCATGGATCTGGTTTATCGTTAGATAAGATTGGGCCCATTCCAGTGAATGAGAAAATAATACATTCACAGCATTGGCATGAGCCAAATGAAATATTTCCAGGTTTTCTTTTGACAGAAGTAGTTAGCATTCTATTATGCCAATGCTACATTTTTATAAGGTAGAAAGCAATTATTTTAGTATCGAAGCCCAACATCATATATATAATCTTTAACATAGAAAGCAAATCACTACAAATAGGTAAGATACTGATGGAATAGAGACTCTGCAGGCAGAAGCGTGTGTTGCTTCAAGCAGCTATATCCCTACCTCCCCCCAGTAAGCTATATTAACTGCTCTGACACCTCTTCATGACAGATAATAACCCCACTAACAAGCACCTGACTCTGCCTAAGTATCTGTTAAAAGTGTCACTGTCACTCCGGTGGGAGCTCTGCTTAATGCTCCTCTCCCGGTGAGGTGAAGCACAAACAGGCAGCTCTCTCCTCTGCTGCAGCCATCTTGCCAAGAGCTGCAGGATCCTACTTTTCCATGTCCTACAGCAGGCTGCTGTTCTTTTTGCCACACTCCCTAGAGATGCTGGAAGGATATGGTCTCAATCCTAAGAAACTCGGAAGCCCTCTCTTATCTGCCAGTGGAAGTAATGGAATAGGGTACTAAAGCTTTTAAATCGACATTGCATAAAAATTATCAAATGCTTTCAACATTTCAGTTAAAGACATTTCTGATCCACTTCTCAAGAAGAGGTAGAAAAAGCATCAGCTGCAGCTTTTCCAGGGCTTTTCTTTCCTGTAACAGCATGTTCTGCCCTGTGGGACTTCAATTAGCGGTGCCCAGCTCTGGAAAGGTGAGCGCAGTGCAATGGACCTGTGAAAAGCTGTGATAAACACAGTACACTGTGGGGTGGGGCAGGGTGGGCAAAGGAAGGTAGGAACCAACTGGATTTTTAATCTGTAGATATTAGTTCTGCTAGCTAGCATAAATATAAAGAAGAAACAAAACAGCAGTCAGAGGGAAACACCTGCAGCTCTTTGAGAGTCCCTCAGCTCTGAACTTCAAACTCTTTGTTTCAGCAGTTTAAATTAAGCAATTAGTAATGTGCTGACAATTTTTTTTAACATACTTCCCAAACAAATGTTACCCATGAGCCTTTGATAAAACCACACCACAGAAAGGGCACGTAAATGATGGCTCTGAAATTTGTTGTTGTCACATTGAAAAGATAAAAAGCCTTTTCTCTGCCACAGGGGTGGGGAAAAGCAGAGTATTTGAATCAAATTAGCCTGCTGGGTACCTAAGAAAGATAAGGGTATGCAGAGTGTATTGATCACATACTGTTCTTGAAGGGGGTTGAGAGGGAACATATGTGAAGACTTGATGGTGCTGGAAGGATCTGAAGACTCCCTCCTCCCTGCCAGCAAGGCTTCTTTTGGCTGCACAGTTTGAACCTGGTTCAGTCCCTCTATTCCTCTGATCTCCACCACCATGCCTCTGCAACCAGTGCTAGACTTCCCTCATGAAAGCAAAAAGTTATGCATAATCTGCCTCCTGGAAATGTTCCTCTCAGCAGTCCTTCCCTTCCCATGGGTCTTCTCTAACTCCTGCTGTTCTCTGTGTTGGTTAATCCCCCAGATAATTCTGCACAAGCTGAAGTGATGCCTGGCAATCAGAATCTTTCTCCAGCAGGGAAAGGGAGAGAAAAACAGAAGTTAAAGTTTACTTTAAAATGTTTGGTTGTTGTGTTTTTTTCATGTCTGGGTGACAAGTCCACTGACACAGCATCAAACCACATATTTCTTAGGCAGTGGCTAGCACAAAAGCCTTGGCTCCATTCCCCTTAGACCTGGGAGCTTTGTGGAGCAGAAGACTTTTCCCATGAGACTCCACTTCCCAGGAAGTTATATTTCCCCGTATCTGAGGTCTGAGACCACATGCCTGGAAGCAGAGCAGGGAGCCTTCCCATCCATTTTAACCCTTCATACCATGTAAAGCACTAACCTACTAATGTCTCTGAGCTGCTGCATTTGCACCAGCTGCGTATTGCACTTTCCAGGACAGTAGAAAAGAAAGGCCACGGGAACATCTCATGAGCATTTCAAGGACAATGTGCTGTGCTGTCATGTTTACAGATTTGAACATCCTCATTATCTCACATCAAGCAAAAGCTAAAACAGGCCCCAGTGGCAGCATGAGCTGTATCTTTTCATATCACAAACTCCACAGGGCCCATGCAATCAAGATCAGGCCCATTCACTGACACCTACCCAGCTTGGGTACTTATGCCATGAACAAGTCACTCAGCCTTCTGCTTATATTGAATCCACTGGGTTTATTTTAAAGCTGTCTTTGAATCAGCATGACACATCCCCCAATGCAAAACCTCAAGGTACTCTGTTGAGGATTTAAAAAGGACAGATAGGGCACAACTATAATGGAAGTGACAAGTCCTAGCAGAAAGAATATTTTAAAACCTCAGATAGGTGTCCTTTTTATAACTTCAATTTTTTAAATGCACGTAAGGTTTGAAGATGAAGCCAGCATCACATGCAATCACAAATTAAACCTGGTCCAAACTGCAAAAAAATGGAGGAAGAGAAATGCAAAGTTAAATTTCTGCATGGCTGTTTTTCCTCCCCAGTGGGGAGAAGCCACCACTGCCTCTGCCTGCCAGCGAGAGACTGGTGAGTGAATGGCTTTTGCCTTCTCTGGACCTTCAGGTGTCCCGGGTGGCCTTGAGTGGAAGTGACAGACACCTCTCCGCCCCATTCCCCCCACCATTGGCTAGCCACTGTGTTTCATGTTCCTGCATCCGGATTTATGCCTTCTGACCTGGTAGATTTAACCCAAATGACCTGGAAAGTTTGCGTTGCGGGCCCTGGGCCAAGGAATGTTGCATGGGGGGGAAGTAGAAGGTTTTCCAGAGGAAAACCCCTACAAACGGGGAAGAAAGCCAGGCTCAGATTTACATTTGTGGTTTGAAACTGAGGATCAAGGGAAACTCCAAGTGCTGTAAGAGCAACATTTACACGGTGAGCATACTACACCATGAGATAGCTAAGTCATCTCTGTGGTGACACCCCCTGCCCTCTGGTGCTCCCAGCCCACTGCTGCCAGGCTTCAGTTCTCTGTCTCTTTCTTCTAGTGCCTGGCTTAAATGAGACCAGTCTTAAAAGCATTAGGGCACTGTGATCCCATGGGACTCTGTCACTCCCTGTGCACCGGTGCTGAAGTCTGTCCAGCTCACACATCCCAGGGCAGGGTCCTTCCCTTCACGGTCGGCATCAAATGTCATCTACTTCTGACAGCCATCTACAGGGTGACCATTGCCTTGCTTAACTGCTGGACAAGATTTCAGAACAAAATGAGCTGTTTGTTAATGAGCTAATTGATTCATACTTGTCAGCATGTAAATGTTTCAGAATAGCTACACAGGTCCTCCTCAGTGCTGCACGTGGCACAGGGCTTAACCGCTTGAAACCTAGTCTTTCTTTTTCCCTGGCAAAACTCTGGATATTGCCTACAATTAGAAAAATGGCCTCTCCTACATTGCTCTACAGACGGTTCTAGATTATATGGCCATGTTAGCAGTATTACTGGGATTAAGGACTTCCAGCCACTTACTGAGCCATTAGCATCCATCTCCTGCCCTGGATCCATCATTGCAGGCTGCTCTGAGAGCAGAACATTCCCCAGGAGAGGAGGGATTTCTCTACCCTGCCTCAGAGCTATGAACAAGGTAGGCTGGCTACACCACAGATTATAGATTCAGGATGGGCCAAGCTTCTCTGGAAGCTGAGAAACCTCCTCTCTCTGTGTACAAGATGAGCCTGACACCAAAAAAGAAAAAAAATGTGGCCTTGCTAGAGAAGATGCCATTCATCTCTCACTCCATTGATGCCATGATTCCCGAATTTTAGGCTATCTCCAAAACCCTTAAATTTTTGCAAAGCCTCTTTTCTTGTATTGGAACGAACTATGTCACCAACATACCTTTGAATCTCCTGGAAATATAAAATTCTGACAAGGAGAAAAATTGAGCCATGTGAAGAATTTTTGTTTTCACAAGATTCTAGATTGCTGTAGTTTATAGGTGGAGAGTATTCCAATTTTACTTGTGAAAATCAGGCTATTGATAGGAGCCATTATTACACAGACTGTACAGAACACAGCCTGAATACAGTCCAGTCAGCATTAAAAAAAAATTGCTAATTAGTTGAAAGAGAAGTACCTCAGCCTGGCAGTGCAGAGACCCACAACTAATGAAGCACCAGTATTGCATCTCGAGTGATTAATCTCTGTAACTTTTCAAACTCTTTGTTCTACATTTAAATATTTTAATATTAATTTATTCTAATGCCATCTCAAATGAATAATGAGTTCTATCAGAACTGAGGTTTAAGGAAACTTCCAACAACAAAAAAATACCAGGCTCTTGTAGATCAGCCTGTTCTGGTTAATAAAACCCAGAACACCTATTTTAAGCAGAAAATCTGCCTATAATGGACTCCCAAGAGGCTATTCAGCCAGCTACAAGAAATTTATGTTTACCTTGAAAGCAGCCATCAGTATAGGTTTAATGATTTCTAAAAACATCCCTAAAACCTGTGTTTATGGGCTAAATAACTTCTACAGTCTAAAATAAATTCAGTAGAAAATGCTGTAGTAAGAGCAAGAGTGCAATAAATAACAATTAACATGGAGGCAAAATGCACCAAAAGTGCAGACAGAGTAGGATATTCCTGAAGGTCCCTGCATAATTTTTTTCTGAGTGCAACAATTCTTCCTATCCTTCTAAAATAGAATAATGGGTGTTTCACAGGGCTTCTAAATAACTCACTTACTAAGGAGGAAAGAAAAAATAAATCCTGAACTGGTATTTTGCATTTTCTTAGACAGTAAGACAATGTCAGCCAGGTCATGCTTGACCCCCAAATGGTGTTTCCACTCAAATTAGTTTATCAAAGTATAGGGGAAAGAAGTAGTATTTTCTTCTTTCAGCCTTTCTCATATACATTTACATCTGTAAAAGCCAATATCAGATTAAAGTAATTTCCCCCTCTACATAAAGAAGGGGAAAATAAGAACCATTTGTGTGCCTGCCTGAAATCTTCTCTCAAGTCCATCCACCAGTCTAAGAAAAATATTAACTCTTCCTTCAAAGTCTGCACCCTTGTCAATGCCAGCGATGTCTCCAGTCTTCACAGCAATATTTCTTTGATCTTTTTTCAGCACTTTGTGGGTTACAGTTAATTTTTTTCTATTTGTCTTCCGAACAGCAAGTAATGAAAAACAGTTTTAGGGAGGTGGAGTGAGAGGAGGTAAGATGTTAGGAATAAAAGCAAATATTCAGAAAATGTGAAATCTATCTGAATTTGGTTGTCCTACCAGGTAGGAAGCTCCATGGGCTGGCTCCTTGTGTGAGAACTTAGGAAATCTGTGCTTAGGTGTTTCTTTAAGTGCTAGTTCAGTGCATGAAGTTCCTGTGAATATTTTTTAATTTATATGTTCCCATAATGCTGGCATCAGTATTTCCAGTCCTGTGGCCAGACTGTTGTTACTGAGCCTACTAATCTCATCAATTAATCTGTGACAGCTCCTTCCAGTGAGTGTGGCATTTGGCAGAAAGAAGAAAATGCGGTCCAGGAAATCATCTTCATTTATGAACTGGTGCCCCCCTAAGGGAAAAGAGTTATTTCTGGTTTTCCCTCCACTGTGGCTGTGATGGAAGACTGTACATAGTCCTGCTGCACCAGCCTGCATGCATGACTACCGTGCTAAACAAATCACACAGTTTGGATGAGGCCTTTGGAAGCGCTGGATTGCCTTGTGGCTGTTGCTGCTGACGGTAGCATAAGACTGCCAGGTTTCAACACAGCAACTGCTCAGCTTCTTTATCAAGAAAATAATAAAGACAGGTTTCAAATACAAGTCATTCAGCCAAAGCATCTTTCATGCATTACTGTTCTGAAAGGTGAGGAGAGGCAATCAAGGAAATTGAACCAAGGGACAAAGGGCTGCAGTCTGCCTCTCTTTTCCTGGATGGAGCTGAAGCAGCAACATCCCTAAAATAAAATCAGTATTCAGCAGTGCAACCAGAACTACCCAACAAAACAGAATATCATGAATATCCAATGCATAGATGGCTGGGGCCTTACTACTGCAACTCTGCTTCTGCAAGGATAAAAACACTCTGAAATGGATCAAATGAATAATTAATAACTGTTGCCTGCACCCCACCAGCATGAAATTGCTCATTTAATTCTAATAGAAGTTAAATCTCAGTTTTCTAAGACCAGACTTTTTATTAACTTTACTGCAAAATCCTAAATCTTCTAAAGATGTTTATTCAATGCTATTTACAGTTTGGTTTTCATGATATCCTGAAAGAGTTTGTTCTCTTTGCAGCTTGACCCACACAGGTGAATTACACACCAGTAACAATCTGTGGGATGCACAACCATAAGCACAGCAGTCAGTCTGAAATCCAATAGCTGCCTGAGCAACTTGACCTAACAGCATGTTCCTCTTGAGACTGGTGGTATAGTATGTCGGCAGAAGCTATAGGAGGACATAGAGAGACCAGAAAGCCAGACAGTGATTTATAGCTCAGACATGGGTTCCTTTCACAAATCATGTTAGTTTTCACCTCTTCAGATACAGTCTTTCTTCTTCCTTCATGTGCCCTCCTTTTATTGAGGAAGAGTTAACAAATTTCATTCACAGATGGACCTTTCTAACCTCTCTGGCTCTCCCCCAGGGTCCCTGGCTGTAGCACTCTGCACCACCAGCCAAAACAAGGCTCGATGCAGGTCTCCAGAACTCGTCAAAGAAACATAAGGACTCAGCCAGAAGAAATCAAACAAGCTGTAAACCAGGAGGTTATTCCAGAGGAAGTCTCTGTGGAGGTGCCTGGATTATCTTAATAACTTTGTTGGCTTAAACACAGTTCACAATTTAGAAGTTCCAACTTCTGCCTCCCTAGAGGAAGCCCATAGGGACCTTGTTCTCATATTTTCATTGCTTTTCTACTTTGATCCAAGGACAGAGGCATCTAGTTGATAGGAAATACTGGGTTCACAGAGTTAGTAGAATTTAAGTTTTCTGAACATGGTCTTTGGAGTTTCTGTCCTGGGAATATGGCAACTTCTTACCATATCACAGTGACCATCAGTAACATAGCTGACCTGTAATTAATCTACTCTTAATATTATTATCAGTTCAATGAGTTCTAGCACTAATCACACATCCTCAGAGCTTCTGACCTATAACAATTAAATTATTTGAAAGAATATAGAAAAAATTGAGGAAGTAGCAATATTGGTTTCCCTATTTGAAGCAATCTCCAAGTAATTTATTATGTGGGTGGGCAACTCACAACTTACGTAAGCAAAAAAAATTTTTAAAAATTGAACACTTTTCTGAAATATCCCAACATATAACCTTAAGGGTCTATTATGGTAAGCAGATTATGTCAGTGATGAACATGGGGAGTGAACATGTTAGCAGGATCTGACCAAGGCTCTCATCCCTATTACAAAGCACTGAAGAAGCATTTCTGAGGGCTGCGACCTCCCACCTGCATTATCTTCAGAAATCTGAGGGCCCAAATGGGAAACTTCACTGGCTGGGAGAAGAGAGCTTAGGACAATAGCAGTGATGATTTAATGATTTGGCCAATATTACTTAAAAGGAGCACAACTCTCTGTATGCTTTTTTTATTCCACTGAAGGCACATAGTACATTATGTGGCACATTAGACTTAAAAGCTCCCAGAGTATGTAATGAATTATGCAGCAGTGTTTATTGAATAATTTTACTAATAAGCCATCTCAGATTTAAATAATAATAATGTTGCATATGAGGCATACAGTAAGAATGATTCATGCATTCCAAGTGCCTGGAGCAAAGCATACCTTCCTTAACAGGAGGCTTCCAGGGAGCCAGAGTCTGAGGGCTTACCAGCTATGTAGAAAAATGAGGACAAAAGAACAACATGCCTAAGTTCCTCCTGCCATTTCAGCCCTCCTAGAGCCAGCTCTGTGCTGGTTGCTCAGGACTGTAAATATTACTTGTACTATACGTAGGGGCCTTTGCTGGCAGCTGCAGACCATCCTCCCATATGCACCTAGAACCAGAGCTAAGCAGAAGCTTATGAAACACAAGTGAGAACTGCAAGATGGTGAGGTGGCAATATATTGACTTGGGGATTTTGGTCCCATTAAGTGGGGATCACTCAAATATTCCATCAAACACATCGGGAAGGAAAACCAGAATTTTGCAGCACTGCTCCACGTGCTCTAGGGTCTTAATGACTTATGTATTAGTATAATGTAACATTATAATTTGCTACAATTATGTAATTACAACAATATTACAAAATATTATAATGCATAAAATTGGTATCATAATGTTGCATAATTATAATCTGCAATATAATACATGAAATGATTTGTATACTATGCAACACTACATTATAATGTTACATTGTGGCATTTTCCATGTTCCAATTGCAGATTGTCTCTTGAAGTGTTCACCTAAATCCCTATCCACAGCTCCCTTGTGCTTTCTGGCCTACCTTAATTTCTTTTCTATCTTCACCACATAGTTTCTGCCTAATCTGGCGTGCTCACTGGCTTGTGTTCCACCACAGTGTTTTTGCCTTGGCACATGTGGTATTCAAATCTGGTCCTGGTGGATTATAAACCATTTTGAATTAATGCAGAACTGTTCAAGAGTGTAATCACAAAGCTCCGTAAAAATAAAGCTTTTCCACCACGCAGGGTCTGGCTTTGTCTTTTTCACTAACTAGAAAATAATAATCTTTTGGAACTATTAGTGGAGCATAGAAACATCCTTTAATTTGAGTAATATACTCTAAATTAGCATATCTGCATACTGATTGTTGAGCATATCTGGAACCAATGGATCTGCTACAGTCTGTAACACTATAGCTCTATTAGTCATGATAGCAATGGAGCCTTGCCCTGGATCACCCAAGGACCTGCAGCCTACCTCCCAGCTTTGCTGTCTGCTTTGCATACTCCCAATCAATCTTCCAGAGGTAAGAATCACTTCTTTTTTTCCCCCCATATTAGTTTGGCTGGAGTAATAAATAGCCAGTAGTTGGTTTGTGCTTTGAAAATTTAAATCCAAACGCATAATCCATATTACTAACACCTAGAGATTTTGTTTCAGTTTTAGCTACCTTTAAAAATATGGTATTTTCATGTTTTTCCTTGAGTTTGCACAGCATAATAGGCAAATAAGGGACCAAATCCCAGAGGTAGCCAAAAGTTTTGTTAAAACTTTTTTCATGGATAGTTGAAATACTTTTTAATGAAAAATTTCTCTACTTCTAGCAAATTTTTAGCTATTCCCTTTTAAAAAATCAGGTGACATTCCATAGAACAATTTAAAAAAAAAGTTTTATAATACAAACCAAAGTCTTGGATACAGAAAGTGAGAAATTGAGATTTCCCACCATACTAAGTTGGATTCGTACCTTGGGTGGCTGAATCTCCTCTCCTGATAGAAGTTGCCAAGAGAATATACCTTGGTCAAGCACAACCAAGGATTCCTCTGGTGCTTGAACCAAACAACTAGACAGGAGTTATGCCATCAAGACACAAAAAGAACAAACCTGATGTATTCCCAATAGCATTTTCAATGTTTTAGAAGTTTTCCATTTTAATTTTAACACAGAACTATTATTTTATACAGAATTTCCAATACTGCACGTCTTGAATGTCTTTTCTTTTGCCCACCAGCTCCAGTAATTTACCCATGGTGAAAATAAAGCAGGGAGCTCAGCACCTCAGAGAGCTCAATAAAGCACCAACTCTGATCATAAATGATTCAGCATTTGACCAAAGGGCATAGCTGAAAAGATTAACTTTAAACTTATCTCTGTGTAGTTTAATTTGCTTTCAACGGCTTTCTATTGGTCTATGTTAATACAGCCTACTTGGCATTTTTGTCAAGTAAATCTCTCTAGGTTTTTCCCCTTCTCCATCACTTACAACCTATTCACTGGAAGAGAAATGGACAAAAAAAGCTTTTTAATTAATCTGGGTTTCTTTCCCTTTAAATCCTCTTGCCTCTATTTATTCATGTAATGTTCTATAAAGTTTGGCCTACATTTTGTGGCTGGATCACATCTTTCAAGGGAAACTTTTCCAAAAGCTCCTTGTGTTTCAGTACAGGAGTGGAGAGCTGTCTTCCTTGCTGTTCACTCAGGGAAGCCATGTGCCTCACTCATCATCTTGGGTAACTTGTGCTGATGAAAGGCATGATTATGGTTTCTGACCTTAAATACTTTAAAGAAGCCAAATCTTTAACCACTGATCAGTCATCCTGTGACAAATAAAGCCCTGAGGATATGCTTGGCTGAGTAACTTAATTCATCAGACACTTGGGAAAATGTTGGCCATTGTGGGCTGGTGTTTTAGTAATGTCTAGTTTGTAAATTATATCATTGAAAGTATCATTTATAACTACTTAATATTAGATTCCTATCTCCTCACCATAACCTTGCTGTCTGCGTTCTTGTAACCTATATGCTTGTTATTCCTGTTCACCTTTAGCAATAGGTGGCTCGATCTGGTTTTCATTAAACTAACTTCATCTTCTCTTCAAATCCTGCTAGAGAAATAAATCCCCAGGTCACAGGGCTCTGGAAGACAGGGGAGGCTCCACAGAGGACCTCACTATCCGTTGCCATGGGGAGAGCTGGATGCAGCGGCAGAGCGGCCGGGATGGATGGAGCGGCCAGGATGGATGGAGAGGCCGGGATGGATGGAGCGGCCGAGATGGATGGAGCGGCCGGGATGGATGGAGAGGCCGGGATGGATGGAGCGGCCGGGATGGATGGAGAGGCCGGGATGGATGGAGAGGCCGGGATGGATGCAGCGGCCGGGATGGATGGAGCGGCCGGGACGGATGCAGCGGCCGGGACGGATGCAGCGGCCGGGATGGATGCAGCGGCCGGGATGGATGCAGCGGCCGGGACGGATGCAGCGGCCGGGATGGATGCAGCGGCGGGATGGATGCAGCGGCCGGGATGGATGCAGCGGCCGGCGGGCGCCCCCTGGTGCCGCCTCCCCGGAGGTGCCCGTGGAAAGGGATCAGGAGCGGGGTAAATCCGGTGGAAGAAGACACCGGATGGCGATAAACTTTGGGCTCCGCCGCAGCTCGCCCTCGCTCCAGCGGGAACAGCACAGGAGAGCAGCTTCACAAACACAGAGAAACTCTTCATAATTATGGGGGGAAAAAAAAAAAAAGAATTTTTAAGAGTGAGAACTAAACTGAATTCAAGGTATTTAAAATGGAAAAAAACACCCTTTTCTAAATTAAGCCAACAGAAACATACTTACAAGTCCTCAAACAAGTAATTGAAAGACTGCTTGTCTGACATGCGGGGGGTAGGGGAGGGGTTGGCTCTGGTACCGTTTGGTACAAAAGTCAGGCACTGGTTTCCAAAGCACAATTGAAAAACAAACAAACAAACAAACAAACAAACAAGCAATCCACACACACACCCGGTTTCTAATAATAAATTTTTAAAAAACAGCTTTTTAACAAAAAACAGGGGTTTGACTACAGAAAATGAGAAAATGGGGTTTCCTTCAATACCAAGTTGGATTTGTAGCTTGAGTGGCCAAATCTCTCCTCTGAATTAGAAGCTGCCACCAGAATACACCTGTCATCAAGCACTACCAAGGACTCATCTGGTGGTTGAATCGAACAACCAGACAGGGGTGGTGCCTTCCAGCCACAGTAATATTTCTAGACTGAAGCATAAGAAACATACTTCAAGAAATAAGTTCCCAAACAAATAATTGAAAGACTGCTCCTCTGACACCTGCTGGGTTCTTTGCCTACGGCACCACGGACCTTCAGGGCTGGGAAGAAAGAGAAAAGGCCTGGAGCTCCAAGTATGGTGGGACTGGGAAGCAACTGCCATGGAGAGCCAATGCTAACAGTAAGTGGAAATGCCAATTGTACTAGCCATTTGTTCAATGGATGGGTCCTCTTACCTGGATGGCTGGGGCTAAAAGAAAGCCCATGGACCCATGAGGAGTGGGGCTGGAGGGGCCCTGTCAGAAGGCATGCAAAGGATGTAATATAAAACCTGTTCTCCTCCATGTCCCACCTCTCAGTAAGGGTGCTTTACAGACTACTATTTTGAACATGCTCTGCAAATCAGCTTTGGGATTTTTTTTTCCTGCCATAATTACATGCACCGGTATTTTTAGCCCCTCCATTAAGTACATATTACCTCTTCAAATCCCCTGAGAGATTTTTTAGTAGATTACTGGAAGGCTTTTTTCATCCTTTATTTTTTCTTTAATTATCTGTTATTCACACAAATTGGGCTAATACCAAATGAAAAATATTTCCGTGGAATTCACCACAAGCAATCAAGAGCATCTGTTCAACATTATTTCCATGAAATAAAACCTGTTTTGCCCTTATTCCCAGTTGCTTTATTACCTTTCACCTGTGCACAAATTTGGCCTGATGTAACTTCTTAGTATTCCCAGTTCTACTTAACTGACACCTGAGGCATTGTCCAGGAATTCCTGAGAACACCATTGTCTAGACATGAGAGTCACTAGTCTGCACCATGCCATAAGCTGGTGTAAAGCAAATGTGTGAAATCAGTCATTTTCCCAATCCCCTCTTCTGAACACAGCCAAGCACATCACGTGGCGCAGTTGCTCCCAAACAGGAAGGGTTCATGTTTTCTGTAACCAGTAGTTTTCTCTGATGTCAAAAATACTTCTTGTTGAAAAGATGTGGTGGTATATATATTCCTGTACAGTATGGGGGGGGGGGGGGGTCCCCTAAAACAAGGACTGGGTCAGGCTCAGTGTTTTCAGAACTGGGGGGACTTCACTGCAACAGGAGTTGGCAGGAAATCAATGTCACCTCACCTTTCTGACAATAAGGACTTCTCCCATAAAGGTTCCTATTAAATCTTGATTATGGGTTAGGATTTGTGTAAAGCTACATTAAGGCTCAGCAAGCCAGCTGCCTCATCAGTTAGTAAACTGTAACAAGCTTTTGGCAAAGCCCTTGCTAACACTACGCTGCCATGGTCCACAGGCTGGTACAGCAAAGAGCAAGCAGCTGCTCCTGTAAACACCCAAGGATGAACTACAACAGTTGTGTAAGGTCTGTATTTGGGCGAAGAGGGTTTGAAGCCCTTGCTCCCCAGTGAGCACTGTACAGCCCCAACAGGGACTTGGTATTCAGTGGAGCCACTGCACAGCTGCATCCCGAGCATGCCAACTGCCCACCACTGCATGCAGAGACCGGCAGCAGGGACCATGAAACCCTGCTCAAGCTCCTGCCACCCTCAGCTGTACTCAAGAGCGCTATCCCAGCCCACGACGTGTGATGGGAACTGGCCCTATGTCTAGCAACATTTGGTTTTGTGTTAGAGGATGAAGGGAAACTACTGAAAACCTACAATATTCCCTGTGTATAAGAACATACATTGCAGCTCTGCTTGCGGATTAGAAGAGACAGCATTGGGTAAGATTAGCATTTTAACCATAGGAATCACATTACTAACTCATGCTATGTTTTTGATATTTCTTTTAACCACTAGTTCCTTTACCATCTCATAATATCTTTTTCAGTGAACCGATGTCTCAAATGTTCGAGTCTCTGCTCAGCAAGGGGCATATAATTTATGGGAAAGCCTGGAAACAAACTTGGCTTGCACTGAAATTACTCCAGAGCTCCCAATTAACCTTGATGAAAGTTGAGGGGAGTTCTGAGCTACTTAAAGCCCATCCGATATGAGGGAACCAAACATGGGAAAAGGGGCCCAGGAGAGAGTCAGACAGCTCCAGATTGAGCTCAAATGCAAAAGGAAGGCATCCAAATGGTAGAAGCAGAGACAGGCTACCCAGGAGGAATATAGAAACTTTGCTTGAATTCACAGGAGTGAAGCTATGAAGGCCAAAGCTCATCTAGGCCTATTAGAACATATAAGAGGTCATGTTGGTCAGCAAGAGGGACTTCTGTAAGCACACTGTCAGCAAAAAGGGAGCAAAGGAAAACACAGCCATGCTGTGTAGTGGAACAAGGAACCTAGTGATAGACATAGAGTAGGCTGAAGTATCCAGTGCTTTCCTTTCCGGCCTTAGGTTGCAACAGTAAGATCTGCTGTCTGGACTCCTATTTCCTTGATCCCACTGCCTAATCTGTCAGGAGGCAGCAAGGGGAGAGCTGTTCACGCTCCCCTTGTTGGAAAAGACTTGGGCAAAACCAGCACAGGTAGTGACCTTACCATTGGAGCATGCTGCCACAGCTGCTGAGCAGAAACACTAACAGCAACTAACCCCATGACCATGAGGCAAAGGCAAGCTAACAACTCAGATCCCAGGTCAACTCAAGAAATCCAAATAATTACTCATGACCACCACAAAACAGGACTGAATAGGTCCTACAATTACAACATAGCTCAGGAAGGGACTCATAGTCTGGGCCTGCACTTGAGAGATCTCTCCTGGTCCCATGATCAGTGGCCACGTGGGTGGAGGTCCCAGTGAAAGGGGTCAAGGCAATTGCAGCCTATTAGTGCACTGAGGGCCTCAGCAGGAAAAAGAGATGCTCGCAGTTAAGGACTGGAGTACTGGAGCCAACTGGACAGATACAAGCCCCCAGAACCAGACAGGATGCACATGAAAGTGATGAGGTTGTTACTGTGTGGCCCCTCTCTCTCATCTTCGAAAGGTCAGTGTGACTGGGGGAGATTCCTGATGTTTAGAAAAATCACATCATGGCTATCTTCATCCCAGGGAAATACAGGCCAAAGAGCTTTGTCTTAGGTCCAGGGAACGTTATGGAGCAAATCCTCTTGGAAATCATTTCCATCCACATGAAAGTCATGGATGATTAGGAACATAGATTGCTCAAAGGCAAATCATGTCTGACTAACGTGGCCTCACCTGATGAGATGCCTGGTTCTGGGATAAAAGAATGGCAAGATAGCAAGCTCTGGGTCTCAAAAACACTTTTTAAGACACACTGTTTCCTTTGCACCAGTTGAAAGACTTCATCTATGCTTTATCTAGGCCTGCTTCTACAGACCATCCCAGACAATTTTAGCAGATACATACACTAATAATCTGGATTAGATGAGGCATCAGGTAACTGTATCTGTGTATCCCCTTTAAGGTATTGAGAGGTTTTATTTCTTGTTTAATGTAGTAAACTACTTCTGCCAGATTTCTTTTCATTGCCTTTCCCTGAGCAGCAGAGCAGAGAGGGAGGCATTGCTGGCTAGGGCCAAGTGGAAAGCTTGTGGGAAGAGTCAGTGCTGAGACCCTGGGTTTCACACAGTGTATGTGGCATCAGGATGGTCTTCTTTTAGTCCAATACAGCTAGGCTCAAGGAGAACATAGTCTCTCTTTCAACAAAATGTAAGAATCAATCTTAAATATTTTGTCAACTGAAGATAATAGACTGTCACAGGAGTGCAGTTGACTGGGACTATCTTTGGAGTAACAGGGGTGATAGTTCCTTCAGGGTCCACTACTGAGCAAAGGGGTCACTCATGGGAATGAGCCCAACTGAGACGCCCTGCAATACAGAATTCCTCTTTGCTGTGCACAACTTTGCACTTAGTCCTGATGCTTTTCCCATGTCTATTTCTAAATCTCACCAGCACACCCCAGAGCCATAACTGAGTGAGACAAACAGTGCATCGGATCAGTTACCTTGTTCTTCTAGTGCCAGTACAGTTCCACATTAGACTTGCAGCAGCTCTAGTGGAACCACTTGTTAAAAGAGGAGTAAAGTAAAGTAAACTTTGTAAACTGTATATGTGGGCATGGAAACTGAATGGCCTCTTTGCTAAAGGAATGGGATTTTCATTAATTAAATAAAACACAATCAATTCCGTTAATGTTTAGGCACTATTTCTCTTTTTCTTGTACTAACATATAAGTCCTTAAGTGTGATTTTTTTTTCCCGAAGTCACATTGTTTTTCAAAATTTAAAGATTATCACTTCTTATGTAATCCTTCAATGTTCTCTAAAACACAGAAAGCAGGTTCCTCTGTATAATACTTCTTTTACATTTAGATGATATTTTTATTACATTTGGGTCATAAATGTGAAAGACAAACTATATCAATGTAACAACTTATTTAAATAACAAAAGGGGAAATTACAATGGATTGAAAATAAAGTCATACTCAGGTTTTTAAATGAGGATCTTATCAAAGAAAACTGTTTCCTGGGGACACTACTTGGCAGAAAAAAAATAATCAGGCTATATCTAACAGTGAACAGAGACACACATACACACCGTTCCTTGCAAAGTTCAAATGTGACTCAAGTGTGACTCAAGTGTTCAAGTGTGACTTGAGTGTTCAAGTGTGACTCGAGGCTCAGAGCTGTGACTGGATGTCTGATTCCTAGATAGACTCCTGTGACTACTCACGTGGGCAGTTCTAGCATCAAAACATTCTTCCTCTCACTTCCTTCTGAGAACTACACATGTCCTTAATATTATGGGACCATGGCAAATGAGCAGTCCCTTTGGTTTCTGCTGTGATCTGGGGACAGCCTCTGTGCTGGCACCAGTGTCAACAGAAACTAGAGGTCTCTGTAGCCTAACTGACTCTAGTCAGATACTACTACTCCTGGGGATACCTGCTAGAAAGCATGATCCATCTGTGCCCCTCACCAATGCCAGAACACACTTTACACATAGGCTTTTCTCTTGCCACTGTCCAGAGCAATCATCTGCTTAAACTTGATTAGTGTTTAAGACTAGTATGGTTTAAAAGAGGTCCTTTGGGGTTTTTTTAATGAGTCGTGGAAAAAATGAAACTGTGATGATGGAAGAGCCATTGGAGTCATACTTGTTGCACTGTACTGTTCTTTCCTCTACAACTGTATGCAAATTCTTCAGTGGGTTTTACTGAGATCTGATGTCGGCCGTTGTTCTATGATGTTTAGGGAAATTCCCAAATTGAAATTATTCCAGTACCAGTTTCATAATTCCATGAAAAGTTTCATCAAATGCCAGTCATGTCACTGGCATGAAATCATCCCTTGCAACTGCAGGATATGTGCTTACAGTATAAAGAGGAAATGGTTTGCTGAAATAGATATTTTTAATATATATACAAGTTATTTTAACACATCATTTATATTCATGTACAGTATATTGTTGTTACGTTATATGCTTTATATATTATGCATATAATTAATAAATCTATTATTTTACATATGTATAAAATAAATTATATTAGGCACTCCTCTGTCAGCCTGACCCTCTTTCAGGGCAGGTGTGTTGCCTTCCAGGAGCCTGGATCATGGACTTTACCGAGAAGCTGCCAAGCTTAGTCAAACCCACTGATAATTATCCACTATTAGTGTTCCAAGTGGGAGCTGGAGATATAGCTGGCAGCAGTCTGGGAAGTGTTAAGAGGGACTACAGAGCCCTGGGAGAGGAAAAGGGCTCTGGAGCTGATTTTTTAATCAGTCCTCCAAATCAAAGGACAGATGAATCTGGCGGGTCAACAAATGATTAGAGCAATGGTGCCATAGTCAGGGATTTGGTTACCCAGACCACGGGACTTGCATTGCCGAGCCTGGTTTACTGGGTGCTGTTGGGGTCCATCTGACAAAGAAGGGAAAAAGTATCTTTGGTCGGAAACCTGACAGACCAGTGAAAGGGGTTGTAAAATATGTTTGTCAGGGGAAGGCACCTATCCATCCCAATCCTGCCAGCTGGATGCCACCACCTCTAATGTATGCCAGGAACAGTGCAAAGATATTCCAGATAGTCCAGCCAGCCAGTCGGCTCTATCCATGGCCCAGCTCAGGTGCCAGCTCAGAGCACAGGGAACAAACAGGAGGAACTAGAGACGTGCACACACCTGGCATGATGTCATTGGCATCACGGAGACACGTGGGATGCCTCCTGTGACTGGAGCATTGGAATGGAAGGTTTTAGGCTTTTTTAGGAAAGACAGGCTATGGAGATAGGGAGGGGGTGTAGCCCTCTATGTCAACGACCAGCTGAAGAGTATGGAACTCTCCCTGGGGAAGGATGAGGAGACAGCCAAGAGCTTGGAGGTCAAGATTAAGGAGAGGGCAGGGACGGGGGGTGTTAGAGTGGGGGTCTGCTACAGGCCACACAATTAGGAGGATGATGTGGATGAAGCCCTCAACAGGCAGATGGAAGCAGCCTCACACTCACAAGCCCTGGTCCACATGGGGGATTTCAACCCCCTCAGTATCTGTTGGAAGGACAACACAGCAGGGCAGCAGCAATCCTGGAGGTTCCTCAAATGTGTCAGTGACAACTTCCTTACACAAGTGATTGAGGAGCCAACAAGCAGAGGTGCTATGCTAGACCTTGTTCTCACCAGCAGGGAGGAGCTGGTGGGGAATGTCATGCTCTAAGGCAGCCTTGGCTGCAGTGACCACGAGATGGTGGAGTTTGAGATCCTTGGGGCAGTGAGGAGGGCACGCAGGAGAGCAAACTTTGGCCTCTTCAAGCACCTACTGAGTACAGTCCCATGAGATAGAGCCCTGGAGGCCAGAGGGGTACAAGAATGCTAGCTGAATTTTAAGGGTCACCTCCTCCAAGCTCAGGAGCAATGCATTCTAATGAGGAAGAAATCAGGCAAAAGTGCCAGGAGGCCTCCATAGATGGGAAAGGAGCTGCTGAGCCAACTCAGAGCAAGAAAAAGAAGCTTTCAGGAAGCGGAAACAAGAATAGCTGGGAGGAATGGGCCTGGGAGGAATATAGGGAAATTGGACAGGAAGCTAGGGACAAAGTTAGGGAAGCCAAGGACCAGTTAGAGTTGAGTCTGGCCAGGGATATTAAAGATAACAGGAAAAGCTTCTATATATATGTTGCAAGAAAAAGAAAGACTAGGTATAAAGTGGGCCCTCTCCAGAAGGAAATGGGAGACCTGGCTACCCTGGACAAATAGAAGGCTTTTATGCTTCAGTCTTCAAGGGCAAATGCTCTACCCACGCCATTCAAGTCAGGAAAGGCGAATGCAGGGACTGGGAGAATGAAGACTCTAAGCCCACTGTGGGAGAGGATCTGGTTTGAGATCATCTAAGGAACATGAATGTGCACGAGTCCATGGGACCTGATGAAATTAATCTGTGCAGCCTGAGGGAACTGGAAGATGAAGCTGCTAAGCCACTATCCATAATTTTTGAAAAATCCTGGCAGTCAGGTGAAGTTCCTAATGATCAGAAAAAAGGGAAAAATAACACCATTTTTAAAAAGGGAAAAGCGGAAGACCTGGAGAACTACAGATCAGTCAGTCTCACCTCTGTGCCAGGCAAGATCATGGAGCATTCATAGTTTCCATTTGCCTGGAAACTATGCTCAGGCACACAGAAAACAGAGGTGATTGGTAACAGACAACATGGCTTTACAAAGGGGAAATGTGCCTGAAAAATTTGGTGACCTTCTATGACAGGGCTACAGCATTGCTGAATAGGGGCAGAGCAATTGACAGAGTCTACTTTGGCTTATGCAAAGTGTTTGACACTGTCCTGCATGACATCCATGTCTCTAAACTGAAGAATTGATGGGTGGACAACTCAGTGGTTAAAGAACTCACTGGATGGCCACATGCAAAGAGTTGCTGTAAGAGCTCATTGTCCACATGGAGACCAGTGGTGAGTATTGTCCCTCAGGGGTCAGTACTGGGGCAGATACTGTTCAACATCTCTGTCAGTGACTTGGACAGTGGGATCAAGGGCACTCTCAGCAAGTTTGCTGACCATACCAACCTCCCCAGGGCACTTGACAGGCTTCAGAGGTCGGCCCATGCAACCCTCATGAAGTTCAGCAAAGCAAAGTGCAAGGTCTATACCTGGGTTGTGGCATTCCCAGGCACACCTACAGGCTGGGCAGGGAAGTGATTGAGAGTAGCCCTGTGGAGAAGAACTTGGGGGTGATGGTTGATGAAAAACTCAACATAAGCTGGCAGCGAAGAGTGAACCATGTCCTGGGCTGCATCCAAAGGAGCCTGGCCAGGAGGTCGAAGGCAGTGATTCTGCCCCTCTACTCCGCTGTGGTGAGACTCCACCTGGAGTATTGCACCCAGTTCTGGTGTCCCCAACATAAAAAGGACATCGAACTGTTGGAGAAAGTCCAGAGGAGGGCCACCAAGTGGATAAGAGGACTGGAGCACCTGTCCTATGAAGACAGGCTGAGAAAGTTGGGGCTGTTCAGCCTGGAGACAGAAGGTTGCATGAAGACCTCACAGCAGCCTTCCAGTGTCTGAGGGGGCCTACAGGGAAGCTGGAAAGGGAATCTTCATGATAGGACAAGGAGTAACGGGTACAAATTGAAAGAGGGGAAATTTAGGTTAGATATTAGGAAGAAGCTTTTTCCTGTGAGGGCAGTGAGATACTGGAACAGGTTGCCCAGGGAGACTGTAAATGTCTCAACCCTGGCAGTGTTCAAAGTCAGATTGGATAAGGCCTTGAGAAATCTGGTCTAGTGGGAGATGTCCCTGCCCATGGCAGGTAGGGTTGGGACTAGATGATCTTTAAGATCCCTTCCAACCCCTTAACGTTCCACGTTGCTGTGATATAATAAGATCTCAGATCAGAAAATAGCTGAAAAATAGAGTGTTTGCAGGGGTGGTGGCCATTCTGCTTCCCTGCTGGTGGTGTGTTCCCGTAACAGAAGAGCTTAGCCAGGGTAAGGATACCAGAAAGAGATCCTGCAAAAGCTCTGTGCAGACAGTGTAGACACAGCACACACAAGACAGAGATCAGACATAGAAACAGCAGAGGAACGGGGTCGCAGCGTCGTGAATTTGCCACACAGAGAAATGTCTTTGGTAGCAGCACACAATCTCCAGCATCTGCACTTGCTTCACAACCCCACACTCGGTACCATTTTTGACTTATGCAGGCAGAGACTGTTCCTCTAACAAAAGCTGATCCATCAAAACCATGTCTCAGAAGGGCAATTGAAAAAGTCATATATTCAGTAAACTAGAAAACTTATTTCAGTGTATCATCATCACTGTTCAAACTAGAGCGAAAAGTACTTTAAAACAAAGTTTTGTTGTCAGATATTTCAGTCAATTAAAAAGGCATAAAGTTTAGGACAGTGAAAGTTCTCGACAAGAAATCCAGTTTTGAGAAGGAGAGTCTTAGAGACAGCTGGAGTAGTCTTCCAAATCAGTAAAACTGGTCAGCAATTAGGTATATGACAAGATACTGAGCATTTTTTAAAATCCTTATAAAATAATAGATCTTAATAAAACAAAACACCAGGTAGCAACTTTTTTTTTTTCAGGCTAACCTGTGGTTTCATTTCACTATTGATTTCTTGAACTAATCACAGAATCCATCATCACATAACTTGCTTTCCTTTCCTTATATCAGCAGTTTTTCCTGCCCCGAGTGAAACAGGATATCCATCTTTCAGAATTTCTGCCCTACTTTTTGCAATACCATTCTTTGAATGAGGTAAGAGCAAAATATTTAGCAAATCTCACTGTGGTTAAAGGAAATTTGCAATAGAATACTATTGCAAATAGAATAAAGCTTTTGTTGACCTACAAGATTGACTAATGTGGGACACTTCCTACTTCCCCTTACTTTGATGTCATCTGTTTAAGAGAAGAACTGCAAAAATAATAACTATATTTTACTGTTTATTTTTCTACTTTGCCATGACACTGACTTTTACTGAGAGGAGATTTAAAGAGCACATGAATCAGTTGGAGTGCCTTTAGGCAAACTACCCCACTGCCAACTATGCAAAGAGAAGGATCTGTCTTGACCCTATTAATGGTGTATAGTGATTTTCTTTTTTTAATAAATTTCTGACAGTTAACTGTCTGCGCTCCATTGTCAATGGTAACAAAAATTAGCTAAGAATCATGATGAGAGATTGAAAAATAAACTGATTTTGCTAAAGAGATTTTTTCAATTATATTTAACATGCTATGCCAAGAACAGTATATATAATAATTTCTTAATAATTTGCTCCCCAAAATTTTAGTTTTACTTTGGAATGAAAGGAGTCACCAAAATAGAATTATAGGGCCTGTTTGTTCTAGGAAAATACATAATGATGAGAAGTAACCAGGGAAGTAAAGACTGACACTGCAAAGTGAAAGTTGAGCAACTATGACTTCTTGAGGTAGATTTCTTCCGCTTTTACAGTTTTCAGTTTCTCAGCTTTTCAGCTTCACTAGTTGGTTAACTTTTGGGCATCAGTTCTTGCAAACCCTGGTCTCAGAATCATCCAAGAGATCCTCCACTAAATGGGGAGAATCTCAGCCAACCTGCTCCACGGGGTTAAGGTAGGAAATGAGAAAAAAAAAAGGATGTATTTGAATAGAAATATCAGCTTTTCCATATCCATTAAAAAAGAAATTAAAACCAATATCACTGCTTTTTTTAAAAAAGGGCTCTTAGCTGTTTTTAAAGCATTATATTTACTTGAAAAGAGATTTTGATTCAAGTGAAATCACATGTGTATGAGCCCTCTAAAAAGTATTTTATAGAGATGTTATCAAGGTTCATCCTCATCAAGACCATGTCTACTCTCCATGGTGAATATTACATACCACTTAGATAAGTGGGTTAGAAGTATATCAGCAGGCCTGGGTGATGCTGGATCCTCCTGAGTTTATACACTGTGAGCCCTTTACTTCCAGGAACATGAGCTGTTTTCTTCAGGGGATTCTCACTTCATGCATAGTCCAGGATGAGTGCGTCTGAGGTAAGGGGACAGCTGCTCAGCACTCTCACTGTTTGTTTAACAACTGATCCCTCTCTCACCTATCACCATCTGTGTCTTTGCTGAAGTTTTCTGTACCTGGAATGGTGGAGAGGTGCTAACTGGAACAGGATTTGTCCCACAGCCTTCTAAAACCTCAAAAATATTAATTTATCTGAGGAAAATTATTGCATTGATATCATTCCCATGGGAAACTGAAGTCAAAGAGCTTTTCCTGAGGCTTTACCCAGACTGGACCAAAAAATAGGAATATTTTTCATAAAATGTTTAATATATTTAATTCACTAAAGTTGCCTCATTTGTGAAATAAAATGTTTTCAAGACAGCTTCAGATACACAAATAAATTAATGGTAGAAGAATCAGGTCTTCCTCCCTTCTGATAATGTCTCCATTCCTTCAGATATCACAGTTTCTTCTTGAAGGTGTTGAACACTACAATGACTTTGGTTCTAGGTATCTGGAAAATGAAAACCACCACTGTTGTTTTAGCATCTAAAGCCTTGTGATTATCAGTGGCCTACAGGGTCTCCTTAGACAAGACACTGCCAGTGGTTCACCTTCTTTACTACAGGAGGTAACAAAAGGACCATGACTAAATCCTTTCTTAGTGGTGGTAACTTCCAGAACAAAAGATCAAGGAAATAAAGTCTTTGAGGAGTTATAGGAATTAATATGTCTTTGCAAGTTCTTCACAATAAGTTCTTTCATTTAGAGTTTATTTTGAACTAAACATGTCTCTCAATATTAGGTTTGGGGTTCGACTGGGAGGAAGGTCATTTTGAACACCTTCATTTTATGTCCTAAACCTTGGAGGGTAGCTGCTGTATCCTTAATATGTAGTGTATAATTGGTACTTAAATGATTATGAAATACTTCAGGGAATACGATGCTTTAAAATGCTCAAAGGACTAAGCCTAAACAAGAAGATATGGGGAATAAAAAAGAAAAAAAAATTTTCCAACATTGTTTCATTGTTTTTAAAGGATCAAGACCACTCTGAAGAAACAAACCAACCCTTGGGGACCTCTCTTCCAGTGAAGGTGGTTACAGCACAGGGAAACTTTCAAACAGTGTTCCTTCAGACTTCATTCCAAGTCTGCTTCTTCCCTCTTACGTATAATTTCCAGAAGTGAATAAAGCCCTGAGGAGAAATAAAGCTAATTGGTTTTATATGGCCCCCCACGTTCACCTACTTGTGTCAAGTGGGAGTCATTCTGCTGACGCACCTCTCGTCAGCCAGCTCTGCAATACAGTGATGGCTCTTCTGCCCTCGTTTTGCTTTCACTCTCCACTTTGCAGAAGTACATGCGTGGGATTTCACAGGGTAGTCTGCCAACTTTGTAATGAGAGATGTTTCCAACTACTTTTTTCTGCTTTCAATTTTTAAGGGCTAAAATAACATTATTTGAAGCTTCAGACAAATACCAGGAAGGAAAAAAAATCTCTGCTGTTGATTTACTGGAACACACTATCTTGAGACTTGAAGGGAGGGAATTTAAAAGGAACAAATTACATGGATTGCACAAGCTGTAAATTTTACAATTTGATGAACAAGACCAGTAACACATGCTCTAATGTGAGAACGTAGGTAACAAGCACCACAATTCCCATCCGTCGCATCTGTCTTAAACTGATCTCTGCATAACTTCCCACATTAACTAGCTACTACACTTTTTCAAAAAACGGACCCTCCTTCTCTGTTGTTTCCAAAATAATTTCTTTAATACAACTACTATAGTAAGATTTTTAGGGATTAAATTCAAGATCATTACAATATACCTAAACTGGCTATTAATATTATACAAATCCTAAAAAGCACACAAAACCTTTCTCAAAATATAAAATGCAGGTTAAATTTCTTATATACAGTGTTGTATCACCTTAACACAGTATATCAGCTAGGGTGTCTTATTCAAGAGTCTCCACAGGATTTTTGTGGATGCTGGAGCAGAAAGAATAACAGTTCTATGAAACAGTGAACCTAATGCTGCACTACAAA
Source organism: Lophotriccus pileatus (assembly GCA_035583135.1). Taxonomy (NCBI): domain Eukaryota; kingdom Metazoa; phylum Chordata; class Aves; order Passeriformes; family Tyrannidae; genus Lophotriccus; species Lophotriccus pileatus. Next base: position 31,295,856 of record JAWWES010000081.1, read on the forward strand.
GCAGGAATTTGCACAAAGACTAAGTGCCAATCGTGTGCTTCTTGCTCATCAAAATTTGCAGCCAGAGAATTCTCAAGACATTAAAGCAAATTTATAGAATAAAGACGCTTTCTGAGAACTTGCTAGGCAGGTTTTGTAGCAATATTGTGCTAGGTAAGAGAGTAAAAATAACTCAAAAGTACCTTAAGGTAAGAAAAATGTTTCAAATATTTTGGTCAACCGTGAGTTCTGCTATTTAAATAGAACTCTGGAAATTTTCTTTATTCTTAGTACTTCCTAGGTAGTTATCACTCAGCAGCCAGAGAGGACCTCATGTAAGTTTGATAAATAGAATCATTCCTGCCATAAGACTACTGATTAGCTGTAAGGTAGTAGGAGTTCATCTTGCTATTTTTAAAACTTTCCTCTTTTGATCCAAAAGTCCCACGTCATTCCTAGGAAATGTAAAGTATTCTGAGAGACTGATACATTCTTTTTTTAAAAAGATTTCCTCCAAGTTGTTTTCCACTGCCAAAAAAAATGAGTAATTTTCCAAATCAAGTAATTCATTTGGGGGATAATTGTTTTTGCATTGTATCAGAGGCCATTCCACGTTCTTTGTACTACAGATGGTCCCCAAACACCATCTGGTATAACTCTGGTACAGCTAAAAAACTCAGCACCTTGCAAATGCTGCACCCCCATGCCTTTCATCTGCTGCTGCCTTCTACAGTCTTCTCCCCTCGCCCCAGCCCCATTGCCATCACCTTCCTCACCCTCCCATGCCCTTCTCTCAGAGCAGGGGCCTTGCAGAGTCCACGGGCAGAAGCTGTGGGAGTATCTCATGGCTGTCCTCCAGAAAATCTGCCTGCTTTCCCAGGAGATATAGGACAAGCAAGACATTCTGGAGAAAATACACATTTGGTGGGGAAACTGAAACTGAGCTGCTTGCAAGGACCATTTGCCCAGCTCCATAGCAGAGGAATAAGTTAAACCTGGGGAGGCCATACATGAAGACAGATGCTGGCCTCATCGGCCTTTCTTCATGGCAATCTTTCACAGGCAGTTCAGTCATCAGTGCATTTCCTATCCTTTTATTTTGTCCATGAAATTTTATACAAAATACTCAGCACCAAAGATCAACTGCAAATTCCAAGAAAGGGAATGTTGTCATGTGCTTCTCCATTCCCTGCCCAATGGACAGACTACATACAGTATTGAAAATCTGTTCTAGCAGTACGTTTTTAAACCCTAAGGTACAGGGCAAGGGTCAGACCTTAACACCAACAAGATAAGTTTTATATTTTACATAGCTGTATCCTGCTAACCTAAAACTAATCATGGCAATACTTGGCATAGGATAAGTAGTCAATTAACTCCCCAGATTTCTAGGACAGTTTTGCACTTTCTGCTGCACCTCATGCTACCATGAATGTTCTGACAGAAGATGCTCAAGAGAGTTACTTCACCATGCAATTACTTCAGTAATTACATTTACTGCAAAAATCACTAGTATGGGTTCCTGATGGAATCCTTTTCCTACTGCCTTCAGTTTCCAGTAACTTCCATTCCTAGAGCCTCAAAGGCAAAGAACTGGAAGGTTTTTGCCCTTGTTAAGTAGAAGTTAAAGGAGACAGTCTGGTCTTCTCCTGGCTGGCCCACAGATTAGTGTGAACATGTAGGTCCTCAGTCCTTTTGTTTGCCTGCAAAAAGTGCTGAACTCCCCTTTCAGAACACACAGCATACTTGTAGCTAATACTGCATTCCATGTTGTAAATGTGCTTTGTTCTATTGACATTATTTTTTCCACAGTCAGCCCAAGAGTGATACTTGTACTATTTTATCTCATAGTAATGGAATAGTTTGGCAACTCACCGGCTGTTGATGGGTTTCACTTTTTTTCCTTCTAAACAGAGGAGATAATTTCCAAAAGCCATGGATTCTGGTGGGGTTTGCCAAAGAAATGAATGAGTCAGACTTCTAACAAATAGTACATGCAGATCTCCACAAAGCACGTTAAGCTGTTCCTGGGAAATATCTGTCTTCACAGCCTGACACAGTCAGTGTGGTCAGAGCAGAACTGCTGTTAGCACGAGAATCGTGGTGGAACAACAAACAGCTCAGCACACAATGTGATGTCACTGTTACATCAGTAATCAGAGCAATAAAAGAGAATAAAAATAGAGTCAAAAAGCTGTATTATTCAGCCTAATTACAAGTTAAAATCCAGAGTCCAAAGAAAGGCAACAAGGCTGGTGAAGGGTCTAGTGGGTAAGTGCTATGAGGAGCGGCTGAGAGAGCTGTGGTCATTTAGCCTGGAAAAGACAAGGCTCAGGAGAGACCTAAAACTACTTGAAAGGAGGTTTGTAGCCAGGTGGGGGTCAGCCTCCTCTCCCAGCAACTAGTGATAGAACAAGAGGACACAGTCTCAGGCTGTGCCAGGGGAGGTTTAGGTTAGACATTAGGAAGAAGTTCTTCAAAGAAAGGATGATTAGATGTTGGAATGACCTGCCCAAGGAGGTGGTGGAGTCACCATCCCTGGAGGTGTTAAAGAAAGACTGGATATGGCACTTAGTACTATGGTCTTGTTGACGTGGTGGTGGTGGGTCACAGGTTGGACCCAGTGATCTCAGAGGTCTTCCAACCCTATTGATTCTGATTCACACACTCATATTTCCCCAGATGTCAGTACTGTCCAGGGGGATACAGCCCAGGGAGATGTAGTAAGTCAGAGAGAAAGATCACAATATCCAGTGGCCCAGTAAACCTTTGGCGAAAAAAGAGAGACTTTTTGCTGCAATTTGATTCTGCCCCACAAGAAAAAGAGGGTTGGAAAAAAGTGCACAAGGAAAGGGACTAAGGTAACACCCCTGAGCATTATTAGGGAGCATTTTCTTGTCTCTATAACTGAGACTTAGATGTGATGAGGACACTGGGAATGCTTGGTAACCTTTCAAGGCCCTGTGCTGCCTTGGTGCATGACTTGCTCCACTAAAACTCTGGTGGAGCAATTTGTTCACTTCCTAACTGCTCACAGAAATAGCCTTCTGCATGCAGACTAGCCAGCTGTCTTAATGTCTGCTACATTGATTAGATATACTTGAGTATAATTTCTTCTAGAGAAACACCATAACACATTCAGAAGTGGAAAGACTTGCTTGTTGGGGGAAAGTCCAGTGATCCAGTAACATAACTTCTACTGCACCACCGTTTCCAGCAAATTATTCAAAGGCATCACCTCCAGCAGAGTAGAATAAGAAAGTCTTTCCTAAGAGGGTGACTCCAAAATAATTTAGGAGGCTATTGAAAACATGGTTTCTGGTGGGTAGGATTCACTGAATGAGACACCAGAACTGAAGTCCAGATTGCCAGAGCTGTGTTATTTGACGTAATTAATCTAATACAAAATCTTGATTCCTATGGGTCGGTTACCACTTAAGGTTACCATCTTAAGGACACTGAGACATAGCCCCCATCACTACTGAAAAACAAACAAAGCAGTCAAACAGGGAGACATGGCAAGAGTAAACAGCTTTCAGACCATTGCAGAAAAAGGTCATCCTATTTCAGAGGGGATATTGGTATATGTAGGGGTTTTTAAATTTCAATTATATTAACCTAAATATGATAAAAGCCTTAGTGACCATCTCCTTTCCTCCAGCATACTGTTGGGAAGCTGCAGTGCTTAGAGGCTGTGATCTCACTGATTCCAAGGAAATCCAGCAAAAGCATCAACAGCCAAACAGATGACACAGAGCCAGGTCAGTTTTACTCAGAAATTTCTCCTGCTTTCATATGCAGAGCTGCCAAAACCCTCTGTGAATTTCACTGAGAACTGGAGAAGTTTTGCACCACTTCCCAGTGCTGGGGCACCTTCCCTTCTCTTCCTAGAATATGCTTTACTGAATTTATTTTTCAATTAACCCTTGTTGTTGACCAAGAGGAAGTTTTTCTCTGTGAGAATTATCCATAAGAACAGGAATGTTAACATTTCAGCACAGCAAAGATCAGCAGTGTGACACAAGGTCATCCAGTGCTAAAAATAGGCACTCCTGGATGTACAAGGAAATTAGGAAAGATAACAGCTTTGGGGGAAAGATGAAGAAACTGAAAAACTTTTCTAGTGAAAAGCCCAAAGCCCCAAAACCAGTCTGAAAAGCTGTGGTTACGTAGTGTGGTATGTGGTAAGGAAATAAGAGGGAAGCTGGAAGAAGGGATACTGGGATAAAGCAGTCAGCCACACTCAAAAGAAACAGCCATGTTCCACATCTTCCAAACAAACCCAAAACACTTGTAGGGTCTTGTCCAGTTTTGCCTGGTGTCTATAACTCTATGACATTGCAGCAAAAATAAATATTATTAAAACAAAATTAAAGAAAGATTAGACTTGCAGTGACAGACAATCTGATTACACAACTGTAGAGAGGAATGTGATGGTGCTTGAGAGCTAAATATTTTTTCAGACGGTGCCATCTGCACTTCTCTTCTAGGCTGCAAGACCTGGAAGTTTATTAAAACCTCACTAGTTTGAGATACAGTCTATGTTATCAGAGAAAATTCATAAAGAACAGTATCTTTTAAAAGCTGTAGGGAACAAGTGTGGCTTGTAGCAAACCCTGAAGCTGGAAGAATGGAGCATAGCATTTAGTGCTGTGACAAAACACCTACCATAGTCCTCAGGAACACGTATTTAAACTACAAACACCAGTTCATCAACTATAACAGAGTTCTGGTGATGCTGAGAAAAACCTGCTACGTAATTGCAATGTGCTCTGCTGCTTTTCTTTTTGGAGCTGTCTGGGCTCTCTCTTAGCCTATGCTACCAGGGCAAAATCTGCATATTTGCATTGAGCAGATTAAGCATCAAGGTTATGGTTATTCCTTTAAGAAGCCTCAGTCACTGAAACACCATCTCTAGAAAACAGGCAGCAATTTACCCTTGGGTTCAGATTCATTGCATTTTATGATTAACCTCCAGGCCTAAGCTTTTCTTACCTCTACTTCTAATGTTAGATATAAGAATTTAAATTGTCACATGGTTTGAATTACCAGGAAAGACACTTGCATGCAAAATGCCAGTGAAATACTTTTGATCATGTATTTAACTGGTAATGTGGGCATTTGAAATAGTGTTTGGCCTCAAGGATTTTCATGTGGGCTTTGACACTAAATCACTGTGTGTCTTTGGACAAGAAAGCTTGTACTTTCAATTCCCTGCCTGCACAATGAAGAGACCAGCTGTAGCTAACTTCTAGGGACTGCCAGTTTGATTAATTATTTTAATATCTCTACAGCTAGCAGCCACAGAGTCAGCTGGGCATTGCTATTTCTTCACATATGGGAAGTTCATCATGGTCTCCTTCAGAGAAAAAGGAAGTGGGAGAGGACCCTGCACAATCCTGGAAAGCTTTGACCAACAGCTCTTGCCACTGCTGTGTTCTCTTGGCACTTTCCCTTTAGTGGGCTTGCTGTTCTACTCTGTAGCCACGGCTCTTAAGAGGCACTGAACACCTTTGGGTCAGTGAGTCATCTTCAAACTGTGAAAAATCAGATCACAGACCTTAGAAAGTTGGGAAGGGATATAAGGGCATATTACCTTTTTTCTCTTCACTGCCTTCCCAGGAAATACAGTAAGTGCCTCCAGCATTTCAGGCAGCTGGAAGCCTTTTTGGCTTCTCTGTTTCATTCTCAGCAGGTACCTCCGGTTTCTGGTCAAGGGACAGCCTTTCCTGTTCACTTTTTACTCTGAAACGAAACAAAACATCTGCAAAGAACTGAGATTGAAACTGTGTCATTCGTGTTCGGGGAGATTGAGAAAAGCTTCCTGAAATCTAACAGGACATGAAAGCAGCAGCATCACTTTCAGCAGAGCTACACAAGCTTCTGCAGCAGCAGCACATTTTGTTGCAACTCTACAGGCTGCCGGGGGACTTCCATTAACTTGACACACCGCTTCCTTCCAGTGACATCTTAGGCTAGTTCACTGCTTTGAAGTTGTTCCTCTTGAAGTTATTGGTGGTCAGTCACAAGTGGTTCCTCAGGGCTCAGTGTTGGGGCCAGGCCAGTTTAACATATTTATCAGTGACCTGGATGAGGAGATCAAGTGCACCCTCAGTGAGTTTGCAGATGGCACTAAGTTGGGTAGGAGTGCTGATCTGCTGGAGGGTAGGAAGTCTCTGCAGAGGCATCTGGACAGGCTGGATTGATGGACCAAGGACAATCATATGAGATTCAACAGGGTGAAGTGCTGAGTCCTGCACCTGGGTCGCAACAACCCCACACAGCACTACAGGCTCCGGGCAGTCTGGAAAGCTGCCCAAAGAAAAAGTACCTTGGGGTGCTGGTCAACAGCCAGCTGAACACGGGCCAGCAGAGTGCCCAGGTGGCCAAGAAAATCAATGGCATCTGGGCTTGTATGAGAAACAGTGTGGCCAACAGGACCAAGGCAGTGATCATCCCCCTGTGAGAACACACCTTGAATCCTGTGCTCAGTTTTGGACCCCTCGCTACAAGAAAGGCAGGTGCTGGAGCGTGTCCAGAGAAGAGCAACAGAGCTGGTGAAGGGACTGGAGTGCATGTCCTATGAGGAGCAACTGAGGGAGCTGCAGTTGTTTAGCCTGAAGGAAATGAGGCTCAATGGGGACCTTATCACTTTCTACAACTACGTGAAAGGAGGGTGGAGCCAGATAGGTGTTTGTCTTCTCCCCCAGATGACAAGAGACAAGACAAGAGGACATGGCCTCAAGTTGCACAGCAGAGGTTTAAACTGGATGTTAAGAAATATTTCTTCACCAGAAGGGTTGTAAGGCATTGGAACAGGCTGCACAGGGAAGTGGTTGAGTCACCATCCCTGGAGGTATTTAAAAGACGTGTATATGTGGCACCTGGGGACATGGTTTAGTGGTGGACTTGGCAATGCTCGGTTAGCCCTTGGACTTGATGATTTTTTCCAACCTAAATCATTCTACAGTTATCTGATGCTCTGACATCCAATGTTTGTCAAGGGTGATCTAATGTAAAAAAAAAAAAAAAAAAAATCCAATCTGTTTCGTCTTCTGTTAATATTTAGGATATTTGGAAATTTCACAATTGCCAAATTTCATTTACATTTTCCCCACCTTCTTGGCCAGCTAGCCTTACTGCAGACCTCAGATAGAGTTGATTCAGCTCATATCCAGAAATCCATTCATCCTAACCTTCTGTTTGTAGCAGTGTTGTGACAGCTGTTCCTTGTGTCAGGACTGACCAGCTGTGGAGAACAGGGAGATATGACAAAAGATATTGTGATGCTGGCTTTGTACAAAGGAAATTAAAGATTATGTTTCAAGTACAACTAAATTGTGACAGCTCTTCAATGTGCATATGAATGCTTATTTTTCCCTAGAATTTCCCACTTGTACTGCTCTGCATTTTTTTAACTTTTAATCAAGCCCTGGCCACAAGTCTCTAACTGAAAGCAACTTTGCCTTTCCCCTCCTGTGTCAGAAATGACAACACCTTTGACAAACACAGGCCTCCAGTCTGCAACATCTGGCCAAGTTTTGGTTGCATGCTGATGTACTGCAGCATTATCTATGTTATTACAGGCAAGCTCTCAGATTTCACTGGACAGGCTTTTCAAAAAATCTTATCCAAAAAATACAAAAGCCTGACACTTTGTTCTCTGGAACATGTGATAAATTGAAAAACAAATCACTGGCCCATATTGGCACCTTGTTTATTAAAAGCAGGATTTGAACCCCATGGTTTACTTTTGAACTCAACCTGCTTCAGCACACACTGTTTGCTACTGCTGAAAATAGGTGCCTCTAGCTCTGTGACTTCAGAGGTCGGTGTGCTCCTCAGTGGCCCAAGTGAGGTCAGCCCAGAGATGTCGAGTCCGAAAGGTTTCCAAACATTCGAGTGAGAAAACACAGCTCAGGACCCGGATTCCTGTCCCGGCTTGGTTGGGGCTGGGCTGCAGACTCCAGAAAGCTTATCCACTGATGCCAAGAGTGATTGAACCTGTGACAGTGCATGGAAACCAGCTATGCAAGCTGTTGCAACATACTGTAAGAGCAGCAAAGGTAGCAGGAGTATTACAAGCACTGTGCTACCACAGCAGTTTGTGCCAAAGAAAATCCCCACAAAGAGCATTTACAGACACCCGCAGCAGAGGTTGCTTAATAAGATGGATAGTAAATGGGAAAACTGGAGGTTCCCTAAGGGAGCTGTGGTTATTCTCATGCCCCACAGACAAGGCTGGGTGTGATCACTAGCCAGGAAAAAGGGGGAAGTGATATAAACTAGAGGAAGATCCACTTTTTCCATGACCCAGGCACTTTCCCTAGGGCAGAAGAGAGTAGAAATCAGAAGCAGGTTTGCTCTTAGAGAAGGGATTAATCACAAGGGGAAAATGCCTTGTCATACATACTGTAACTCAGCAGAAAACGTTAGTTCTGTGGAAGCAGCTGGAGGACACAGTCAGAACACAGCTATGAGTCAGGAAAATCTGGCCTTTGGACTGCTGCCTTCACCTTCCTTCCTGCCTTCATTTAACAATCTGAGCATCTAGAAATAAGGCAATTGCTTATAAAGAGATACTCGTGTTGTCTTGTGTAGCAGGGGTGGACATAGATTGCACAGCAGGAATGGAAGTAGAGATGACACTATTTCTCTTTTTGTGAAGTGCTTTTTGGCACTGATCTTTCTATGGCAGTCCTGTGGCACGGTCCTAAGCCCACAGATGAGCCCTCCAACATGTACAGTAGTTTAAATTCATGGTAATGCAGACCTGGACCACCAGCTTTTCCACAAGAAAAAAGAAATGTGAGGAAGAAAATCCCCTGTCAACACAGCCCTATACTCTGTGGTATTTTTAGGGGAAGACCTCTCCAAAAAGATGATATACCTTCTAAAAAATCATGTTTTAGCTTGTCTGAGAACTGGAGCAATGGCACTGGAGCAATGGAGTATATTTCCAAGATGATTACCTAATTTGACTGTTCACATCATGGAGTCAAAAAAAAAAAAAAAGGAATAAGACTCATCCTCAAGAAAGACATTGTGACGATAGGATGCTATCCAAATGTTGTCTGCTGTGTGATTCACTTAAGTGGTGCTGTGGAGCAATGAATGGTACCTAAGTAGCATTTTGTGCTGTCTGTCACACAAATGATCCAGAAACAGACTGCAGTTAGCCAGGTCTCTGAGATGACTAGGTCATGTAATGACACCTACCTTCAACATCACTGTGTGTCACCTTTCCCTTTTCTCTTATTAATTATATTTAGGTGTTATTTATGCTGTTTATTTTACTTAGGTGCTCTTTCCTATTTACCTGCTGTCCTATTGTCTGTATCTCGGGTTATAAAACCAGGGTGGCGTCGGGGGGTGGAGGTTCTTGTGAATTATATAAATTCCTGGGGAGTTATAGACTGCCACTGATGTGAAATTTACTTCTGGATGGGTTCTCTAGACTGTTGTGTAACATCAAACTGTGAAAACAAAAACATTCTGTAGGTCCATTTTAAGGGTTTAGGGAAAATTAACATTTCCTAAAACGTGAGCAGGACAGGCTAAAAGTCAGAAAAACCCCTTTAACTCATATTACAGAATCACGGAATCAATAGAGTTGGAAAAGACCTCTGAGATCATCGAGTCCAACCCATGACCCAACACCACAATGTCAACCAGACCACGGCACTAAGTGTCACATCCAGTCTCTTCTTAAACATCTCCAGGGATGGGGACTCCCCCACCTCCCTTCCAATGTCTGATCACACTCTCTGTAAACAATCTCTTTCTAATGTCTAACCTAAACCTTCCCTGGCACAGCTTAAGACTGTGCCCTCTTGTCCTACTGCTGGTTGCCTGGGAGAAGAGACCGACCCCCACATCTGTCCAGCCTCCTTTCAGGTAGTTGTAGAGAGTAATAAGATCCCCACTGAGCCTCTTCTTCTCCAGGCTAAACAGCCTCAGCTCCCTCAGCCACTCCTCATAGGGCCTTTGCTCCCCAGACATGGCTGAACATCACTGCTGATGGGAAGTAGAGAATAATCCTTCTTATTTTCTGCTTTGCTTGTGAGAGCACAAAATTTCATATTTTGCTTTAGTAAACTGCCCTATCTCAAACCATGAGTCACTTTCCATCTTATGTCTCTCCCCTGTCCGGCTGGGGAGCGCTAAAGCTGCTTGGTGGGCACTGGGCATCCAGCCAAGATCAACCCACTACACTCAGTCATGGTGAATGATCACTTTCCTTGTTGCTGTTTTTAATTTTAAGCCTTGTTGCTCAGCATTCTGACATTTCCTCAATTAAAATGGGCAATGCTGGTGGGTTTTTCTCCCAAAATTTCTGCTGACAAACAGTGACAATGTGTTAGAACACCTTGTTGGTGTTGGGCCACTGACTGATAATGAGCCAAGAAACTGGCCGCAGGAATTGTCAGCAGTCCTTACCAGTGAAATTACAGGAGTGAGTTAAATTCAACTTTGCAACCACTAGGCACGCATGCATACTCACAGATGTAGCTAAGGCAGACTTTTGGCTCAGGCCCTGGTTTCTGATCCGCCTGAGCAACACGGTTTCCGATGCAGACTGCCAGAGGTCATACAAGGACCACCATGACTTCACTGGAGTCTCTCCTGGGTATAGCTGTGCACGCAAGCTCAAAGCTGCATGTATCTTCTGCTCTCATGAGTCTGCTCTGAAAAGTGCTTTCTTCAGCACTAATTAAAACAGAGGTTATAGCTTACCATATGTTAAGGAAGGATCTATGCCAAAACTATAGCTTACCATATGTTAAGGAAGGATCTATGCCAAAACTAAAAGATAGCAATAATCCCTCCAGTCCCACATTGTTTATTCCCATCCCTGTTCATCTTCTCTCTCTTTTTTGCCTCCTCAGCAGCGCAGACGTGAACCAGATCTGGAAACTATTTAATCTGAAATCCATACCTCACCATGTATTTCTGCTTGTTGGTAGCTTTTTGTTAGGATGAACACACATCAAAATTCAGTCTAAGAAGAAACTCAATAGAGTATTCACCAGTCTACTGACTCACTTGCATTGTCATTCCTTTGCTTTTGTCCAAAGGTGCAACACTGCTCTCCAAAACTCCAAAACTCCAAAACAAACTGCAAGAAAATACCAAGGAAACAAAAACCCCTTGAACAACTCTTCACAGACTTTTGTTTAATAGGTAGTTTGAAATCCATGTCCTAGTGACTGTCACCCAGGGCTGATGTATGTCGTATATCATCACAGGCTCACTAATGCAAATGATTACTCATAAACCCTGAAAAACATGACAGATTGGAAGAAAGGACTAACAAACCATTTCAGGGGCTTCTGGAGGATGACATGGAGCTGAGGTTATACCAGTTGTCCCAAAAAGCTCTAGTCTTTTATTTCACAATTTGATGTGAGGGTCAAATCTTTACGCTCTCTCCTAAGCACGACAGCAGTGCCCAAAGAAAGAGTTTGGTCCAGTGGGAGAAGGACACTGGCAAAAGGGCACTACAGCAAAGAATCAAGTCAAAATGTTCAGGTGTAAAAAGTACACGCTGTGGTGAGTTTAGGCTCCCAGTCAGCTCCTGGTCTTGCCCAGAGGGAAAATCACCCACACTCACCCACTTCCTCATCTGTGAGTTGTGAGATTGTGCCAAGGTGAATGCTCTAAGGAGACCAGGGCTCTTACTGCCAGGACCATCACACCAGCCTGGGCATCAGTGCGGAGAAGAGCAAAGGAAACAAACACCTTGCCTTCAGTAATCCAGTCAAGAGCAGTTGTAACAACCATAGGAGATGGCCCCATTGCTGTAATTTATGCTTTTGAAAATCGCTGCCCACTAGATTACTAAATCCCAAACACACTAGAAACATTACTGAATGGAGAATCCCAGACTCTCTCACACAGCTGAAGACTCTGAATGCAGCCAAGAAAAGTTATAGTTTTCTTAAGATATTTTCAATTCTTGGAAGTTACATGATTCTCATTCATCCTTACTGTGCATGAGTTCCATCAGTGGCAGAAAGATAAAAGAAATATTTGAGATTTTACAAAGAAAAATCCAGCTATATTAGACTGATGCCAGCAAGGGTCTTTCTGCAGTTGAAGTGGGGCCTGAGGTCTTTACACCTGCTTGACATTTAACTTTGCTGTGACAGAAATGTTTTCTGCATATTTTATTCTGAAATAAAATAGCTGTTCTAACTGTGTTGCATTTTCCTCCTTAGGCAATTTATCTTCAGGGAAAATGATTACAGGCACACTGAGGGCAAGTATTTGTTTAAGTCTTACTTACTCTAGAGCCTCATGAGCTCCCAGTACTTTATTAAGAGTTCCAGTATGTGTGGTACTGTTATTAAAGCCGTAATACTTCAGAGGCCTTAAGGTGGACTGGACTTTCACTAATAATAACACTACTGATAATTATAATAAAGAAGCAACTGTCAAGGCTTGTTTTCATGGAGAGGAGTTTGAATAACAGCCTCGCAGGCTCAAACCCAGTAAAGCAAATGTAGGAAGAAGAAAACATTTATTATATAATTAGCCTCTTGCTACCTTGGGATGTTTGTTTAATGCATGGTATGAGAGTGGCAATACTGCTGCTGTATCCTCCTGATAGGATTCATGCTGTGAAACCACCTGCAGTACAGAACAGAAGTGGACAAACGGGACTGGCTAATTGAGTTACTTTCTTTCTGAGGCTGGAAAATACAGTAGAAAGGTAGTGAGTTTGTCCGAGGAGGGTCAAGTGGAGAAGGCATAAAAGAGGTGAGGATCCTCTCATTCTTCCCATCTCTAGGCAGAATATTCCCCAACAGCCCCTTCATTAGCACCGTGCACCCCGGCACCCGGGCTGGTGAGCAGCCTGCACTTCCACTGCCATTTTGTCCAAAGGGATGGGGAGGGTATTTTCTTTCAATCTTGTAGCAGTAGTAACGAGAGCATTGCCTTATCTAACTTGCACAGCAGACCAGTATGTTATCTGCATCTTCAAATCCAAAGGAGAAGGCAATGAAAATGTTCATCAAAGCAAGATCCATTCAATGCAGGGACTGAAGAGGATCTTTTTTTGCAGAGTAAGGGTCAGAGGGATGTGTTTTCACAACTCTAAGAAAGCACAGGAAATAGTTTCTGTAAACTTGCCTGAAACGACAGTGAAAACAGATGAAAGATAAAGCACTTAAAAATGGGAATACTTTACCTACTTCACTTGCCAAGATCTTTTCTAAAACTACATAAGCAGCCAGGCCAAAATGAAAATAGGGTTTGACTGAATTGTTTGAGGGAGTTTTATCTTTTTTTTAAAATTTCATTTATAAAACAGGCATTAACATATTTATACATATATTTTTATATGCATATATGAAGAATAATAAGCAAAACTCGTTCTCTAAAATCATGCATGTAAAAAACAAATAAGTTTTTCCCTTTTTTAGGACTGGGGCATGGAAATGGTGTTTTCTTTTCTCAGAAGACTTAGAAAGCAACTCACATTCCAAAAGCAGTTATAAGCTATGGGTTACCCTGCTTGTTTTTCAAGAAAATATGAAAAATACATTTTTAAATGGCAGAAATAATTTACCAGCACAAACCGTTTAATTACCATAGGCTAGTAACACTATTGCAAAGTCTGTAAAAAGGACGTAGTGAAAAATGAAGCATTACTTGGCTCATTTAGCTTACAACTGTTCTGCATTCTTATTGAGCGATATTCTGTGTCAAAGAATGACAGTTTTAATTTCCTTTGCTGGTTGCTCTGTTTAGATCACTTTGACGCAGATTATCGCTTTTACAAGAACATAGTCCAGCTGGAGGGCAAACATCTCCCCTAATAATTTTTCTTTCTTTTTTTTCCTGTATTTCCTTCACTGTGTGCAGCAGCAGCGCAAAGCCGAGTTGTGCAACTTGGATTTATAATAGCTAATTTGTTATTTTTAGACACTCAGGTATAAAATTTGGTCCCTAAATTACAAGGCTGGAATTCCAGCTTAGTCTCGAGAAAAGGATTTCATGAGGTAATAAATGAAACAGTGACTGGATTAAGAAGTATCAAGAAAACATTTAAAGCATGGATTCAATTTCAGCGGATCTTAGGCATGTATTTCACCTTCTATGTACTTTTAATTGTTGTCTTGAACAAAGACTAAATAAAGCAGAATCTTCCCTGACCTTCCCTGATCCTGTGGAGTCTGTGCTTACTGGAGCCTATGCTTATAACCCAGGTAATTACAATGAAGCAACTGGTGCTTCTATTATAACACCTGTCAACCAGAAATCGGGACAGCAAAATCTGACCCAGGAGTTCCAACACCCATTCAAACTTCCGCACCTGGTAGTGCATCCTCAACTGACCTCCTTTCACGAGGGTATTTTGGTAAGGATATTCACATGTTTGCAGCTGATTTGGGTTATTGCTTATGAGACAGTGACTGTTTTGACCCTATTCACTACGTGGTATCTCATATCAGACTGCCCTGAAAAGGCCTTGTGCAACCAAATTTCAAACTCTACACCATTTCCTGCCTTCTTGTGCAGGGAGACTGTCCTGTATCCATCATCACTGACAGTTCTTCCCCTAAGAGAAAAAGAAAACCTTCCATGGACTGCTGGTGGTTTTCCATCAATGCTAATAAAGACTGACTTCTCCAATGTAAGCATGAGACAACACACTGAAGGGTGCATCTGGCACTCAGGGTGATGTTACCATGCCACACGAGGTTGCTGATGCTGCCAGTGACTGACTCTTCATATAGTTCGTGGACAAAACCTTCTCCTGTCCTGTGGCCTACTTCCAAACCAATCACCAGGCACTCCCTGTCCTTTGCTGCCTTCACACACACCAAGTTCAAACCAAACAGTTCCCTCTCTCCTCCTCTCCATAGAGGACTGCGTACCAGTCGCAGCTCTTACCTCCTGAGATGGTGGCACTGGTCTTTGCAAGATAGTGGTCATCAGGTCCAGAACTGTATTCAAGCCCCTGCAGAGGAGTCCTTGGCACCTTGGAGATAATACAGCTTTCCTTTCACTGTTTTTTGGGTGTGCTGCAGCAGCACTGCCTTCAAGCTACATTGCATCCTCCACTAAGACAGAAAAGCTGCAGATAGAGGGCTCAGAAATGGAGGACAGCCAGTCCACCTAGAAAAGGTGGGTCAGATAAGGGAAGGTCTTTGGAATCCAAAACAGGAGATAGAAATCACACTGCAGGAGATAGATGCAGAGACCACTTGCAACTGAGTGCTCCTAAAGCTGAAAGGAGACATTGGAAGGGGTAGAAGTAAGGGTGCATTCAAGAGGTGGCCCTCAAAGACCAGAAGGTTCATAAGAGGATGCAGAGCAAATTTTTAGCCACTCAGAGTATCAATCCTAATAACTATAGCTGTGGTGAGAAAGACAACATGTCCTGATAAGAAACGTGTAAAATAAAGACATTATCAGAGCCAAATGTCTGCAGCTGATTGGGGTTATTGCTTGTGAGACAGTGACTGTTTTCACCACAGAGGAAAAGAAAAACTTGAGCGTTTAAGAGAAGTGGAAGAAAGCATTTGAGAATTCCTCTTCTGCACAAGCACAGACAGGTTTCGGTTTTTGCTTGGCCTCTCTTGAATGTCAAACTGCCAAGCTATCACACCTGTCTGTTGTGACATCCTCTGGTGTCACTCAATGCAACCAAAAGTGCGTGATGGCTTCCCCAGAATGACGTGTCTTCCTCCCGCATATGCGTAACTGCACTAGGTCTTTGAGTCACTCGGAGATGCCTGCCCACCCACTGCTGTCTACCCCTGGGCAATGAACACAGGGCATTTCCAAACAATTCAAAGTTTTGTTTTTCCTGGGGAGGTTCTTGTTTCACTTCTCGTAACTGTGTCCCTGCCCGTGGCTGTGCAGGGAGAGCAGGGCAGCTGCCACCTCGGCAAGCAACCCCCCCTCACACACACGTTATGCATGCAGAGCTCACAAGGCAGGCTGAGAGCAGCGACACTGGGGTGTGTGCTGCAGGTGATCTGCATCACGCTGGGCCACCCATGCCGTGAGGATGGTCACCTGAGAGGCATCAGATTGCAGGGTACCAGTAGGCAGAAAGCCATGCCCTGGCTCTCAGTGAAATGCTGAAACAGTGCAAAATCAGAGAAAAGCTGCATGTTTTAAATTACTCAGGTTTCCCCTCGTATGTTTACTTTTTGCCTGCTACTACAATGTAAAAAAAAAAAAAAAAAAAAAGCTATTAAAAATATTTTTTCTTGAGCATCCAATTTTAATATTTCTATTTAGCTCAGAAAGGTATCAGGCCAGTCCTTGCACATGTATTTCTGTGTTAGTAGTATTTCCAATGGACTAAGAGCCAAATTGCCTGAATTTGTTTCAGTGGAATGACTCTGGTAGAAAACTGAGTTACAAACAAGAAATGGATCTTTCCTGCTGGTCTCAGGAATGAACGTCTTTGAAGAAATAATTGTCTCCTTCTTCTAGAGATGATCCTACAAAATTAGCATAGGCTACCTGGAGAAGAAGAGGAGTTAGGGAGACAGACCTGAGTCAAAATACCGTAGCTGACTCTGCCCAGGTTAATGTCCTGTCTTTTGTAAGAACTATAATTCCATGATGCAAAAATTCCACAACGCAAAAGTAAAAGTCAGGTCAGTTTTGTTTCACCAATTCGTTTCACTTCCTAAATTATTTAGGAGAGGCTGTGCCGTTGGACCCACTAAAGAAATTTGATTTTGCAGTCTCTTTAGGAAGTCTGGGCTTCCCCTGACTACGTCTTTCTCCTTCTTCACTTTAATTCTCTTTTGTTTCTTTACTTTCCCCTCCCCCAATCCTTTTCTATATCCTAATTTTGCCTCTCATCACCTTTTTTGTTTCATTACTCAGCCATTCTCAGCTCTCCTGCAAAATAACCTGAATCCTGTGAAAACTATATTGAGGATAACAGTGATAAAGACAAGCAACAAATAAGTTGCCAAATTCCTCTGTATCAAAAAGTGCTCATTGCTGCTGCTGAGCTGTGAGACCCAAAAGAGATGGCAAGACATGTTCTGACTTATCTCTGCCTGTCTGTCTTGTAAGGTTCACAGCCTGGAAAGAACACCCTAGTCTTCAGATATCTTTCTTGCCTAGCACCTACATGTACAAAACAATCCTGTTGTAAAAGTCTGTTTTAACAGTAGTTTGGGTTTTGAGGACTTTTCCTTTCTTTTCTTTTGCTTCTCACTCTTGTGCCTTGAAAGGTGCCTGGGAACTTTTTTGTTCTAACGGAGCATGGGATCATTCAGGTGGCATGCACCTCTGGAGGTCATCTAGGCCACTCCCTTACTTAAATTCAAAGGAGGATCAAGTTGTGCATAATCTCATCTGGTCAAGTTTTGCCCAGCTCCAAGGATGGAGATTTGGCAGACTCTGGGCACCTATGCCAGTGCTTGACCAATCCCACTGCAAAACATTTTCCTGGTTAGAAAATTTGTTCCATGGTTAGGAAGCACCTTCTCATTTGAAGAACACATTTCTATTCACAGGTAGGTTACTCATCTGCTCACTGGTGTCCTCTCTGGTATTTATACTGTTAATAAGAAGCACTCTTGGTCCCCTCTAAGGCTTTGTTTTACTAGACTAAATACTGCATCTGCTTTCCACTTTCTTTCCAGCACAAAGCCCTCCATCCCTCTGACCACTCCGGGCACCCTTCAGTCTCAGTTCATGTTTGTTTAATGGAACAGTAAAAAGCATGTGCAAAACTTAAATGAAATCTCATTAATCCCTTTGAATCAGGGCAGTAAGCTTCATTCTTTTCTGCTGGATATTTCTCACCTGACCACTCTAAGATCACATTAGCAGCACACCTGCCATATACAACAGGGTCCTTCCCTTCCACAGCTGATATCTATCCAGCATACTTGCTGCCATCACAGCACCCAGCTCATGAATTCCTTCCTCAACATGTACTTATTAGCACTCAGCAGTACTCTCCCCCTTTTGAGCAGCTCTAGGCATACCTAATCCCTGTTTCTCACAGCTCCCTTATCACTGCATCCCACAAGACTCCATGAAAAGGCTTAATTGAAATTTCCAGGAAGGAAACATATGTTTCCTTTATGTAGGAAGCAGCTTCTCAAAGAGTCTATTACCCAACTCTGTAAAGTCATGTTTCATGTTATCCTGTTCTACTCTCAACCTCTGTTTGGCTTTATTCAAATTTTTCCTGAGCTTTGTACACTATGGCAGCCAATCACTAAAGACTCCTCTCCCCATATTCTTAACTAAGGGGTCAGGGTTTCCTTTTCCTTCATATGTGTGTTATTGCCCCTGCCTGAGAAGTTTGAAACTAAGAACAGTTCCTACCAGAGCTGTGCTTTCATGTGACAGTCCCTCCAAAATTCAGAGGCACACTTTGCCTCACAATAATCCAGGAGTTTTCTGGAAAAAAAATGAGACTTACTGTACTTGGAGCACCATAAGGGCCAGAAAAATTACGAAATGCCTGAGATCCAAAATTACTTATAATTATCCCAAAAGCATGTAATTAGACACAAATAGAGTAATAGTTGGCAGTCTTTTCAAAGCTGTCGAGGCAGGAATTTCTTCAACTATATCTCTGTTGTCAGAGCTAATCTGTTAGGTTGTGGGGATCCAAAATGCTGCCATAGCTCTCCAGTTTTGTTTCTGGAGTTACTGGTTGGAAAAACAGTGATGAGGAGAGCTGAAATCATGAATAAGGAGTTAGCTGCCAGTAGGAGAGATTTCAATTTCCTTCTAATCCCTTTCTGTGCTGAGACATGTCTGGTTATTCCATTGTATTATCCTTTTCAAACATAATTCCCAGCAAGACAGTTACCAGCACTGCTTTGACAGTATCTGTAGCTAAAATAGTTTTGCGATATGGGGAATATCAACAAGATGCACTTTGTTGACTCCCTTTCAATTTTCTTGAACACTTCTTGAAGAGGCAAAAATCCCTTGGTACAAGAGGTGTCTTACAAGGAAATATTTTATCCTGAAGTCTCTACAAAATCTAAATGTAGAAATAGATTTAAACCAAGTTTTAATGTGATACTCTGCATTTAAACAGTTTTGCTTTCTAAGTTCAAATACAGTTGTAAATGAAATGCCTGATCCTCTGCTCAAAACATACTATAAAAGTCCTACATGTTGAGTGGAAATTCTGCAATTTCATCCTAGAAATTTAAGCCAGACCCAACTCTTTCATTTGCTCAGTCCCTTACAAAACCTTTATTAAAAAACTCCAAAATATCACACAAGAAAAAACTTCCAGCAATAATAACCTCAACCTTCTGTTGCAGCTCAATGGTAACAACACTAAGCTTAAAAACTAAATTTTGTTGGCACTGATATTTAAGGAAAAATGTTTAGGGAAAAAACAGTATCTGGATCACATGAATTGTCAAAAACTAAATTTATCAGTACTGTACTGTAACTGTAATGAATCAAATGCAGAAGACTGGAAAGTAAGAAGTTAGCAGAGAAAAATGGCACAAACCATGCATATGTGATTTGTTATTTGTAATGGAAATAAACTGCATTATTTATGTGAAACTGACTATTTACTATGCCTAAACATGGTGCTTTGTACCCGTATATTGCATGGGGTTTTTCTCCTGGTGTTCTCTTACTCAGTTTGTGAAGCTTTCATTTATTTTCAGGAAACATTTAACATATTCCTGCCACGTTGCATGAAATTCTGCCTGAGAGGAAGACAACTACATCTGCCAGCTTCATGTGCGCTGAGAAATGTGTGCTGAAGCTAAAGGCCTCAGACAGCATACCTTTAAAAATCTTTGTCTCAGGAGAGCCCTGGCCCAGCTGACATCCTCATGTGTCCCAGTGCTGTGTGGGCCAGCATCACCAATCGGTGCCAGCAGGATTACTCAGAAATATGAGGCTAAGTACCTGTTTGGTGCTCATCCACATCTAACATAACACTGTGAAAGGAGCTGGGAAAATCAATATTGAAACAGAGACATTTATACAATCAGGAACAATTCCAGGCCATGTGAAGTGCCTGAGGCCATCATCTGGCTTCTTTCAGAGCCAAGGGTAAAACTTACATTAGAGACCACCCCTCTGCCAGAGTTTCTCCACTACAGAGTGGAGTGTGATTATAGTTGCTGTCTGTCCCACAGCAGGGAGAGGAGCTGATTCCCCCTCACTCTGAGTCTGTGAAATACCATGTTGAGTTTTCTGCAGCCTTGCTATGAATCAGCTGAAGGAAGCTTGAATCCAAGGAGTGGGAATGTTCTCTCCTCTGGGTGGGTGAACCAGTTCTGGTATCCCCTTCCTTCTGTTACTGTCAGTATAGCTGACACACAGTACAGCTGACTATACCACAGTGTAGTACAACTCTGTCTATAGTATAGGTATGGGACATAGCTGAAGAAATCATGCTCCTTTTTTACATATTGCATGCAACATCACAAAAAGGAACATCCTAGGTAAAAGTTGATTTGGGGGAAAAAACACATTTGGTGAAACAGAACCTAAGTGCAGGAGAGGGGTTTGGGGTTACAGAAGCATATGTATCAGTAGGGAATTAATAGCAAACTTCAGACGTATCCTGAGACACAGCACTGTGGGATTACAGATTCCTACAGATGTCAGGTGGAGCTATTCAGGAGAGGGCCCTTAATGAACAAATTAGAAGTGCTGTAACCTTTTTTGCAAATTAAAAAAAATAAAATCTTCACACCTTAAAAAGAGTTACTCCGGGCAATGTCAAGTTTACCAATGCTGAAGGGACTAACTCAAAGGAAAAAGTGGCAGAACAGGCGGAGTGACTTTGTCCCCTGGCAAAAAGAAGAGTCCTGCGTCAAGTCCCTGCAAGCAAGGGACTTCAAGCAGATGTCATCTAATATTCACAGCTAGAAATTCCTCCTTTTCTGATATGATCTAACTTGTTTTCCTCCTTGTGGTATCTCAAAAAATTAGATCTATTTTTTCCTATGCTAGCCTTGGTTCTGACAGTACTTCTTTTTAAAAAATTTTCCTCAAAGCTTGACAAGAAGGAGCTGAGGCTCAGAAAAGAGTGAACAAATTACACATATAAAATTGTACATTATATAGTAGGAGGGATGGTAGAAGCCATTTCCCACTTTTTTGCTCTTTCTTTTTACATACAAGACACTGCCTGTTTCATAATGAATTCAATAGAAATGCTCCCATTGAGTTCACCCTCTTACAAGTAATTTTACCATGCCTTTGAGAAAGTTTTAAAACAGCTTTCATCTGTGTGACATCAATCTTAACCTTCTGAGAAGTAAATATTTTTATTACCCTCATGACTAGTTCTCTGCAATGATTTATAAGTATTTTCTCAATAGGGACACAATAAGGAAGATGCCAAACACCAAATAAAAAGTAACGGAATTCTAGAGAAGTTAAAGGAGACTTCCAGGCATTTTTTTGTCATCATCAAAAGCCAGGAAAGTCAGTTTTGGTTTCCTGACTGTTTGCAGGCTTTTCATTCTGCAAAGGTTCTCAGTAGACCCAAGACCATTGGGAGTTCTGGTTAAACCAAATGTTCACACATCAGCGCTCCTTTTAAAAAGCTCTGCTTTCTGGAGGTTAGGAGACATCTAATCGAAAGTCTTGCAACCCCATCACATTGCTTGGCAGAAAAAATTGTCAGCTGTGGACTTACCATGCTAAAGACCATCAGTCAGATCACAGAACAGATACTAATAAAAACTATTAAATTCCTTTGGTGAAATTTTCCAACTAGATCCCCTCCCCAGTCTGATATAATGGCTCCAACATCAGCACTGACACACATTTTGACACAGATGTGACAAAAAGTGACTTGTGAAAAAAGTCAGACTACAGACTGCCAATGACACTCTTTTTGGTAGCATCTTTGTACCCATTTGTATCCATTTGGTAGTATGTTCCCACTTCCCAGGAGTTAGCAGAGCTAACTCCTTTAGAGCTTTAAACTAGATTTGAATAATAAATAAGCCTGGAGGCAGCACACCAATGTCCCCATATCAACTTGTAACAGTTGTGGAACCACACCCTAAATGTTATGCAGAAAGCAGCAGATTTTACTAAATAGACATTTGGCACCTAGGTTAAATGGGAGATTCAGCATGCAGCTGGCAACACTATAGCAGTCTCCATGGAATGTCTTCTATATGACTTTGAAAAAAAATAGTAGAAAGTCCAATTCTGGAAAGTACTAATTTTACAAAATGTATAAAATATGCAACTTCTCACCAGAAAATTTGCATAGACTATTGCAAACACATAATGAAAATACTGTGAAATGAAACACAAAGGTTTAGTTTATCCTTTCTTAAAAATGCCTGTAATTCTGACCAAGGCCTTTGCTCTCTGTTCATGTTTACCAATGGTTCCTGTATTCACAGGGAATAAAGAGAATGTCCTTTGCTGCCTTCATGTAGACATGTTTTGAAAGTCTAGGCACTTTCAAAATGTTGACAAGTCCAGACAAGAAGTATCAGAAAAAAGTAGACTATAGAAATCCCAAGATTGGAGCACTTGTAAGTAACAATGAGGATCAAAGTCAAAGCAGCAGGGAGGGACAACTGATGATGCTGAGCTGAAGCACAAAAGGACATACCCAACAAGTTCCTTCTCCACACCAAAACTGCCATTGTCACATGTAGCTTCAGGCATAGGGAAGGGCTGGGGGGTAGTTTCGTATCAAAGCAGTGGAACTTGACTGCTTCTGGTTTTTATTTTTAACTTTTGGTCTCGCACGTATTTTTAACATCACCAGGGGAAATAGAGTACATTCTGCATTTTGAATGAGCGATACCAGGGGACTTTACAGAGATAAGCACCTGACCAGAGCAGGCAGAGCTGTGGTGTTCCCCTGCCAGGCATGGGCAGAGCACCAAGGAAGGTGCATGAGGACGTCTTATACCAGCGCATAAGAAACTCCACGAAGAGGAGCTTTTCCCTCCCAGGAAGCAGGCATCTCTGCCAGGCAGCCAGGATCCTTTGCCAGGGAGGGTCTGACACCCAGTTCTCCTGGGTTTCACCATACAGACCAGCTCTTCGTTCCAAAAAGGCAGTCCATGGAGAAAGCGAGGCCTTTACCCATGCCCAGGCTTACTCAACAGCTCTGCGGTCAGAGTGCTCACTGGGAATCACTTTCTATTCCTGCCTAAGGTCTAAATTTCTTGTACTACACATTTGAGCAAACTTCCCCTGGAATCCCAGTCAACCCACCATGGTGGCACACAGGCTCCTGATCTCCTCTTTGTGACAAAAATGGTTCACTTTAAGAGAAGGGATAGAAAAACATCTTAGCCGAGATTCTTAGGATTTGAGGGACTTTCCTGTAAAGGAGTAAATCTGGGTTTCTAATCTCTTTAAATAGGGAAGGAATATGATTCAACATCTCCCACATCCTGGTTGAGCAATCTAAACAAAAAGCATCAGACCACCTAATTGGCCATCTGAAGGAAAAACCTAGTTGGACCTAGATCACTCAAATCTTTTGGTGATGGGATCAAAGTTTTTACAGCCAACCTGGCCCCCAGGATACTTTTGCTTCAATAACATCAGTGTGGGAAGAGTGAATATTACAGATCCAGCACAACCTACTAATGCTATTATAGTGTGCTGGCATGTAATTAGAAAGAACTTCTGCTATGGTAAGTAGGTTCCCATTCACAAATTCAGTTTAGAACAGTAAAGGAGTTTGCTAGAACTCACCCAGAAAGGAAGAAAGACCCCAAGCCCCCAATGCATAAGGCACTGAGTAGTGATATTCAGGTTTCTCAACAAGATTGTAAAGCCAAATATATGACCAAAGTGTCAAACTCCACAGCAGCTCCACTGTACCCTTGAGCTAGAAAACTTTTATAAAACCACACGACACTTACTGCACAAGCATAGTGCATTTTGGTTTTGTAGTTACCCATCTACTTAGACAAAATTCTAACACATATAAAGTACTATTGAAAAGTTATCTCCCAAAAGGAATGCACTGCAGCCTTGCATCTGATTCTGACAAGGGAGTTACTTTTATCAGTGACCTTGTTAAGCAGTACTACCATGCTATAGATTATGTAAAAGATAGTCCTCCAGCTGGACAGTCTACATGTCTCATTGTACTCAAACAGGATATAAATTACAAATACCCACATTCAGCATTATTTTCTTATTCTAAGCTCTGAGGTAGAAATAAAACTCCCCGAAGCATGAGAAATACTCTCTCTTGCATCATTATGCATACACTGGCAAAAATAACTCCTGATACCACCCAACTTCTGTTCTCAGTGCAGAGAGAAACTGCTGCTATCGAGGAAAAAGCACAAAAATTTCATGAAGTGATTTGGGTTATGTGTAGGTAATTTACAATGTCACAGAAAGGCAATCACCAGGAAAAGAAATGAGGATGCACGGCTACATGTCAAACCAAGCAAGACAAGTCTGGTAATGAGATTTTGGGAAAAAAAACATTGGTCATGAACAAGGGTAAACACATTTAAATCTACAGATATCTCATTGAGCAACACATGAACTTTTATATAAGAGTTGAATAGATCCTCTGTTTACTGAGCTGAACTAGACTTGGTATGCTCTCATGAATGTGATTACAGATAAACATTGACACCCCTTCAGTTTCCTTTTGCATTGAGCAAGCTTTTTGGAGGGAGAACTTGCCTTTTGAATGCTCTGTAAAACACAATCTACCTCTAGTGTACTATGTTAAAAATGGCAAATAAAGATAAATACTTACACCATGCAGTACCTCTCATACACTCAGGCTCCTCACTGTGTTCTCTTTTCAGCTTCTTCATCTTTCCCCGTGACTTCCCCTCACTTTTCTGCTTTGTCATACAATTTCTTTGAATTTTCATCTTTTATGCTTAGAAAGAGAGCTCAAAGGGAACAAAGAGGTTCCTTGAATACAAGTGGAATTTACAGTCAATTTATTTTTAAAAGGGGAAAGAGATTTTCTTTAGAAGTACAGCCCTACAAAATTCAAAACACAATACTCATCAAATGGGCTCCTTGTCAAAACAGCATGTTGCCATAGTGGGTAGTGCTCACAAGCAAGCCAGATAACAGCATGCAGGTACTGTGAAAGTGTGCTTGTGAAAAACCAAAGGCCTTTGGGGTATTTCTAACTCATCCAGTTCTCTGATCTGGTGCCTGATGTAGCCCTATGAAAAGGTACCCACTACACCACACATACTGTACTGTAACAGACAAAGCAACAGCAACCTTCGTTCCACAAGAAAAGTTTGTGGAATTGCTTCCTGATGCCATTTATCGGTGCAGCCACAAGAGCAAAATGGTCCTAGTGCAAATCTAATTTCACTGTCAAGTGTCACAATGTTCCCATTCCAGCATTAAAATGCCTGAAATCATTTTGACTAGAAGATGTGTCTACTTAAAGTGACTTGTAGTATTCAGATATTCCCCAAGAACAGTTATCTTTAGGACCTCTTTCTCCTAGGACTGCCCACCTGCCTACCTGGAAGTTGACTGGAGAAGACCATGGCATGATTTCTCTTCTTGACATTAAGTAGATAAAGCTGAAAACCAGGAGGCAATTTAAAGGTAAGAAAACACTTTTCCTTTAGACCTCTGATGTAGGTCAAGGCAAGGAAATCCACGGTATTTGCATATGGTGCACTTGAGGAAAAAAAATTAAGTCTTATTACACATCTTAGTCTCGTTTAAAAATGATGCATTATTTCCTTAAGAAAAATGAGCAATCCCCAGAGTTTTCCAGCAAAAAATCCCCCAAGAGCTCTGCAGTTCCCTGGCAAACAACCAACAGAGAACCAATGAACTTGCAAAGCCACAAAAGCAACAGGTTGTTAGTCAAGTGCTCCAGCAGTCTTTGGTGACATGCAGCTTGTCAAAGCAATGTTTGCTTATGAGAAACATGAACACAGAGTATTACTGACCTGTTCAACCTGTTCACTTCAAATACAGCACAGGGCAGCTTGGTTTAACACTACAAAGAACTCTGACATTCTTTACAAGATCTGTAGGAACTCAAGTTCCCTCATTTTAAGCTTTGAGGAATTCAACCAAAAATATGTCAGGGGAACTGGACATCAGCTTTCTAACCTCATACAAAGCATTTGGAAGTTATTTACTCAGCCACTGTCATGATCCCTCTTGAACAGTCTTCTGACAATTGGCATTTTCTTCCACACAAAATCTAACACTTCTATAGAAGAACACCATATTTCCATTTGTATTTCTCCTCTTACTATCCACAGTACTATTTTAAGTCATAATCCCCCAATATGCATCAGTGGTTTGTCTCACTACTGTAGCATAGTGGAGATTATTAGAATGAGAAGGACAGTCAAACCAAACACACAAATCAAAGTGGAACATGCTGTAACCCTAGTAATTCTATTTTACTAAAATACCTTACTTTTCTATCTAGGAATGCCATTTATGTAGTCATTTAGTTGACTTACAGCATTCAGTAAGAAATGTCTCCTGATGCTGTGTTTTACCTTGTCCCGTGGTAGGGCTCCTTGCAGACATGTGCCTGACGGCCGACAGAAGAGAGGGGAGACAAGCTTTGACCATGACAGCTCTGCAGTTTGTTGAATTCTTTAGTGGCAGTACCATTTCCATGCTGTTGTCCTCTCCTGGAAACACCTTCCTCACTACAAATCTCACAAGTTATCAGGAGTAAAAGTGGCATGGGCTTGCTCCCGGGCAGAGTAATTCTGGAAGAAACTGAACCTGTTCCAGAAATGAGTTGCACACTGATCCTAGAAAACAAGAGATTGACACATGGGATGATTCTGGATTGGCTCCCTGGCTACAAACTCACACTTGACTGCAATCAGGAACAATTTTCATGTGTGGACAGTCTGAAAGATTTTTTACAACATTCAGAACTGGACCCTTTGCTCCTCCAGAAATGTACAGTAATAATTCTCATTTCTCAGACAGAAGAAAAAGTTGGATAAACACAGAGAATTTTGGAAATCATACCTTGGGGAGATTTTACATGTTAGAATGCAGCCATCTGGTTGATACTATAAATGCCAAGGAAAAAAATAACCTGCACAGTGAAATGAAGTGCAATAGAAATAAAAGGATGCAGGAACAGTAATCGGCAGCATTACAGAGATGTTATGCAGGAAAGAAATTCCTTGGTATCTAGAAACTACGCCTTAGAGTCTCAGCAATACTACTCATGCATTTCAAATACCAGGCAGATCTCCTGACCTGTATCTAACTCATGAGCAAGTGCTGTTTGTTCAGGACTTAATACATTTTGAACAACGTGACTACTGATAAATCAGTGTAACTCAGTGTAGTACAGTGTGGATTAATTGACCTCCTTTAAGCCCTCCACAAACTTTAACCATTATTATAGATAGATCAGCACAAAGTATTTCTATTATGTACAGTACCAATTAAATAAGTGATTTTCCATAAGAAATTGTCCCCAGCAATAGAAGAAGTATTTTAATGCTGTTGTGTAAATTCCAGTTCCTTCTTCTCTTGAATGCTATGCTTTGTCCTAGATTATCAAATGGAGTTTCTAAGGCATTAATGAGCAACTTCCACTGGAGCATGCAAGTATACTTTGTACTTCTGAAAAGTCACATGGACATTCATATAAAAAAGTAAACAAAACCCCAAAATGAGAAAATAATAACTGAAGGCTTAGAGCCTTTTATATAAGGAACAACAGATGAAACTTGCTTTTATTTCACTCTTAAAATGTAACTACACACATCATCAAGACTGCGTAACACTGATCATCACAAAAAGGTTCTCTGAAAAATGCTAAGGAACAGATACTTGAATGACACAATAAGAAAATGACAAAATTAAAAATTACAGAGCTACAGACAAGACTCAATTATTCCTGAATGCCTGCTGAAAAAAATTCATTGAGGAAACACAGCATTCTACCAAGTTTTGGTCATTTTAAGAGCAGTATTTTCACTTTGGTTAGATAAAGGAAAAGTTTGACTGTCTGCGGAGAACAGCCTATGAGTCGCCGGGCAGTGGAAGGAAATCCCTCTCTGAGACGTGTACATCCATATGCTATTGCAAATGGAAAAAGAAGTAGGCAGGAGTTCCTTCCCTGCTGTATCTGCCTCTGATGGTCATCAGAAAGCAAATACCAGGCACTGAGCTCATCTGGTGTGGCTGTTTTAATCCTTTTGTACAATTGCAATAGGATCTTTTGATTGACACTAGTCAAACGTACTGTTAGTGGTATGCTTTCTTCCATGCTTAACTCCACAGACCTGGTAAGGGAGAGCTAACATTACAGCAGATACTGTTCTGGCAATATCCCCTCTGCTGTGCTCAGGTGTACATGTTTCAACACTCAGGGACCTGGGCAGAGACAGATTGCTGCTGTTGAAAACTGCTCTCTCACACTTATGTTCCAGTTCTAATATCTCTCCACTGGGCAAAATTACTGCAGCTCCCTTTCTGTTACTGGCAGAATGAGACTTTAAATAAAAAACAGTGGTACCCTGCTTCTTTCCTGAGGCTCTCTATCCAAGACATTTTTAGAAAATTAGAAGTATCAGGGGATTTTTTAAAGGGAGAATCCAAATATGGACACCCAAGTTCAGTCCTGTATTGTCCATCACCTCTCTTATGCTCCATGTTCTGTTCTCCTCACTCTGTACCCGCCTGTTAGCACTTTCCAAAGAAGAATCAGGTCTCACTCTGGTCTTCATTATGTGAGAAAACGGAACTGATTTCATATTTAAAAAAAAAAAAAAAAGAAAAAAGAAAAAAGTCAGTTTGGCCAAAATCAGTTCAAGACATTCCAAAAGTTCAATGTCAGCATGCCTTGCCCACTTTGACTCAGTCTGCATTCTATAAGATTGATCTAAACAGTCACACTTGCCCTGGGTGAAGAGTCCCTCTGAAAGGTTAAAATTCCTGCAACACTGACCCAGTAGGCAGAAAAAGATAAGGCAGCAGATAACAGGGAACTTCATGGCATTTCCTGCAGTCACCCTCCTGCTGGAGCTGTAGGAGCTGGGTTTGTTTCACGTAAAGTCTATGAATGTGATGTATTTAATCTACGCATACGTAGTTCACAGGGGAAGAGGCAACTTACAACTTGTACATACCCTGCACCTAAACAGGGGTGTTTAGTTTCACACACACACACACACACACACACACATATATATATAAATAAAAAATTGCTGAAATACAGAGGTAAATATACATCATACAAAACTCATAAAACCTTGAACCATACATTTAAAATAAAGTTTATTAAAACATTAAAATATAAATTTTAAAATATTGAAATACCAGGAAGTGTATTGCATATGTAGTGTATGCATGTAAGTAGGTAGGTGACTATGTATGATTTCCAAGCCTTTCTGTGCGGCTGGAGCTGGCAGGCTCAGAGGCAGCCGGACCGGGGGGGGGCTCCGGCTCTGGCCCCGGCCGAGACCCCGCGGGGGTCAGGTGAGCCGGCGGCGTGTGCGGGGGGCAGCCCGGCCCTCAAGGAATTACGGAGCAGGATTACTTCATGTTCCCACCGGCCCCGTTTCACAATCCCGCTCTCCAACAGTGTCAAGCCGGCACGCTCCTTCAAGCACACCCCCACCCCCCCTCTCCGTGTTCTCATGCCGGATTTTCCCAGGCCATGAATAATCTCGAAGCCCCCTCGATAAATACACGTTCAGGGATGTCCGGAGCTCATTCAACCCGCCAGCCTCGCCGACGAGAAGGTGCCGGAGCCGAGGAGCCGCACGATGAAGTTCGCCCCGAGCTGTGGCTGCGCCCGTGCCCGCTCCGCCCGCCGCCAGCCCGCGCTGCCGCTGCTGCTGCTGCCGCTGCTGCCGCTGCTGCTGCCGCGGGCGGCCGCCGGCCCTCTGCCCGGGGCCGCGGACTCCTCGGGGGAGGCCGAGCCGCAGGAGGCGGTGGAGCGGCGGGCGGCGCTGCCCCTCAGCCTGCAGCTGGCGCAGCTGCTGCACGACCGGGCGGCTCAGCTGCAGCGTGAGGTGGGTACGGGCGGCCCGCGGGCTCGCACTCCGCACATCCCCGGCACGCTGCCGGGGGGGTCCTGCCTCTGGCCAAGGTGCGACCGAAACTTCTTGGTGTCTCTCCCCAGATGTGCGAGAAGTTCACCGTCTGCGAGAACAGCATGGAAATGCTCCTCCAGAACAACCTCAACCTCCCCAGAGTGACGGAGGAAGATGGGTGTCTGCACGCCGGCTTTGATGAGGCAAGGAACTCCTTTCTGGTCTAATCCTATGTGCCTGGGGCAACTTTTGCCCGCTCAAAAAAACTGTGGAAGTTGACCTAAAGATTTGTGCCGGCTCCAGCTGGCTTTGGCCAGACCTCCACACTGTATAATTATCTTCTGCTAACCTGCACACAGTATTGAGATGAAGGCATTTTGAGCTGTAAGTGACTTTCTCACCTTTCTCTCATTTCAGGATAAATGCTTGAGAAAAATCTCCAGCGGGCTTTATACATTTCAGACATACCTCAAATATGTACAAGAAACTTTTACTAGTGAAAACCAAAACGTTGAATTGCTATCCTACAGTACAGAGCACCTGGCAGACACCATAAGACAGATGGTGAGTTGGTTTTAAATTCACTCTGATAACTGTTATGGCTTAAGACTGATGTGCAGAGATACAGGATGCTATGTGAAGCTGATCACTTCCCACTGAAACAACAGGTGACAGTTCCTTATGCTCAGATCTTATTCTCATGACTAATTTTGAGGTTTTACAAAGTTTTGGGTTCTTTTCTTGAAGAACAACTCTTCTTCCTACTTTCTATTGTTATTTCTAATTTCCAAACCAACTAAATGCATTTTAAACAAAGCAAATACATTTCTACAATAGTATTGATTTTAAAACTCTCCAAAACATACTTTTATGCCAAGCTGTATGGTATATTGAGATATCTATCAGTAGCATAAAAATCAAGGAAGATAGCTGCCTATTAAAAAGCACATATTTAGCTTGTAATGATCATGAGGAAAAAAAACTTTCTTGACAAATACTGTTTTGATTTGGCAAACTAAATGCTATTTACTTCTGACAGACAGTTTTGGAGAGCTCTGAAAGATCACACTTCAAAAATTCACTTACTTCCTGTAGTTCTTGCTCACATTAATAATCCTTAACATGAATATTTCCTTTGTCATTGGGGAACCTATTTGCCCAAGTAAAAATCATCCATGTAAGGACTGCAGAAATCTTGGGGAATTATTTCCTTCAAGGTGCTTTTTGGCATGTGAAAAGGCCATTGTTTGTTTGCCATACCTTTCCTAACATATTGATTTGTGCCCATCATTCTTTAAAGTGAAAGGAAGCTGAACTGCTTTTTTTCACAGTGTTAGCTGAGAATAATAGCCCCATCATAAGACAGCAATTGACTACTGACTTCCAACTTGATATATTAGTTTGCAGGAAGTTTGCTTCATAACTGACGGAGATTAGTTTGTTTTGGGTTTTTTTTTTTTGAAAATTAGTAGAATCAATGTAATCAAACAGGCAGAAACAGTGATCAAAAGCAAAACTTGTAGAAACTACAGACTTTCAGAGAAAAAGTCTTGATCTTCAAGTTGAAAGTTTTCTTTATGAGAGAAAAATCTATCTAAGGCAAGGAGAGCAAAGACAGAATCTGTCACTTGTGGTTAGATAGATCCACCAGTACAATACCTGTCTGGATATCCAGACACAAACTTTTACAGAGTGCAACAAGGAGCTGGGTATACCACTAACAGAGGGTGTGAACAGAATACACTTCCAAGTAGTTTTGAACAGAAGGAATATTTATATTTTATATTTCACAAAAAAAAAAAAAAAAAAGATATGCCAGAAGGAGGCTTGCATAATAAAGAAGTACATAACTCCTTTTACTCATCTTGTAGTAGTGCTCCCACACATCAGTGAAAGTTGGCGGCACTCAGTCTCCTCTGTGACTAAATGCCTAGAAAGTAAGGATTAAGCAACAAAAGTTTGACATCTTTGGAAACTGTTAATCTACTATAAAACGTGAGAGTTTTTACTCCCATTGTCACCTTATGTGAATCAGGATGGAGCAGCCAGTACAGGTTAGAACAAACCATGATCAGCACCTTCCCACCTCCCCACGGGACTGACAGACAGCAGGAGAGGTGCATTGAGCTGCTCAGTGCAGATCATGCGATGCCAAACATTGCATTCAAACCAGAGCAAACAGTATAGATCAGAGATTCTTACACAGGAATCATAGCAGGCATTCCTCAAACCCTGCACAGAAGCACAGCTCCCAGGGAGGGCAGGGCTGTTGTCTGCAGTACAGAAAGGGTGGATATGCAGCTGATTGGGAACACACAGAGTGATGCTCTCCCACAAGCTCAATTGCAATGTTTTAACCAGG
Source organism: Lophotriccus pileatus (assembly GCA_035583135.1). Lineage (NCBI taxonomy): Eukaryota > Metazoa > Chordata > Aves > Passeriformes > Tyrannidae > Lophotriccus > Lophotriccus pileatus. Next base: position 31,328,175 of record JAWWES010000081.1, read on the forward strand.
ATCCCCCCAATATTGTCTTTTTCATAGGTGATCAATCCTGAAGAAGTGATCATCCCAGATGCAGCTACCCAGGAATCCCTCCGCACAAAGCTGAAGTCCAGTAAGACCTGGATAGAGAAAATCACCACCCACCTCATCCTCCGAGACTTTACTTCATTTATGGAGAAAACAGTGAGGGCTGTGCGCTATTTGAAAAACACCAGGAGTTTCAGTGCCTAAATGTTTTAGTTCAGGCACAATCCTTTGTTACACATTTGTCATGTGGCAGATGACAGCGTTGTTCTGTTTTAAGAACCAGAAATAGTAACAATGGTTTGCATTTATATATATTCTTATTTCCTTCTAGGAAGTTATTTATTGTATTTAACATATTTATTAGTTTCTAATGTCTCTTATTTATATTTTCAATATTTACAAATAATTTAAGCAAAGGACGTATTTTATTTCCTTTATATTGGTACTATTCAGAATAGCAACTTATTTAATATGTACTCAACATAAAAATATTTTCAGAACCCAGAAAAATTGTTGTCTACCTTATGTTTTTAAACTATTTGAAAGATGGTATTTATGACTTATTTATATTTTTTGAACAAATAAAAGCTGATTTAAAAAAAAAAAACCTGTATAACCCGTGTGAACTTTAAATAACACTAAGGCACTCTAATATATTCAGTTTTTAATGCCTGTAATTATCAGAATAACCACTTTCAAGAAATTATCTGTATAATTAGTTCAGTTATCTACATAGCATCTATGTACACACATACACAGACAACTTGGTCAAGATATAGTTCAAAAAACTGGATGTAAAGGAACCAGATGTACTGAACAAGGAACTTAAGAATGAACACAATTAACTACCATTGCTCCTGAGAAACAAATGAACAATAACTCCACTACATTTAATAAGGAAAAGTCCATAAAACTGTAATTGTTTGGAAGGATCTTCTTACAAGTTTAGCAATCTCTTTAAAATAAACAAATAAAATGGTAAGACAGCCACATTAACCACTTTGACATGAATAGTATCTTTTGATTAGTTTTATTGCTGTCATCCAAGGGAATTTTCCAAGTCTGATTAAACATTTCTCCCTTCTCTCCCAAGAAGCAGAAAAAAAAAATCGTAGGTTCTTTCCTTAGATGATATAAATCAACATATTGCTGCTGAGATGTCAATGACCAGGGATGATACAATGCATTTGTCTTCTATCATTTATATTCCACCAGCATGGACAGGCCACAAACCATGAAAGCATATTCTTGAATACTGTAGAGAAAATAAAACCAAACCAAACCAAAATCTAAGCCTGAGTATCAAACTGCTGAAACTTTCCTTGGCTGCATCACCTGCAGCACTGGAGCTGTGCAGGTGCCAGGTACACCCAAACTTTGAGGAATTCACAGGCCACACAAGGGATGCAGGCAGCAGAAGTCCCTCGAGCTTTGTCTCTAAAAGTCATAGAGTATTAATTACCCTCTCTCTTCCAGCACAGCAGTGAAGATGAGGAGATGAAAGGCATGCCCTGGAATGTGGATGTCAGTAAATTCTCCTCTTCCTCTGAGCAATCTGATTGTCCTCATATGCATTCCACCACTGGGGATGCCAAAACAGTGACAAGTCCACCCACTGCCCACATTTCAGATGCTCTAAACAAACAAAACCACTGCTTTGCCCAATATGGTAAAACTGTCGTCTTAAGTTGTGCAACATCATGAGAAAGAATGAGGAGACCCCAAGGTGGTCACTTTAAAGATGTTTGTGGTGAATGGTTTTTCTCACAGCACGTAAGACCCTGCTTTAGCTGTCCTGGCACGTGCTAGGAAATATAGGAAAGCCTGGTTTGGCTTTTTCACTGCTTCCTTTCACAGAGATTTTTTTTTCAGTGATCATTTGGTTAGTGATCATTCTGGCCCTTATTATAACCATAATAGCTATGAGCCTCAAATGTGGATCCCACACTGGACCTTATTACTATGTGAAAAGAGGAAAAAAAAAAGAAGACTGACCAAAAGAAAGGCATTTCCTGGTTTCACCTCTCCCAGTAGAGCTCGCCAATTACTAAGTACACTGGAGCGAAACAAACTTGCACTGACCTCCTCCTTAAAGGCCAGAAAGCATCTATGAATCAAGGTACTGAAATCCCTTGAAATTGACAGACAAGAGCTCATACCTCCAGCACTCTTCAGCCGGCAGCCACCCCACGTGGTCTGCAACTATAGTAAAGATCTAAATGCTGCCACATTTTAGGATGTAGAAGATGAGCAAAGATTACCACTTGTTTGGTGAGGAGGCCAACTTCTGAGTCCTTCCTGGAGCAAAGGATACCTCCAGTGCTGCTGCTGAGCTGCCATTATTTCACATGTGGCTCCTCCACAGTCATCTGCAATTCTCAGAGTACTTCAATGCAGCAACTTTGCTGGCTATCACTGATGTTACAGTGCCAACTGCAGGGACTGCCGCCAGGATAAGCACTGCTTGCTGAAACCAACACTCACTGGCACTTGTGGCACAGGAAGATTTGCAGTGGGGAATTCAGATGGGAGTCAGAGGAGATCTAAACATTGTTGAGTATCTTATGGGGCTTCTCAGACAACCCAACTAGTCATCCTTTATCCAGTTTGCTGTGCAGGAAGTATTTGTCAACAATCAAAAAACATACATAGGTACTTATTTTAGTTGGCAGACCAGCACGAATACATAAAAAAGCAGAACAAGAGTAAAAATGGGCATTCCTAACTACAGTTAGCCACAATTAAACACCTCAGCACTTCAGTAGAAGAGAGTTCCTCCTAACTGACAGCTAACTCACCAAGCAAGGTGAAAAAAAAAAAAAAAACACAAAAAACAAAAACAAAAAAAAAAAAAAAAAAAAAAACCAAAACACCAAACCACCCCAACCAAAAAAAAGTCCGGCTC
>JAWWES010000081.1:31331194-31342500 GCA_035583135.1 Lophotriccus pileatus
AAAAAAAAAAAAAAAAAAAAAAAAAAAAAAAAACAAAAAAAAAAAAAAAAAAAAAAAAAAAAAAAAAAAAAAAAAAACAAAACAAAACAAAAAAAAAAACCAAAACACCAAACCAACCCAAACAAAAAAAAGACCTGCTAATGACTACCTAAAAAAATAGGAAATTACCCCACAAAGCAGCATTTTGGCTGCTGCTGTACAGGACCAGCTTTGCCCTGCAGATCCCTGCTAGCCCACCCCCTTCCACTGCATCCCTACTCAGTAACCCCATACTGAGATTCTGGAATGCTCAACAGATTACCAGATCCCTTCATCATGATTTTGAAATCCCAATGCAGGAAAAAGGTAAAGCTATGTTGAAAAGTATGCATACACCCTATGCAAGAAAAAGCCCACAGTATTAAGAAACAGTGTTAACAATGCTGCCATAACACTAGAATACTGGACAGAGGGAGGAAAAAAACCCAAACAACCACAACAACAACAACAACAACTTAAAAAGACAGAATGCAACTTAATATTAAAGTCATCTATAATACAAAAATACTTTTTTTTTCCAATTATAGTCTCTGAAGTATCATTTTTCAGTTTTTTTTATCATGCTTTTTTCTGTGTAAGAAACTTCCAAGAAAAAAAAAAAAAGTGAAAACATTTCAGCCTAACCAGCTTCCCAGGTTGAAGTAAGCCTATGTACTGCTGTAAACACTAACATTTGGCAGAAAGAACAACAGCTACCTGAAAGACTGCCTGCATGTCTAATACCTTCACAGATTTTATTAGCAGATGATGGTAAGTAAGGTTAGCAACACCAAACTGATGCTACAAGAGAGAGAAGAGTTATGCCACCAGTAAAGCATAAGAGCAGGAACACTTTTCAGCAGTAACGAGCCATTAGGTTGGCTTAGCTTGATGGGAAACTTCCCCCTAAGTTTGCCACTGTTATTTGTGACTAATAATCTTTTCCATGGTCAATTTAAAAGATAAAATGGTGGAAATTTAAGTGCGCAGTGGTATATATCCAAGTCACATCCTAATGGTCAAGAGGTGTTGCCAAATATATATATATATATCTGCATCTACTACATAACTACTATAAATGTAACTACAAACCTCGTGATATTGGTGGGAAGCTTTCCATAAACCTTTGCTTCTCAAGTCAAATGATTAGATAACAGTTTCTTTCTCCTTGATAAAAGGAAAACCAAAACCCACTCCCTTGCTCCCCAAATATGCAACCTCTGCAGGCTTCAACACTGAAGCACTATTTTCTCCCTAAACTCCTAGCAAAATAAACGAATTCCTGTAATCTAAACATATTTGACCAAATCTTGGCATGTTTTCAAGATTGACCTTGGCAGTCATCAGAAAACATGCTACAGAAATTTTGCAATCCGAATTCTATTCAGTGACCAGAATCTAAGAAGATTCAATCTTTTATGAGAAAATCCATTTTTTAAAAAATTAAACATTCATTTTCAGAATCAGAACACCAAGATTTGGTTTGCCTTGCCAAAATATCCTTTTGCATTTAGCAGATACCCTTTCAGAAAATACCCTTTTGCACTTAGCAGATAAGCATTCCCTCCATCTCACCCATTCTCTAATCCTGAATTAATATAAGCATAACCAAGAAACAATGCATGTAACCCACAAGCTTAACCAAGACATGGCTGTTGCATCACACACCATCATGGAAAAGTATTTAGAAATTGCAATTAAGTGGCTATTTGTAAAAATTAGATTAGTCATATGACATTTAACAGGATGTGATCTCTATTCCTGTGGTGAAAACCGATGTAATGAGCTTTAATTTCCAAATATTATCAGTATCATCACAGCTTAAATTCCAAGCCTGTAACAAAATATTTAAAAAAATATCCAGGGTATATGCTTTGGTTTAGCATTTTTTCCTGATAAAAACCAGTATGTGAGATCTCTGTTTCACTTACAGTGCAAGAAGACTAGATCTTAAGTAGCACTTTGTCTTCCACCTACAGCCATTTCAGAAGGCAGATGTACAAAACAGCAAAGGACGGGTTTTATACATCAACAACACTGGGGCCTGCTGTGGCAAAACTCTGAACTTTGCTTTGGTCTGCAGTGTTTATGTGATTAAAAGCTAGAGTTTAAGCTAATAGGAGTTTTGCTCATTAGTTAATTCATGAAAAAAAGGAGATAGCCTCTGCTTTATAACTGGTAACAGTACAGTTACTTTGTACCAGACAGGTCTACACCAGGAATTTGTAGCAGAAGGAAATACCTGTTTCAAATTTCCTATCACCTTAACTTTCCTGACAGCTGGCCATCCTTGAAGAGTTGTTAGAGCAAACAGGTAGGTTCCTTTGTAGATTAACTTATTAAGAACAAATTCATACTGAAATCCAGATTTTTGTTTCTCCTTCGTTTAGGGACAACACTAGACTGACCGGTTTTTCACCAGGAGATCCACAGGCCAAACACTGAGACCAAGAAAACCACCAAACTCAAGACTCCCTCAGCATCACACACCAAGTACCACAGAAGCCCCACAGGGCCCTGTGGCTCCTCTGATGTGCATGCTTTTTTCTCGCTTCTCACTTCACCACCACCTTTAAAAAGTCTTGTCCATTTTTAAAACCCTTTGTTGTTGTTGTGACTGACCTCCTTGTCTTTATTCTCTTTTCAAAACCCTGACTCACTCCCTTCCTTCCTTCCTCCTTGTCTTTTAGCCTGTCTTTATCCCCCTTTGCACTGCTTGCTATGCCCACACCCCAGGGTCACTCCTCAGAGCTGAGCTGGCAGGAGATGCTTTGTTAAAGGGCCTGTCACCACTGAGTGCTGAAGAGTTGCTGCCCATCATGATTACCAAACAGTACCGGGTTGTATCTGATCTTCTGACTTCACCTGAACACAGTAATAGGAGAAGTAGTTTTAAGAAAATAGAGGGATAATAAAAAATATAGAAATTGTTCCTAAACAGTAAAACCACCAGCAGCTGTTGCAGTCAGTGTGCTAGCAAACAAGCTATTCAGCTGGCAGGATGCTGTATTGCTCCTTGCCCACCATAAGCTCCTGGCACTTTGCTGGTCTTTCACTGACAGACTGGCTGGAGGAGAAACAGCCCATTCCTTCAGTTCTGAGTTAAGAACAATCCTTCGTTCACAGACACCTTGGAGACCAAAAAAAAGCCACCGCTACCTTTGTGTCTTTCACAGGAGGAGGCCAGAGACAGACCAGCACCTTCTGATAAGGAGAAATGTCTTCCTGTTGTGAAAGGACCACGGGCACAAGACTGCAGGTCACTCAAGACAGAGAATGGGGCATTCTTCTTGCATTAAAATCCTCAAGATGCCTTCACTTATGACAAGCAGGATACTGAGCAGAGTAACCTTTGATCTTCCTAAGACTGGTCCAGATGGAAACATTCCTCTGGTACCTTGTGCAATTGTTTGTCACCAGGTACAACAGCCTCCAGGGACAGCCTCCCACCTTCAGTATTTCCCTGACACTAAGACAACCACAAGCACATTCAACTTCCACTTTGCAGGCACAAAGTACAAAGCCGACCAATCCCTATCTCCAGGTAAGATCAGCTGGACAACCCAAAGTTAGTACAATCTTCACAGAACACAGCAAGGCATCGATGATTTTATTTCACACATCTAGACTGTAGCCTTGAGCTCAGCTGTGGAAGTCACAGCTCAAGTTTCATTAAACTATACTCACTGACTTTATTCCAACACTGAGGTCATATGTTGTCTTACAGGATTGCACCACAAACGGCACCACAGAAAAGAATCTATATTTGGCTGTGGAAGCCACTGATTCACTGACAGAGATTGATACAGTGAAGCAGGGGACATCATATTTGTTCTTTACAAAGTATCTCCCACCTGAGAGTAAAATAAAACTTTCTCAAGTTTTACTGGGACAAAGACAGAAAGGCAAAAATCATAGATTAAAACACCTGGAACAAATAACACTTAAGTCCCCAGCCCACAGCCTTGAAAAACATGTCCTTCCCTTTCACTCCAGAGATCTGTCCTCTTCTCCCTAGGACCACCAAAACTCCCCAGTCTTGCTAAAACTAGCGTATTTGCTGAACTTATTTTAGGGAATTAAGATTCTTCATAGGAATCTATTTAATGTACAGCTTCACAGAACACTAATCTGCCCTTATAAGTAAGCACAGCCTAATTTTGTGAAAGTGACAAAAATGGCAAAGTAACTTCAAGACATTAAAAATGAAGAAATCTTTGGTACCAAACATTTTAAAACATAAACATTTTTGCTACCTTACAATTAATTACCAAGACCTACGATTAATACTACGTTTTTCTTTCCTCAGAAAAAAAAAATGAGTGTTTATTTAAGGAGTTTCACTAACCTTTTAATTACAGAAAGCATACTACACAGAATTGAAATCTGGATGTATAAATGAAAAATACCACATATTAACATTCAGTGGAACTTGACTTGAAAGTAGCACGAAAGACTTTTTTTCTGCTGAGTTTGAAAACCCAAGGGTTCTATGCTAATGACTTTCCTGAAAGATACTTGCATAGCAGTGAATCACCAAAGGTTTGCTATCCAACGTGCTTAAAGCAAGAACTGCGTAAGCAATATTAACCCAATCATTCCAAGTCTCAAAGAAACTGAACTGCAACTATTTTTAAGAAAATTTTTCGGGATGGGGAGGTCACAGAATCTGGGCTGTGCCTGAAATATCCAGGCTTTCGTAAAACTGCGTTGCTTCCTCTTGCTAAATACTATCATTCTTGGAAAGCAGCCAGAGCAACAATGTGGCGGTTAAGACCCACAAACCACATCCCCAAAATGGGTGACACAGAACAGAAGACATGAAATACACCTCTGCAGGTGTCTGGGTAAATCTACCTACTGCTGCATTTTTGGGTACTGTACACTCTTGTGAAATGCAAAATCTGATGGAGAAATCTCAGTTACTTCACACTGAATTAATAGTATTACTATTTTATTAGTAATAGTATTACTATTGAGTATCTCAGGTTGTTACACCAGATTCAAGAGAAGAAAAATGTTCCTGATCATGATTAAAGCCACTATCAAGCACCAACAGATTATTTCATTACAGTTGTAATTAAAATCAGTCAAGAAAAAGGATTGGAATTTGAATCCCTTTCATAATTTAAGATATATTAGTGGTTACATTAATCTCAAGTTACCATTAGAAAAGCACTAGAAAAGCTGAAATAGCAAAAGGATATATAGTCCCTAGCAGACTATTATCATTAGCTATTCCTCTATTTCATAACATTTGATTAAATTATCATGATTAATGGAATTTTAAGGAACATGGTAGTTTGCATTAACCCTCATAAATGTTTCCACTTCTTTCCTTCCCAGTTCTTGTCTTTCAATTTAATTTTTTTCTCTTGGCTCATTTCTCATTTTTTTCCAGCCGTGTTTGCCCTTAAACACAATAACAGTTTACCATGGATTTTCATGGCAGATTAAAAACTGAGGAATCCCTATTCCTTAAACATTTAATTAATGTAAAAATTGTCTGAAAACCCAGGGGGATTAAAAAAAAAAAAAAAAGTAGATTACCTTCATTGCAATCATAATTTGGGGCCAATTTTTTTTTTTTTTTCAAAAATCACTGCAGAGATAAAAAATAGCCTGCAAAGTTCTGGAGGGGAGAGAGCAAGCTACCCAATAGAGCTTCTATTTAACAGAAACCACATGGTCACCATTTTACTGCTTGAACTTCAGTGTTAAAAAGGGAGAAAACCAACTGAAGCTAAAACAACAATGGTCCAAAAAGCAAGACTTCAGCATAAAAATGAAGCATATACCTTATCAGTGTACTTGTTTTCTTCCTTCGGTTACACATTAATAACTTCCTCTTAAAGTAAGAGCACTATATATGCATGCACACAGAGCACTCTTGTTGCATCCTTCCCCTCCATCCTAAATCCCAGGAAACATAGACAGTATCTAAAGATAAATTTGACAGAAAAGTATACTTCTTACTATCTGACTGTGTTAGCAAAAAACAAATCCAAGCAGCGAAAAAATCTAAACTGGTCAGCAGAATAACTAATCACAGAGGCTTACCAATACTTGGGGAAGGAATCTTTGAAGAATACTGAAGTATTTAAAACATCAGCTCAGTTTTCTGGTTACTGTGAGGATAAAGAGGAATCTTTACCCAAAACATGATCATAAAAGAGATAAATATGGGGCTTGAATATCCCCATATTTTGGAAACAAAAAACCAACAAAACAGAACCCACACAGTGGGTTATCCTCCTGTTATAAAGTACTACACTTATACTTATTTAAAGACTTAAAAACAACGTTTATCCATTCAAATTGTATTTATTTAATTACACTGTAATGTAAATAAGTTAGGTCCATATAAACTCCATTTTGTTATATGTACAACCTATGTCATTATCAAGCAGATTGTGCCAGCTGGTCTAAGTGTCGGCCTCATCCTCTGGAATGTACGTATCTTCAGACACTCTCTGTTCATCCGCTGGTTCTAGAACAGGACCATCACATCCTTCATCCCCAAAGTAGACTGAAAGTGGAGGGGGGGAGGGGAAATGAAAGTCAGATTTGCAGCATGAACTTGTCTTTAAATTGATATTTGTAAAACACAAGTCTGAAGGAACAGCCCTATAAATGTACAGGATAAATGCGAACGCCCAAAATAATGAAATAATGCCATTATTTGAAAATTTAACCCTACAGAGCACAAACATGTGCTTGGGAAAATGAGTGTCTGTAAGCTTCAGATTAGCCCAAACATCTGCTTCTGGTATCTATGTACACATATTCTGATATGAAATATATATTTTACACTGTGCAGAGACACACTCGGCGGACCAAGAAAAAAGGCCTCAAACTGCTAGTGAAGCTAAACATAGAAACACTGCCAGCAAGCAAACACCTGCAGCAACTTAGTTCTTAAGACAAGGAAGATTTTACTGAAATTATAACACAAACTTGACACTTTTTTCTCATTTTCTACTGTTTCTACTGAATCACTGAATCCTAAAAATGGGATTTCCATTCACTGCAACTATGTGAAGATAGAAGAGTTAATGTATGATTTTGCAAACAATACAGCCCAATTTTTTTAGGAATATATGGTCCTGCACAGTAATCACAAGTATTTCAAGAAGAATTGAACAGTCACCCTTTCTTCATAACTTTATTTAGTTTGACCTGTAGAAGCCCTTCAATAAAAATCAAATACCACTGGAACGTAAGCATTACTAATGCCATGATATGTAGCACTAACAAAAAGTCCCACAAGAAAAAGGCAACATGAGCAAATGTACTTTGCTTCATGAAAGTAGCTAATATTGAAGGATATAGCCCTTTATTTCATGCAGCTTTTATGCAGTGCTAGTACCTCATTTGCAAAGGCCAAAGGAGATCAGGTTGTGTTTTAAATTCGTGCTAGAAAGCTGGCAAGTTACTCCTCAGCGCAGAAACTTGCACAAACTAGCTCTACAACAGATTGTCAGAAGGGCAGCTGCCACTCAAAAGGTACAGGAAGTTCCATATATTAAAAGCCATGCAAGATTATGAGAAATGCCCTCCAAACGTAGAGCTTTGTCATTTGAATTTCTAAAGAAACAAGAACCACAACGCTAAAAACAAAGGATGAACACAATATTCACAACTGTTGCTGTGCAGAGATAACACCCAAACCAGTAACTATCTGCACTGGGTTTGTAAATACATGCAGAACCAATACATACCTCCAGATAGTTGGCTCAGGCATTCCAGGATCTGCACCTCTCTTAAAACCTGAAGTGAAACATACATTACACACATATATATAAAAATATGTATGTGCAAACTCCTACTTAAATCACTATATAATTATTCCAGCCCATTAAATTGCAATAAGAAAGAAAACTACTGAACAGAGAACTGTGATTCATGAAGCTGTGCACTAACCAGAATAAAACCTGTACATTCTTATCAGGGTTAGGGAGCAGAGAAAATAAATTAAGTGTACTTTTTTTTAAAAGTCTTACCTGCACCTTCACCTGACTTAAAATTCAGGGTCAACTACCTGTGAGATCAAGGAAGTTATGCACCCAAAGAGCAAGACACAGCTTTACACACACACAGATTTTAAATGTTGTTCAGAGAGCAGCCTAGCGAGGCTCTACCGACAGAAGTGCCTATACCTGGTATAAACAAGCACCTTGAGGCCTAACAGGCAACATCCTGCAATGACATCTGATGTAGAACATAAAAGCAGCTTTTCAGGAACAATTCACTCAATTTAGGATGACAAAATTCTAAATGTTAAATCAGTGAAACCTCCAATCTTCTGTTTTGACTGGCACTTTCTGAAAAGGTTCATAGTACTAAAGCTTGCAAACAAACAAGATGTTTGTCAATCTACTAACACCCAACAAAATGACGGTTAATTACAAAGAGTTTGCCCCCAGCTAATGACTCAAATACCAAGTGACTGAAGTAAACGAATGCTGGACAAGCAACTGAAAGTTGCTGTTATATGCAATGATATATAGCAAAGATATAAAGTATCTTTGCTCCTTGGACTGTACATTAAAAATCTTGAAGGAGAATCAACACAGTTCCTGCACTGTTCAACACACTCCCTCCTACACGGGCTATCTAGAAGTGGATAATTTACAAAAAGTGTATTATTTCCCTTCTTTACAGAAAATAAATCATTTATGTCACCTTGCCCGAAACACAGGTCACAAAGGTTAATGGAAAAACTTCCATTAATTGCACAGGAAAAGCACCTTGCATGATTTGAGACTATCAAACACCCTGATACAAGCTGTTTGGTTGCCATACTGTCCAGCAACACAGCTTTAAAGTTCATAAAGTTGTATTACGAGTCACACTCCGTGTGTGTGTGAATGTTTCTGGCTCCTCTCCTCCCCCTCTGCCCATTATTTTTAAATAAGCAAATCAGGTTTAACAAAACTACACTGATCTAATTTATCAACTTAAAACCAGGGCAGCCACTTCAAAGCAAGTTTAAAAAAAAATACAATAAAAAACCCCAATGACCTATAATTGCACATTCACATACCAGGCTCCCTTGTACATCCCCTGAGCATCCCATCCTGAGCTAGAAAGTCTTTCAGAGGAAATTAAAGGCTCAAATTTGCTGAACATTTCCTTGCCTATGTTTAGTTTACCATGTATTTCTTATACACAGGGATCAATAAAAAATTTTTCCTTGAATCACTGACACCAACTACTGTGTAGCCTCTTGCCCTTCCACTGCACCACACCTTCCCTCCCAGATTCAAAGGTAATCCCAGCACAGAAGAGGTTCTTTCAATCCTACAGACTTTGAATGCATGCCACCTCCAAATGTCTATGGCAAGCAAAGGTGGCACCTACACATCCCTCTCCCATCTTCTTATACTTAATGTCCTTTCAATACTGCAGACAAATTTATAAGAAGGCGATGCAGACGTGGAACAGCACACTTATTTTCTGGACTACTACAACTTGAGTTTCTCACTGCTACACAGCAAACTTGTACTAGGCAGCCTGATGTTAGTGCAATTGTAAATACAGTAAGATGGCTTTATATAACTTGAAGCTTATATAATAAGTATTAAGTATTTATTGTCCTCTGGTGTCGCTCAGAACAAAGAGCATCTTTCCCAGATACATCCACAGATACTGTCTTGAAAGTAAAATCAAAACAAAACTTCAGCAACAGCAAAATTAGGTCACAAAACACTGCTGAAATTCCCACCCAAAACTTATCAATTTAAATAAATGACAAAGTAAAAATGGAAATGCAGTAAAGTTTAAACCTAATAATGCCAATTAGTTTTTTCCATAGTTTTTGAAGTGACTTCATTTGCTTGTAGTTTTTGTTAAAGCACTTCTGCAACAGTAGAAGAGACCAACTTTTCCTGATTGTTTTCTATGAACAATTAAAGCCCTTCAAACTGGACATCGCATTCCCCTCTATTAATCAAAACAACTTATAGGATTTGACTGTGAACACATCAAGCTCCTGACCCTCCTTCATGTTTGTGTTCCATGCAGAGATGCCTGCCTGGTTTAGGTACGTTTCCCAAAAGGCCCAGCTGAGTTTGGGCAGAAAGTAAGCCAGATGAATTGCAGGGATCAGCCTTTCTGGGGCCCCCTGTCATAAAAGAAGTGAACAAAAGTGTCAGGCCTATGGCACATTGCCTATCTTAAGTGGGTCAGGCTCTTTAACAAGGACAGCTGATGGCACACAGCCCTAACTCAGTGGGAGAACTACCATGTGGTAGTGACACCTGCCCAGCCCCATGACAGGAGCAAGTGAAATACATCTTGGGCACCAGGCATGACATCAAGGCATCCCGTCAACATTCCACTGCAATTTGGAAACAGGAGCCACATTTTGGGTGGGAGAGAGACCGTAACCTGGACATTACTCTGGAAATTCAGCCTTAGCCAGAGGCTGGCAACCCCCTCAGTGCCATGAACCGGCACTCCCATCAGTTGTCAGCTTTTTCCTCCCTATGCACAGAGCATAGCCTGGCCTGCTGAAGCAGCTGGTCACTGATACAGGTTAAATTACAGCTCTGTTTGCTGTTTGGCTGCTCGGGTGCATGCTCTGCCAGCTCCCCTGAGGGGCCCTCCCATCACTGGGCACATACAGCACAGGAACAGCCTCCAGGGAGGCAAAGGAGCAGAAAACTCTTTATTACAGAATCACAGACCTGTTAGGGTTGGGAAGGATCTCTCGGAAGATCATCTAGTCCAACCTCCCTGCCAAGGCAGGGTCACCTAGCGCACATTATACAGGAGCGTGTTCAGGTGGGTTTTGAATGTCTCCAGAGAGGGAGACTCCACGACCTCCCTGTGCAGCCTGTTTCAGTGCTCTGCCACCCTCAACCTAAAAAAGTTCCTGTCTCATGATAAGGTGAAATTTCTTGCATTTTAGTTTATGGCCATTGCTCTGTGTCCTGTCACTGAGCACTGAAAAGAGTTTGGCACCGTCCTCTTGGCACCTGCCTTTGAGATGCTTATGTGCATTAATGAGATCCCCTCTCGATCTTCTCTTGTCTAGACTAAACAGGCCCAGCTCCTGCAGTCTCTCCTCGTAAGAGAGACGTTTCAGCCCCCTCATCATTTTCGTGGCCCTCTGCTGGACCCTCTCCAGCAGCTCCTTGTCTTTCCCGTACTGAGCAGCCCAGAACTCCGAATGTGGCCTCACCGGGGCCGAGCGGAGGGGGAGGATCACCTCCCTCGACCCGCTGGCCACACTCTTCTTCTTTATGAGGAAAGGGGGGGGGGGGGGGGGGGACGAACCCCCC
>JAWWES010000081.1:31342510-31366752 GCA_035583135.1 Lophotriccus pileatus
CCCCCCCCCCGCCCCCCCCCCCCCCCCCCCCCCCCCCCCCCCCCCCCCCCCCCCCCCCCCCCCCCCCCCCAAGAAACCCGCAACAAAACCACCACCCAGCACGAAGCCTCACCGCCCCGCGGCTCTGCCAAGGGCAACCGCGGCCCTGCCCCTCCGCACATGCGCGGCCATGGCCGCAGGGCCGGGCCGGCGGGGCGCTCCTGCCCGCCGGGCCCCTCCTCGCCCCCGCCGGTCCCCGGCGGGCGGCAGCGCCCGGACGGGCCGGGGGGCGGAGAGCGGCGAGCGGAGCCACCCGGCCGCCCCCGCCCCGGCCACGGCCATGGCCGCCGAGCGCCCCCCGCGCGGCCCCCGCCCGCCCGGCACTGACCGAGGTAGAGCACCACGGGGATGAAGCCCCAGCGGATGGCGAACTGGCCGCCCTTGAAGAGCTGCTGTAACCGCTGCTTGGCCTCCTTGCTGAGCTTCGGCATCCCGGCGGCGGGGCACAGAGGACGGGGAGGAAGAGGAGGAGCTCAGCCGATCTCGTAACGGCGCCGTGCGCTGGGCGGGCCCCATGGCGGGGCTGCGGGGCGGGGAGCGGGCAGGGCGGGAGCGGGCAGGGCGCTGCCCGAGGGAGGGCGGTGGAATGGCGGGCGGGGCTGTCTGCGCCCCCCGCATGGGCGCGGACCCGTGTCATTGTCACGGGGAGAGGGGGTCGGGGTAGGGCGGCTGTGAGGGGGTGGGGGTGTCTTCAAACTCTGTGGGTCTTCTTCGTCTGCCTTGGCTCCTGCAGGAGTCGTGTTTGTGTTCCTTCCCCGCACCTCTCGAGGTGTTACGAGCGCGCCGCCCCTGGAGGGTAGGAGGTGCCTTGGGTAAGTGACGGGCACAGGTGAAGTGACGGGAAAAGTATTTCTGGGTGAAACTCTCCGTGAAGCTGTGTCAAGCGGAGGTTTGAGTTGTATATTAGGGAAAGATTCTTCACCCAGAGGGTGGTTGGGTGCTGGAACAGGCTCCCCAGGGAAGTCGTCGCAGCACCAAGCCTGACAGAGTTTAAGTGTTTGGACGATACTCTCGGGCACATGGTGTCCCACAGTGACTCTTTAGTGCCCCATGTAGGGCCAGGAGTTGGATTTCGATGATTCTTACTGGTTCTCTTTCAGCTCTGGGTGTTTTGTGATCTTTGATGCCAGGCTGCACGATGTGTTCAGTCCAGTTCCACGATGTGCAGAAACACAGAATTCAGGGAATGAAAGCTTAACTAGAAATATAGGGAGAGACCTAATATCTAAAAACTGCCAGTACAGCACGTTGGCCTTGTCCTTACATCTCACAGCCTGTATAAGCACTGAGGCACTTCCTTTTTTAACAAATAAATGAGTGGTCTCTGCCAAACACGTGTAGCGCAAGGAACACATTAATTTGTCAGTAATGGCTTACTCAAATGTCATACACAAAAGAGAACTCAAACTATTGAACCTGCTTTTCTGCAGAGGAAGAGAAGTGGTTGCTGCAGAAACCTATTTTCCAGCAGTTGGTATTAAATTGGTTTTCCTGTGTAGGTGAGGGCAAGTAAGATCTGTTTCCACACTGTGGTTACTGTTACAGCTTGTTCTTTCTAAACATACAAACCCAACTGTTTATTACAGCCCACAGATTGTTAATAATCTCTTACAAAATAGTACAATAAAACGTCACACACTGTAGTGGAATTAAATTCGAAAGGTATTTTTCCTTGAACTTCCTGTAATTTTAGTGTAAGTGGGATTCAGAAGGTCAAATGTACTAATAAACTGATCCAAAGGGTTAAAAAGCTCTGTCTCCTTTGAGAATTGGTTTAACTGTGTCACATGTGACACAGTATAATCTTATTGTGGATGTTCTTGAGAGTGGGTATTCACCAAAGTGTGCCACGTGTACCGGCTCTTTCTCTTCTTCCCTTCATGATTTAAGTCAAGGAATAATTTTCAGAGCACAGAAACTTAGTAGCTCTCATTTCTCATGTATGCCAATTTGAATGTTTGACTAAAAGCTCGTAGGTTGTTTCCTTGATTTAACTGTAGAAGCCAGGAAATGAATAGCAAGAAAGTTAATATTTCTTTGCCAGTTTTCCTTCAAACAAAATCAGTGCTGTGGCCTAAAAGAGCACAGTGGTGTGTGAGACAGTGCTATTCAAATAATTGAGATAATGAAAATTAACCCTTAAAACAAAGATTCCTATGATGGGGCATGAAAAAATAAGCTGCTTTGGAGGGAGAAGTAATACCCAAAGAAATGGATATCAAAAGAAATTGATGGAGGAGGCTTTGCCTGGAGAAGACAGAAGCAAGGTGATGTGGGTGTGCTGTGAATATTGCTCCATGTTTCTAATCTATTGTGGTAACACTTCCATGAAGGATTTTGATTTTATTTGATTTTTTTCTTATGGCTGATGATGAAGACAAAACCACTTGGAATGGTACATCCATTAAATAAGAACAAGAGCCCCAACCTGCTGGATTGAGAAAAAAGATTATTAATATCATATATGTTGAAAGATCTTTGTTACACAAAAATCTCTCTGAATTTCTTTTTGCCTTGTAGTTTCATGTGATCAGCAATAACAATAAAATCAGAAATAAAATTGCAGCGGTTTTAACAGGGACAACAAGAATATGAATGCCTGCTGTTTTACTAACTCGATTAGCAGTAACTCCACAAGTGCTGTGTTTTCACAGCAAAAAATACCACTAACACACATTGTAAAATGGCCAAATGTTTCCGTTTTTATGTGTAAATGGCAGAACTGAGATTCTTAGAGACGTGACTGAATAACTCTATGTTTTGGTCTCAGGATCAGGGAAATAATGTCACTCAATCGGGTAGCTGTAACAGTCTTTTTGGTTTTGAGTGCGAAGGGTACCTTTCAGGTTAAAGAATTTCAGGCCTCTAAAGCTTTATCTCAATACACCAGAAAGTAAAGCCATGCAACAGTACGTGCAACTCAGAAGGCTGATGAAGGAGACAAAGTGCAGTGACACATTGAAGTCTGTGAAAAATCACTGTAAACTCGACATAGGAAATCCCTGCAGACTTTCATTATGTGCTTACCACTGTCACTTCTGAGACTTTTCCCTTCAATTTACTGACAGGAAACTGCATTAAATTAATCTTCTTGGGGTGAAAGTTTGAGTTTGACTCTGTTTAGGAGGAACTTAGATTTCAAAGAGGCTGTGGTAGATATTTCATACCTGAGGATTACACCGTTAATCCATATAAATAACACAAGAACATAAGGAAGAGGTTGTTAATGGATTTCCATTGCAGGCTGAATCTTTACGATGTCAGTAAAAATGGTAGCATATTATGACTAGACATTCTGTTTCACTTCATTATTATAATTAAGCTCTCTGTTTTTATTGTGCCCTAGTAATGATGTTCCTTCCATTCAATTTTAATATTCCTATTTATTTAGTCCAATAAATCCCAGCTCCGCTGCAGAACCACTGGTCTGGGAAACGTTCCTTGTCATTTCACAAAGACAAGAAGACATATTTTCACAACATGCCTGGAATGCAGAGTTGTAATGCATATAAAAATTTTCTGTCCAAATTTGAATCTTTTTCACATGAATTTCTGTATCATACTTGTTGGATGTACTCTGGTCACTGTCTGATATGGAATATTTCCAAGAAAAGTGATACTGTCAGATGGTGTGCTGGTTATGGCAGGGGTAGAGTTAATTATCTCCGCTGTGACTAGTATGGGGCTGTGTTTTGGATTTGTGCTGAACACAGGGCTGATAATACAGAGATGTTTTTGTTATTGCTGGGCAGTGCTTACACAGAGCCAAGGCCTTCTCTGCTTTTTGTACTGCCACACTGGCAAGAAAGTTGGGGCTGCGCAGGAGGCTGGGAAGAGACAGCTGGGACAGGTGACCTGAACTGACTGAAGGGATATTCCATACCTTGGAATCGTGCTCAGTATATAAAGTAGAAGGAAGAAGAAGAAAAGGGGGCACATTTGGAGTGATGATGTTTGTCTTCTGGAGTCACCGTTACATGTGATCGGGCCCTGCTCTCTTGGAGATGGATGAACACTGCCCTGCCCATGGGAAGCAGTGAATTTATTCCTTGTTTTGCTTTGCTTGTGTGTGCAGCTTTTGCCTTCCCTATTAAATTGTCTTTATCTCAACCCACAAGTTTTCCAGCTTTTACCTTCCGATTTTCTCCTCTCTCCCGATGGTGGGGGAGTGAGTGAGCAGCTGTGTGGGGCTTGGCTGCTGGCTAGGCTGAAACCACAACAGATGCTTATCTAGAAAATTAGTAAAATTGTCAGAGTGGTAGGAACAAAAAGCAAAATGTAGTAAATTTGTATATTCAATACAATAATTGTACAATTTATTTATTTAAAAATAAACCAAAACTGAGTGGAGGTGAGTTACAATCATTACTTTTCATTACAGCTTCCGAGGCCAGGGAAGGAGAAGCAGCAATCTGAGGTGAGACAGCATTCAAAGAACCTCATCCAGTGCTTTTAGAGACCTCTGAGAAGTACTATTGATGTGCTTAAAACCTGAATATTACCTGCTGCAAAACTTTACTGTTGTTTGATGCATGACTTTCCCATTCTCCCCATCTTCATTTAATAATGAAAATGAAGTGTTACACTTAAAGATATTGCTACCTTTTATCATAGGTAGTTTATCTAAAAACACAACAGTTCTTAAATGCATGTTTTTATGATTGCACTACTTGGCCAAGGATGAAAACAATAATCTGATTCCTTACATACTTGATACGCAAAAATGATGAATGAAAGGATTTTCTGAGGCCAAAACTAATATATATACTTACTCATTCTTTGTTTTAAAATTAAGCCTTTTTTTTAGCATCTGAACAGTGAACATTGCTGTAACTCTAGGAGGATTTTCCTCTAAAGATATTTGAATGTAAATCTTTGTCAACAGATCTCAAGTAGATTTTTGTTGCTTAAGAATATGTTGTTTTAACAGCAAGAAGTTACTAACAGTGTTGGTTATAAGCAAAGAGAAAACAGGTAGTAAAGCAAAAAGAAGAACCTCAAAGTTGTAATATGCCAGGTGGATGTGAAACGTGTCTGTGTGTATTTTCTGCCAAAAAAATTATTGTTCTGGCTTTTGTGTTAAGTCAGTGTTAAATTAGATATGGTTTCAGTTACTGTGTATATCCCTAAGTATCCTTTTTTGTTGTTACCTCCAAAACAAGAAGGGTGTTTGTTAAAATTAAGATTTTTTTTAAGTATAAATTAAAATTTAATTTAACATCTCTTTAATTTAAACAGAATTTAAAGCACAGCATAGTCTAGGGTTTAGTGTTGTCGTTATAATGGTTTTTAACAACTTGTAATAAAAATTATAGAGTTTAGAGCTTAATAGGAAATGTAAAAATATCTTGTATTTTCAGATCTTGAATAAAATTTGCCAATCAGTGAAGTAAATGTGTCATGTATATGTACAAATCGAATAACTTATAGTATATCTAAATGTTGAATGAATTAGTTAGGTAAACTGAATGTAGGTATTAATTTGTCTTCATTGTTCCCTTTGTGTGAAGTCACTTCAGAAACTTAAGGACAGAGCTCTTGTAATATTTCTAATTCAGCATGGCCTAACCGTGACCCACAAGGTGAGGAGCAGTTCACACCTCCTGTGGCCAAGCCCCGTCAGAGTGTGCTGCGTGAGCTGCCTACTGAAGGTGATGCTCCAGCAAGAGCTGCCATTCAGAGCTTGGAAACCCAACCAATACGGATAAAAGTGTGAGCATTTATGCCTGTCTTTAGTTTTTGCATTTCAGTAGTTCAGATTTCACTAAAAGTTCTTTGGGAACTTCAGCACACCTAAGATTAGAATCAGTAATTTAGTATTATAATGGAGAGTAATTAAGGCCTTTCCGAGATACCAGAAGGTGATCAAGGGAAGATCCCTTCTTCTTTTGCAAGTCTTGTTTGGTGCTATCAGATTAAATGAAGCGCAACTCATGGTTAATGAAGTTTTTACTATTCTATTAAAATAAAATTTAGTCTCTTAAAACGCTTCCCTTTCATACACAATTTCTGTCCATGCTTTGTCTATTTTAGTATAACCCATATTTAGCCCAGACAAATGTTTTTAGATTTTACTAATTTCAATACACTGTCAAATAGACACACAAGTGTATCTTCTCTATATATTGACAGCCTTATTCACAAGCCTGTAAGTTCATCTAGGACTCCTTCCACTAATGCATAGAAAACAAATGACCTTTCAGGGAAATAACTATCAGCATTTCAATCAATGCTGCTGCTTTTCAGTTAGGATTATTAAAAATCTCAAGTATTAATCTCCTATTAGTGCAGAATGACAGTCATCTCAGATACTGGTTTCTTTGGAGTCTGGTTTAAGAGGGTGATTTGTAGGAGTATGTCCTCGAGTGATTAATGAGATTTCAGTAGCTTTTTGCATAGCTTCCTACCTAAAGCATGTAAAATAAAAGTCAACAAACAAACAAAACCCCCAAACCAGTAAGGGCAAATTAGTTGTGTGCCTTTCACTGCTTCCTGTAAAATCTTACACCCACTCCTAAAGGCTTCATTTTGCATTAAAGCTATGTAAGCAAGAGTTTTAGCAGATGCAGAAGGCATTCAAAGAACTTGTGGAAGTTCCTTATGTTCTGCTTTATAAAGTCTCTTAGGCACAGGCTAACAGACTTGGCACAGGCTATGAGTCTGACCCTGATTTCCAAGCACGTGAATGGCCAAAATGAAATGCCATTTCTGTAGTACTTTTTTTCCCCTTTTTTTAAAGTGTATATTAGGCAAATATCTGATGAAACAATATTTTACTCCTTTATTTTAAGTTTAGGTAGCGGTGACAAGAGATTAGATGCTGCTAAGTGTAACAAAGCATGCAGATTACAAGATAAATGAACGAGGCTTTTCAGCTCGACAGCTTCATTCGGTACATAATGATACAGTTTTGTATTTCAGACACAAATGTCACCTTGGGTTTGAAATCATGCTAGATGAGTCTGTGTAAGTATAACTAGGATGGTTCCCCACACCCCAGTTACCTTCCTCTTTTAAATATAGAAAGGAAAATGAGTCCTCCTGAATTGAGAGATGAGTTATTTGTGTGTAGTATTTGTGATGGAAAATTCTTTCTAAAATTAACACGGTAATAAATATTCTTCTTTCCTTTCATATTTTAAAGGGACAGGCTGCTTCTAGTGACAGAGTATTAGACCACCCTGGTCCTAGTCTCTTAGGGAATTAGTATTTGACCAGTACATACAGCAGTGTATATTAGTCAGTAATTGTATGATAGCAAAATGGTTTTCTGCAATTTTTCTATTAAATTTCTTTAAAATGACGTGCAGAATGTTACTTTCCGTGTTGTATATTAGTTCCAGCAACTCTAATATCATATCATAGAGCTGGTGGTCTTTTGAAAACCTGAAGGGCATGAATCTGGCAGGGAGCCTAGATGGGACTTTTAAAAAAGAAAATTAAAAATCATTTAACTACTATTAAAAAAAAAATTAAAAAGATGCTGGCTGAAGGTCCAGATTAGTAAATTTTATCAGCCTCTATTAATTTAATTCTTCCACTTCATTACAGAAAGACACTATTGATTCAAAATGTATTAGCAGTATTCTGTTAAAGCCAGGAGAGGGCAGACTTGAATTGGAAACTCTTTTTACTACTTCAGTTACTTGAACTTAAAATGCCAGATAGTCCCTTGAGCTCAAAGCTGATCACAATCTCATTGCTTCTCTACTACTCTAATTACACTTGTGCTGGATAAAAGCTTCTTTGCAGTTGCTGTTTGACAAAATGAGTGTTTTGCGAATGTTTAAATAAAGATGCTAATATGAGAGTGAATCAGTCAGTTGATTAGCAGCTGTGTTTTACTCACCAGGGATAATTCACATTGCTTAATCATTAACCATGTATATCTTTAAATTATTTTTAAAAGCTAGTGAATGTCAGTATCCTCATTTTACAGAAGAAGAAACGGAGGAATAGAGTGGTAACTTTGCAGGTTACCCATCTGGGTGACTTATAGAAACAGGAACAAAATCCGGATTTCTGATCCAGTGCTTTGCACACATAGCTGTGACATTTCTAACTCTTGCAAACATTATGGAAAAGATCGCTAGCAGCCCAAATTGCTGAGACTGAGAAGCTTACACCAATGAAATAGCAGACAACTGACAGTCAGGTTGTAGATCGTGAGAAGAATATTCTCCCCAAGATGTATGGCGATCAGATCAGATTGCTAAAATCAGTTTTAAGAATAGTATTTTATTATTAAAATGAGTACTGTGCATTTTTAGATGTCTTTGTCATTCACTGTTAGGTTGTAGTCTTTCGAAAACCTTTATGATAGCCTATTACTGCCTCTTTATATTCAACATTTTTAAGTGCTGTGTGAAGGTTTGTAAGAATAAATTACGAAGGAGTCCACTTAGGGTTTCTTGGTGATTTCTCCTTGTACCTTGTGTAATTTTACACCTCACAAAGAGCTGTCATAATTTTCCACAATTCACAGAACCCTGAATATGCAATTATCTGAACAGGGAAAAGATTAATTTGCTTTTCTGCAGAACATAAATTGTCCTCAAAATAACCACTAATTGAAGGCATTTGTTTACAGACTTATTTTACAGTCAACCACTGGTTCCCTTAGCTCAAGAAGAAGGAAGAAAGATAACGATTGAATTAACTGCTGCTTTGAGAAATGTGTTTTCCAGTTTAAAACTTACTTTATTCATCCCTAAATTATACATTGCTGAAAAATGTTAACCGTTATTAAGGAGAAATAAGTCTGAGGTTTTGGGAGCATGGCAGGTTTTTCCTGCTGTAAGCTCCACAATGATCTTTTCTTATACTAATCCTAGATGGTGTATATTTTCCTTTGTTTGTACCCAACTTTCATTTTATTTGTAATATATGTGTGAAATGTTCAAAAAATTAGTGCTTTAAGAGCAGTTAAGATATTACTACCTCAGAAACACATCATTTTAACATAACAAAACATGTATTTGTTTTGCTGAGTAGGTTCCAACTCAGTTACAGGAGCTACAGATAATGCAAAAAAACTGTCCTAGAGCAGCAGCGGTTGCTATAGGCAGATTGTCCAAAAGCCTATATTTCCCTATATTTCTTTACATGGAAACAAAGGGATAGATGTATATATTGTCTGAATAGAGAACATGATGTTATTGTGTGCCTGTGACAAAAAATACAGTAGTATTTTTTTTTAAAAGTATACTTACTTATGGATTTAAAAAAATTGAATATACCGTGTATTAAACATGTATTTGATCAAGATCAGTTATTCTGGTAATGTTCCTTCAGAGATGAGAGTTTTAGTGACAGGGTAAAGATACTTCTACATCTGTGGAATTTAAAGCCTGCTACTGTCAAGTTGCCAGGACCCTTAAATGTGTGCTGAAGTGTCCTTCTCTCTCTTAGTAAATCAAAAGCGTTTATACTTACTGTCACAAGTAAGTAGAAGAATACCAACAATTGCTTCCGTGTTTAGAATTCTGTGGAGTCTGCTACCTGTGAGCAGACTCTGCTTAAATTATCTGAAACTACTAATTGCTAACCTCATTCTTGACATAGTTCAGCCTCCAACAGCCTGCTGAAACTTCTGTTACACCTTCTGGGAATCTATCTATAGTAATTTCTTTCTCTCCCCACATGGCTCCTAGCCAGAAATATATCCATTTGCACAAATGCTTCTTAACCTTGCTCACACTGTTTTTGTGAATTTTTTTTTTCTTTCTGCTTCTCTGGTTGTTGGATGCTTTTCTAGTAAATTCAGTATTTGCCATGTTTGCTGTGTAATGGATTGGTGGTTACAATGCGTTTATTCTAAACTACTGTTTGTTTCACTTTTACGGCACTGAATAAAGTTATTTCTCTGTTGTCATTTTATGGGCATCTTACTCTAACAGAGGAGTCCTAATCAGTTTTCTGATAAGGTTATATATTTCCTTCTCAGTAGGGCAATAAGGCCCAGTTGACAGAGAAAGCCTTCAGCATTCACAGAGTAACCAGCGCTTCTGAAGGCTGAAAAAACATTAGGGCACAAACATTCCTCACCAGCTGCCTGGCACGCTCCAGTGTCCCTGTTATGAAGAAACTGGTTTGTAAGTGACAGAGGAGATTTGCTTGCCACAGGAATGCAACTGGTATCCAAATTAGCTTGTCTTAATTCTGAAAAACCCGCAGCTCACACACATACATGCACTGAGTCCAGCTGCTAGGTCCTCAGCACAGGGAGGACATCGGCCTGTTGGAGCAAGTTCACAGGAGGCTACCAAGATGATTGGAGGGATGGAGCACCTCTCCTATCAGAAAAGGCTGAGAGAATTGGGATTGTTCAGCCTGGAGAAAAGAAGGCTTTGGGTGGACCTAATCGCAGCTTTCCAGTACTTGAAGGGAGCTTAGAAGAAAAATGGAGAGAGACTATTTACAAGGGCATGTAGTGACAGGACAAGGGGGAATGGATTCAAACGGAAGGAGTAGATTTAGCTTAGATATTAAGAAAAAATTCTTCACTGTGAGGGTGGTGAGGCACTGGAAAAGGTTGCCCAGACAAGCTGTGGGTGCCCAATCCCTGGAAATGTTCAAGGTGGGTGGAACTCTGAGCAACCTGGTCTAGTGAAAAGTGTCCCTCCTCATGGAATGAGATCATCTTAAAGTCTCTTCCAACCCAGGCCATTCTGTGACTCTGTGTACATGTGTATAGACAGGAATTATATGTGTATAAATGTATACAGTATAGAACTGTAGGTTTATCGGAATTAATTGAAAATGAGCCAGCTTGGATATCAATACCAACACCATTATTGAGGATACATGTATAGACGCACAGAGCAAACCTCAGCTGCAGCTGGGAAGTTGTCAGTGTTTCAGCTACCTAGAACCACCTAGGCAAATATTTGACATTAGAAAATTAGGAGCATTTTGATTGGAGTGATTAGGTTGATACTCAGCAGTTCTACAGTAGAAGCAGGAACAGATAGTCAGGAATTTTCTGACTCATTTTCCTGACAAATTAAATACGTTTTTCGTGCACTTCCTGTACAATTGTGATGAATGCTACACCAGAGTCCAGTCCAAGCTCTGAAAAAGCCAGAAAGTGTGTGGTGACAAAAACAGTCACATACCATGGTTCCATGATTGCGTGCTTGATTGAGAACAAGGATTCTGCATTAAGATTTTACATAGGCCAGGATGTGGCATCTCTTACTATGTTCTTCTGTGGGATCTTAACCACATTTAACTTCCATTTTCAGTTAGATCTCAGCACTAGGAAATAAAAATGCAAATTGTAGCTTGTGCAAAATTTGGTTTATCTCCAACTTTGATAAATCCAGCCTTGCAACTTCCAGTCCCTGGGGTGTCCAAATACCTGTCCCTAGAAGACATTACTCTGCATTAGAACTCATAAACTGTTAGATCAGTGAAGTTCTGTTTTCTTTCAGGTATTGTATCATGAATCTGCGCTTTTTTTCTCCCCTTAAGGCGGCTGGGGTTTTCAGGCTATCCCATTTGACTGCATGTGTGTCACAAGGCGCTGACATCAGAAACACATCTTAGCCCTGGTATCTCAAATCCAGTTACAGAAAGAAGAACAAGATTACTAAAAGCATGGATTTTAAGATTTTACTTCCAAATAATAATGAGAAACAAACAAAAAAAAAAAGCTAAAAGCCAGGAGCATGCAAGCTCCTCTAATGTTGTCATGTAGTTGCACACTATAACGCTGACTGCTAAATGCAGACTCACCCTTCTTGACTTCATACCCTGCACCAGTCAGGACTAGCAAACCTCAGCTTCAAGATTTAAGGTAAAGTACTGCCTCCTGTCATCAGTAACCTATCACATTGCTGGGCACAAGTGAAAAAATAGTAAACCAGGAATGGTTTGGTTTTCTCCCAATAACCATAAATTTAGAGCATTAACTTTATGACATCAATGAGAGCGCTGTGTTCAAATCCTCCAGCACATGTCATGGGAAATGCAGATTAACAGTTTTCCATTTACTATTCTGGCAGGCATAATCTTGTTATTTTTCAAGTTGTTTATATTGGCCACTCCAGTGTTTTAGTTAATTTCACACATTTCAGCATTTCAAGAAATCTGTGCTTCAGCAGACATGGGGGATGTTGTGTGTGTCCCCCCAAATTTTAGGGTTTTCTTTCACTGAGTATGATATATTTTAACATTTACAAACTTCATTTACATTTCAACAGAGCATTCACCTGTTTGCTGTCAAAGACTCCATGGGGCAATAAATTATATATTTTAGAGATATTATGAATTCTAATAAAGGGGCATCAGGAATGTCCAAAGGCTGGTATGAATGAAGTGTAGATAGAAGTTCATGAAAGCATCAGCAGAAACAGCAGAACAGAGGGTTAAAAGGATGGACTCTTGTTAACGCAGAAAACCGTTCCCAGCAGAAAAAATAAGGAATTGTTCTGTTTATGTCAAGGCCAAAGACTGCACTTCAAAAACAGATGATGTGTCAGCAAAAGACCTATCACCCTGACCCCAGCGGGATGGTAACAACGCTGCAGCATCAGATACGCCTTGCCTTTCCTGTTAGCCTGTCCAGAAAACACGTGTTGAAAACAACATAAAACAGGCAGTGGGCAGCAACCTAGCCTATCATTTATGAAGAACAAAGTAAACAGGATTCTGAGGTGAAAGATGACCATATACCACCTGATGCCTCCTAAGAGCAATGAAAGATCTGTCCAGAAACCAGTTTGTTGTCCCTAGTCAAGGGCTTGTAGTGAGGGCTTGGCAGCGGGCATCCCTTTTCCTTTATGTCAAACTCGAGTGATCCTGGCCAGGCCACTGGGACTCTATGTTTTGGTGCTCACGAATATATGGCTGTCAGAGAATTAAATTTATAGGAGAATGACTGTGAGTGCGTAAAACCAACTTGCTTAAAGATTTTGTAAATAAATACCTTCTTCCCTTTCTTAAGATCTCACACTGAACTTTCTCACACTGATTCCTCTGTTACATCAATTTCCCATTGTTACATGAATGAACAGTCATTCATGTTGAGAATCATATCCTAACTCCCCCACAGACAGAGGGACAGAGGTGCTCATGACTTGCTCTAACTCTT
Source organism: Lophotriccus pileatus (assembly GCA_035583135.1). Lineage (NCBI taxonomy): Eukaryota > Metazoa > Chordata > Aves > Passeriformes > Tyrannidae > Lophotriccus > Lophotriccus pileatus. The sequence continues at coordinate 31,355,646 of JAWWES010000081.1, forward strand.
GCATTCCTTCCTAGATGTGGCATAATAACGAACTGTGTGTCACTTTATCTACAAGATCATTTTCTCCCATTGCCTTTTCAACTGCTTGGTTTGCTCAGTCCAGAGGGACTCTGTACAGCATTTCTTGACATGGAATTTAAATTTATCTGAGGAAATCCATGCACTACTGGAGTAAAATAATCATAGAATGATAGTTGAGTAGTTGTTGATAAAGAACAAATTACTCCATGGAAAGCCACATGAAAAATAATGGGTTGGAGAGAAAGTGAAGGAGGAAGGGTTAAAAAGTCTACTTAAGTTCTAAAATGATAAAAATGAGAAAATAACATGTTGGCCTCATACAAGGATGATATGGACTTGGCCAGCGTCACAGTATGACTCAAAGTTGGTAGAATGCTTGAATAATGCCTTCCAACACCCTACACTACTCTGGATCCATACTGCCAGAGAAGGAGACTCTTAGAAGGGCTCAGTTACAAGGTTGAGCTGTAGCATGCAGAAATGGAGATTTGGTTCTTGATAGGGTTCACATATCAACCTCTGTAAATGACAGGATTAGGGCAACAGACTGCACCACCTTTTGCACTTTCCAGTAAAAATATGGTGGAAAAATATCCTTGTCCTTGCCTTTTACCATAGTAGCATTGAAATAACCTACAATATGTGCATCCATTTAGCTGGTCAACCAGATGGCAGTGAGGCTCAAAGTCCTCATGTTAACTACCACAAGAGTCTTTTCTTAGAGGACTAGTTAGACGTTGCCTGGGAGCTGGCTGTATTTGATCTTAGATCACAAGAAGAGCTTAGATGTTTGTTCTGGCACAATTATAGGTTTATTCTTTCAAATTTAGTTTGGAGTTTTGCAGAAAGTAGGAAGTCTGCTGATAACTCACCAGCCAGTTGGCTTCTGCTGTTCTAAGAGGTGACCATAAACTGGTCTTTCTAAATGTATTGAGAATGTTACACTTGCTAATCTAGCAAGGACTGGTGTTGTGCTCACCGCTGTGTAACAGACTCCCTCAACAGCCGACGGAAAGGAGAGCAGGTTGGAGGAAAGGAATTGTTGCTACTTAGAGATCAATTCCTGGCAATGCTAACCAGAAGTCTGGTAAGTGTGAAAGCTTTGAGAAACTAAGTTTGTGTTCAAACACTCAAATGTTTTATTATTGGCATTCACAAACTGGATTTTCTACCCAAATAAGATGCCTCAAATCCAGCACAATCTCATAAATGTCTTCTCTGGAGTGCCTGTATATAGCTCAAGAGCAGAAATTTGCTCTGTATATTCTTCTCTTACAACTGATGTTAGAAGGCTTGCCAAACTTCTGCCTTCATATCTGTTTGGCATTCAAATAAAAAAAAAAAAAAAGGAGCACTGGAGAGGGGGAAAGCCCAGTTTGTTAAGAACTGTATCTGCCAGATAATAAACTATGTATTTGGGGGGAAAATAGTGCTGTGTAAAAGTATGTTTAAACCCAATTTGCTCCCTCACACAGCTGGGCCATTTGTCACCAGGGTAGGTGACCTGAGGGGTACTCTCAGTCATATTGGCTACCAAGAGCTGACAGAGGCAGGAGAAGACCTGACTGCAAAATGTCCAGCCTAACCTGTAGTGACAACAAATTCTGGTCTGCTGGAGGTGCTCAGGACTTCTATGTCCTGATAAGCTATGATCCCTCACAGCTTATCACATCAACTTTTGACTTACCAGGCAAGAAAGGTCATAGCAACCCAGCACAAGGAATAATACACTTTCTAGATCATCCGCAAGGATAAAGCGTCTTAATTCAGGCATTACTAAATTACAGAACTCTAAAATTACACTGCTGAAGTTTAATTAAGCTGTGAAAGCAACCAAGCACCAGATACTTACAGTAGTACAGCCATGCCACAAGCACCCAGTCTCAGTTCTGCACAAGACTGCAGCATCCATAGTAGGCAGCAAGGCAATAACCAGAAGCTTGAAGGAGAAGGTGCATGAGCTACAAATTTAGTAAGCTCTCATCCAGCTGTGTAACAGCTCTGTTTTGAAGACATCACAGAAGCATTTTTATTAAAAAATAAAGAAGGACAAACCCTATCATCGTCCCAAAAAGACCCATGAACCTGCCTGCATAAGACTGGGCCACACATCACTTGCAAATGAAGTTCAGACTATCAAATCTCCAAGAACATGAGGCACATGCTGAGGAAAAGGCTTGGGATGTTACTCCAGCTACAGAGGAAAGGGATAGTCTATCATCTGCTGGTAGGTACATGTTAAATAGAGGTTTGGTTAACTACTTGCAAGAGATAAATCTGAGGGAAGCTACCAAAAGATAGGCAGCTCTAAGAATTGTCTTGTGAAGTTTACATGACAATGACACAAAAACAGTCACAGGCAAATCTTTGACCATGAGGGCCAGAATCCAGCTATGTGCAGAGCCATCTCTGGGAGCTGTCATAGAAGGAGACACCTTCTACCAGACGAGGTTACTCGAAGTCCCATCCAACCTGACGAATTATTTCCTTTTATAAGCAGACAAGTGCCAGTGTTTCTGACACACTTTCCTTGTGAAAGTCCCATTTAGGAACAGAGCATTTTAAAATGCTAGTGTTCCTGTGTAAAAGAAGTTCATGCTCCCTTCCAGCCCTGTATAGATGGTGAGTGTTTCTTAGATTGCAAGGTCTGCAATTATGGAATAAATGCCTTGACACTGTATCTATAAAATACCTCTAATTAGTGGGATCAGTTCCCTTCCTCTAGATGAAGGTTTGCACTACTGTCAGAAACTCTGGTTTGTTCTCACTCACCTCAGGGCAGCTGAGTTTCAGTTAACACTGAGGAAAAGTGAAAAGTCTGATAAACACTGATAAGAGACCACATTATCTGAAAATGTGCAGTCCATCATGCAAGAAGGACAAACAAATTCTGTTTACCTCAAGCTGTGACACTGTGATGTCTGTGTAGGTTCTCAGTGGTATTAGTGCCACTGTGTCTTTTTTACCTGTTCACCTGGGATATTCCATTTCCCTTTTTCACAGGAATCATAAATGGTAGCTGTTCCTTATGCAGAAGGATTCCTTATGTCTTTGTTCTCTGTCACTGCAACTTCCAAGTAAGCCTACAAACAGCTCGATGGAGGCAGCCACCACTAACCCAAGAACAGCTCTCAGGAAGACCTTGTACCTGTGGAAGCTTGGGAAAGCCTCCCTTTCACTACTAGCCTGATTAGCTTCATTAAGCCTTCTCTACCATATTGTATTTGCCCTTCATACCACATACATACTGTTACATTCAGCTTGATCCTCACAGATGAAAAGTGCTTACACAGGGGAAAGTTAGAGGAATATCTGGCAATATATTCTAGCATATATTCCTTATTATCCTTTTTTAATTGCAGTAACTGTGCCATTATCTCCAGTTCCCAGTGACTGCAGGTTACAGCCTTGGGCTTTACTACACCAAACAGCCAGTCTCCGAGATCTAAGGCTTTGTCTTCACTCCCACACTCATTTGTGGTATCTGCACCTACACAGATCAGTCCTTGGGTCTGAAATCCATCAGGAGAGGGGAGGTGGGGGACTGATTTCTATGGGACACTAATTTCAAAACCACACTCGGTTTCTAAGCGGTGTTTTAGAGCAGGAACAACTAATTCTGGGAAAAGAAGTCCTTTAGACAATTCTGTATTTTAGTGAACAACCAAAGTTGCTATAGATTAAAAGTAGCCAACTTCCAGATACCTGGGGACATTAAACAGCTCTACTTAGCTTCAAGAACTCTACAGAAAAACTGCATTTGGCAACAGCTCTTTTCTTGGTAATTCTGTGCCTGGTCCTAGAAGATATTTCTGCCACTTCATCTATTTTATTTTGGTTTTAAGTCCAAAGAAGGGCAATGAAGCTGATGAGGGATGCAGAGTACAAGACTTATGAAGAGGAGCTGAGGGAGTTTGGGATGTTTAGCCTGGAGGAAAGGAGGATGAGAATGATGAAATCATTCCCTACAGCAAAGGTGGGGGTCAGTCTCTCAGGTAACGAGTGACAGGACAAGAGTAGATGGCCTCAAGTTGTATCTGGGGGGGGTTAGATTAGATATTGGAAAATATTTCTTCCCTAAAACGGTTGTCAAACACTGAAACAAGCTGCCCAGGGAAGTGATGGAGCCACCATCCCAGGAGGCCTTTAAAAGATGTGTAGATGTGGCACTTGGGAACATGGTGGGCTTGCCAGTGGATTTGATGATCCTAAAGATCCTTTCCAACCTCAGTGATTCTATGAGTTTTTTTGTCTATTTACAATATGTAGCAATAATTTAAAAAATCACAGACTGATACAACACACTAAATGTATGTCAGATTCTGGTAGGATATATGGCCTAATTTTAATTCCCACACTTTGAATGAAGATTAGTTGTATGCAGCACTGAAACCAGTCTCCCCTCTGTCAGGCATTCAGCACAGGGGTAGTAAGAACAGCTTTCAGTTTCACCAGTGCAGTGATCAATAACGTGACATGGTACTGTTACGCCAGAGCAAGTGACATATGGCCATGTAGCTGCACATTATAATTAACCACTGATTAACAACAGAAAGAGGATAGACTGTTACATTCAATTAACTTGCCTTCCTTTCAGCTGACAAGCAGCTGAGTGCTGAACACTTAATACACTTTTTGCAAATTTCCTTCTCTGCAAGTATTATAATTGCTGTAATTAGCACAGATCAACTATGACAGCAAAACTCTCATTTCATCTACACAATGCAGTAGCTTATAAAAAGTTAGGTTTTATCTGTTTTATTAATTAGTTAACCAGTATTTCTCTTTTATCACACGTTATCATAGAGTTTCATGTAATTTTTTCAGATAATTCAGTTAGTTACTATATAACCCTACAGGAAAAGAAAATTTTCACAAGAAATATGAATTGGGATGAGTGAAGTTGATGACAGACGTGCTCATCTACGAAGAGGTACACTGGTGTGTGAAAAGCAATGCAGGTGTTCTACATTTGTTATTGAATGAGGGTTGGTATATTCTCTCATGCTGTTTCCTTTCCTATGGACCATATTTTAGTCCATAGTAAAAAGGCTGCCAAGGCACTTTGAACCTCCTTTTTGACTTTCTTTTGTTTTTCATATGGTGGCCTGCTGTCATAGGTGCTTGGTGTTTTATTTGTCTTGGCATTTTGATTTGCCTGTCAGAATAGTGCAGAGATAGAAGAGGTGACTGGCAAGGCTAGAGAGGAGTTTATGCTAGCTAGTAACTTGCCCACTGAGCAGATATTGAGAGATCTGAGCAAATGTGGTCAAGTCAGATCACACTTCTGACAGAAGGACCCATGGAGCGACTTCATGACTGTAGCCCTGCTGTGCTTCATGTCATCCATCCAGGCAATGAAAGCTGCCCAGAAAAAGGTTAATTCAAGTACTTTGTATAGCACAGTCCAATAAAGCACTGGGAGACTTCCATCACATTTCCTCGAGGAAATGTTATCTGCAGTGATAACTGAAAGATCAGACACTGACCTTGTGAGTCACTGGATTGTTCTTCTTGGCGTAAGGAGTCTATTCAGACCATGTACCGCGGCATGTAAAGGAACTTGTGGAGGTCACCGCAGTGCCTGCAGGAGAATGATGCACAGCTCAGGCTGTGCACTGCCCGGGATGCCTGACCTTCCACTGCCATTTCAGAGAAGAAGTGGTGACATTGACCACAGGAACACCACCTTTACCCTTCGTCCTTGTACTGACTGGCCATGGGGTGGCAATGTCAATCTTCTGGAAAATACTTTCTAACGCTTGCTTGCCTCAGTCCCCACTCCTCCCCCTGTGTGTTTTTTTCTCTTGTTCTGTTTTTATAGGTAAGGAATATGTACTCATATTTTAATTTCCTTTGAAAAAGTTGAATTCAGCTTTTTATTCTAGAAGTAGTTCACCACAAAGACCTTCTGACCCCTCTAGACTGTAGATTCTCTTCTGCTCCCTCTTCTTTCAGTTCCCTACAGGTGCTCAAGTATACCCTTTAAGGGAATTCTACGTTCAACACCACACAAGATTCCTCCCCTTCTTAAGGTGACAAATGCCAGAAACTCTGTGTCCTTCAGCTAAAGTTTCTTTAAGCATTTGGTTTTTTGCTTTCCAAAAGGTACCAGTCACACATCTCTTGACACCAAAGCATGACAAGAAAAATCATCAATGCCTATATCTACGTAGGAGAGTGCAGACACCAGCACTGCCCACAAACATTTCTCTAGCCCTGTGTAGGGTTGTTTTCAGCATTAAATTTCCTCTGTTACTGTGGTAGTTCCAGCACTCAGGTTCCTCTCTAAGGAGGCAGAGGCAGGGAAGGGGCAGAATGCCATAGCACAAGCTCTACTTGATAGGACGATGCCTGCCCTTGCAGTCAGGTGGGAGCCACAGCAGTAGAGGTTTCTCTCAAAAGCTCCCCCTCCTCTGGTAATCTCTCAGCTTCCTGTGTGTTTCATTTTGCACAGTTTCTTCATTCATTCAGAACTGCCCAAAGGGACAGGCAGAGAGGAAGCACACTAGACATTTTGAACTGCCCTTAAAGCCTCTGCTTTCACCTCCCATTCACCTCTTTTCCCACAGCTGAGTACAAAGTGTGCTTTATTAAACATGTTTCTCCTTTCAAGCATGAAACAAAACTATCTCTCAGCACTTGCACTGTACACTGCCTACTCTTATTAGAGTAGGAAGGAATAATTACAGGGATTATGAACATGGTACTGAATGTCAAGGCACATTAGAACTGCTCAATATCTCAAGAACAAGATTCTTCCAAGGGGCTGCTTTTCTGCCTGAAATTAAATTATGACATCAAGTACCTTATAAGTAGATCTACCTACTAAACTAATTTTCTTCATGGATTTAAGGAGTTACTCATCTCACATTACCAGAACGTGTCAAAACTCCTTGTGCTCCCAAACATCACGGGTTTTTATTCAATACTGCTCCTAAGGTGCAAACCCACTCTGCCACTCATCGAGAATAGGGCACACATATCGTGCTGCAGTATGCATCACATATGCCAGGCTTTACAATAAAAATGGGTCATACAATGTGGATCTTGGGGAAATACGTTACTCGGTAATTTCTTCAAGTTATTTGTCCATAAGCACATTTTATTTTGGGCCATGATGTCAAAGCAGGGAACTGATCCACTTAGAAGCTGGATTGCCCTGGTCTCTGTCCTCACTCAGAGCAGCAGAACTGGCTGCCACATGAACACCTCAGTCTTGGGCTGGTGTCAGGAAGCTTGTCTTAGGCAAAGACTAAAGAAGTGATGAAAATCTCTCCTCGATCCTTCACTGAGCCTTGAACACCTGAAGCACATTCAGGTTCATGCTGGATTCAAGGGCTATGTTTTTGTAGCACATCTACCCAGGCTGGTAGCAGGAAAAAGCAAGTTCTCACAGATAACCAAAGAAGCTTTTAAAGTTATGAATTTGACACAGTGTGGAGGCAGTCAAGCAGCTCTTTCCCAACCTGAATAGTTAAGAACCAAGATTTGTCAGAGGACTCAGCTAGAGCTGAACAGGTATAATGAACAGTTGTAACAAAGCTTTATCAGCCTTGCTCCTATTCCCCCGTAAAATTCAAAAGCTGGTAAAGTTATTACATACTTTTAAGTGGGATCATGAAGCAAGAATAGAAGACACAGGAATGCTATAGAGATTCGTGCTCGAGTTCTTTCCTTCTTCCCTGCTTTAGACATTTAAAAATGCAACTACTTCATGATTATTCAAATAATCTGAACAGATGCAGTTGCAATCTTAAATCCCAGCACCTGTCCACATTATTACAAGCTGATCTTTGCAGCCTGGCCAGAGAACTACTAAACCAGATCTATTCTTCCTAGACATCTGCCTGCTTGTAAGGCCTTTAGCAAATAAGACAGCTGCTGACATTCAGAGCTCTGCTGAAGCCCCTGCTGCTATGCTAAAGCTTCTTTTGGCTTAAAGCAGCAGGAAGGGGAATGCATGGATTCAATTCAGTCGGAATCAGTAAGAAGGCAGCAACACTAAGCCAGTTGTTCAGGATAAGAGGAAGTAAGAGATGGGATGAACACTTTGCAGGTGTCAGAAAGGATCTCCCTGGCTCAGAAGGCACTGAATCAGCATGACAGTGCCTGTATCTTTCTTCAGTCAATACAGGCAGAGCTAAAATTAATATAGTTTCACTAAATAGCAGTTGGATTGGTTTTCTCTAATGGCTAAAATGAGGAATATAAATCCCAATGAACTAAACAGTAAACAATTTCCTAGGAAATATTAATGCTGTTACCTTGTGAAAGTATTTCCTCTTTGTGATTTATTATAGCAGATTTCTTAAACACCAACATTTTAGGGGCAGGACAGTCTGCTGAAAGATGACATTTGGTATGACAGTTGGCTACAAAATGTCATCATATTTAATACTATCCCAATTCACTCCCAATTACTAGCGAAGTCTGAACTGCAGGTTATTAACAATAATGAAAATACAGCGCATTTTAACAAGTAAAAAAGCAAATGAGAAAATATGAGTATTATGATTTCTAAAAAAAAAAATCTTTCAGGAGTAAGTGCAAGAACCTTCATCATTTATATTCAAATCAGTTTACTCTTGGCAAATAATACACCAGTGACAACACAACTTTTCAGTGCCTAGCTCTGTCTACTTTAGATGGTACCTTAGGTCATTGACATCAGTGCTGGTCCAAACCTTTGCAAGCTCCAGCAGTCTCACTGACAGTTCTACAATCTCCATACCCAGCTGGCTGAAGGGGAGAACATATATGCGTATACATGTGTAAAAATATATATAGAGACACATACATAACAGATACATGTTTTTATGTGTGTTTTAAATGAGTCACTGCTCTGTTCCTACTTTGATAGGAATCAAATACGATATTCGATGATTCAATTAAATCAAAGATGATTTATAAGAGCATACAGCACCAGGAGGAAGGGGGATGGCTGCAAACTGAAAGAGAGCCAGTTTAGATTAGATATTAAGAAAAAGTTCTTAACTGTGAGAGTGGTGAGGCACCAGAACAGATTGCTCAGATGTGTGGATGTCCCCTCCCTGAAAGTGTCAAGGCCAGGTTGGATGGGGCTCTGAGCAGCCTTGTGTAGTGGGTGTGGCATGGGGGCCCATGGCAGGGGGGCTGGAACTCGATCATCTTTAAGGTCCTTTCCAACACAAACCATTCTGTGATTCTATGATGTTCAAGTTTCATGCATGAAGAAAGCATCTTTTCAGAAAAAGCACCGGATGGTCATTGTTCTGATTCACTATTTGTCCTGCATAAACACTGGAAAAATCATATTCACACCACAGACTTCTTATGTCAATACCTGATGCATCTTCATTTACTTTGTTGTGTTGTGGAGGGAAAACCTGGTATTTCTTCTCACCTCCTCTGAAATGTGTGCTCTCACAGTAGAAAAACCTACCATCACACTCCAGACCAAGAAACTATGCAGAGGACTGCCAGTATTAGTCAGCACTAGTGATGAGAACAACAACTAGGCAGCTTGACAGAAGTGCGGTGTGACTCAGACTGACTTCCACAAGTCTTTCCGCACCATTAAATTTCTGAATTGTCCCAGCACATGTAGAGTAACAGATGATTAAACACAACCTTATTTTAGGAATCAAGTTAATGAAGCGAGCACAGTACGATGTGAAGGCTTGTTGCACAAAGGTTTCTGGAGTCACGGTGACATTCTTCCCACTATCCTGAATTAGCAGATGTATTTATTACCTGGCAGCTGTGGGCTGGGAGAAAACCCCCACACTGAAGTCATCTTTAATACAGAGCTAGATTAACATAAAACATGAAAAAAAATTATAAGCTCAATGCAGGCAACCAGCTGTGAAGTCTGTAGGAAAAAACATATTTTTTAACTGGTTACTAATTGCCTGCAATACCTTCACACATCCCTTTCCCTATGAATTGTCCAGCAGGCTCTCAGCTAGTCTTATCCTCCAGTTAAGGACTGGACTTTGGAGTACCACATTTTGGGAAGAGGTATTCGAATTCATGTTGTATTTCACTAATCAATAGCTATTCCAGCCTGAAATGATGCAGGAGCCCATTCTAAGCTCTGCCTTTCACTCACTGTAACTGAAACTGCAAATCCTACGCATTCATAGGACAATTACACCATCAAGTCTAACTTGTACATTTTGCAAAGGAAAACTTTTACCTTCTTCAATGCTCAGAAGCAGATTTCCTTTCTCACCCATTTAGATGAAAGGAAATTGAGTTTTGCCTATTCAAAACAAAAGGTTAAAGACTGACATTTGAAAAAAGTGGAACTATACACAGTGGGATCTCCTATTGCTGCCATCTACTACAGCTCTTCCATTCATCCAGGTTTTTCTACAGTATTTCAACAGAGACTACATTTATAAGGGGAAAGGAAAAATAACTCAAACAAAATGCAGGATCACAATCCTGGACCAACACAGCAGAACTTGCCTTGCACAGGAATTTGCTCTGCAAATGCCCGTGGGAGACCATGCTAGAAAGAAGGGCCTAGGAGAGCTGGTGGATGTTCAAGAATCATCTCCTCCAGGCTCAAGAATGGTCTATGACTACACACAGAAAAACAAACAGAGCTGGCAGGAGGCACGAATGCACGAACAAGTTATTGACTAAACATGAAAAAGCAGCACTGAAGAGGTGGAAGCAAGAGCAGGGACCCTATGGAGATGCACCATCCACACATGCACAGATGGGGTTAGGAAAACCCAAAAGTGGAATCTGGCAAGGAAGTGAAGGGCAACAAAAAAAACCTTTAGCGGAGACACCATCAGTAACAGGAAGACTAGGGAAAAATAAGTTTCCACAGCTGAGTGGGGCAGAGGCCCTGCTGAGAAAAGCTGGCAGCCCATGGGTTGGACAGGGGCACTCTGTGCTGGGTTAGGAACTGGCTGGAGGGCCGGGCCCAGAGAGTGCTGGTGAATGGGGCTGCATCCAGCTGGGGGCCGGTCAGCAGTGGTGTTCCCCAGGGATCAGTGTTGGGCTCAGTTCTGTTTAACATCTTTATCGATGATTTGGATGAGGGGATTGAGTCCATCATTAGCAAATTCGCAGACGACACCAAGTT